>OY726525.1:59011790-59562066 GCA_963383655.1 Bathymodiolus septemdierum | reverse complement strand
ATGTTGGAATTCATTCATTAGGGGCCCCCTGTGTTGGAATTCATTCATTAGGCGCCTCTTTGTTTGGAATTCATTCATTAGGGGCCTCTGTGTTGGAATTCATTCATTAGGGGCCTCTGTGTTGGAATTCATTAATTAGGCGCCTCTGTGTTGGAATTCATTAATTAGGCGCCTCTGTGTTGGAATTCATTCATTAGGGGCCTCTGTGTTGGAATTCATTCATTAGGGGCCTCTGTATTGGAATTCATTCATTAGGGCCTCTGTGTTGGAATTCATTCATTAGGCGCCTCTGTGTTGGAATTCATTCACTAGGAGCCTCTGTGTTGGAATTCATTCATTATGGGCTCTGTGTTAGAATTCATTCACTAGGGGCCTCTGTGTTGGAATTCATTCATTAGGGGCCTCTGTTGGAATTCATTCATTAGGGACCCCTGTGTTGGAATTCATTCATTAGGGGACCCTTGTGTTGCAATTCATTCATTAGGGGCCTCTGTGTTGCAATTCATTCATTAGGGGCCTCTGTATTGGATTCATTCATTAGGGGCCTCTGTGTTGGAATTCATTCATTAGGCGCCTCTCTGTTGGAATTCATTCACTAGGGGCCTCTGTGTAGGAAATTCATTCATTAGGGGCCTCTGTTGGAATTCATTCATTAGGCGCCTCTGTGTTGGAATTCATTCACTAGGAGCCTCTGTGTTGGAATTCATTCATTATGGGCCTCTGTTGGAATTCATTCATTAGGGGCCTCTGTGTTGCAATTCATTCATTAGGGGCCTCTGTGCTTGCAATTCATTCATTAGGGGCCTCTGTGTTGGAATTCATTCATTAGAGGCCTCTGTGTTGGAATTCATTCATTAGGGGCCTCTGTGTTGGAATTCATTCATTAGCCGCCTCTGTGTTGGAATTCATTCAATAGGCGCCTCTGTGTTGGAATTCATTCATTAAGGGGCCTCTGTGTTGGAATTCATTCATTAGGGGCCGCTGTATTGGAATTCATTCATTAGGGGCCTCTGTGTTGGAATTCATTCATTAGGCGCCTTCTGTGTTGGAATTCATTCATTAGGGGCCCCTGTGTTGGAATTCATTCATTAGGCGCCTCTGTGTTGGAATTCATTCATTAGGGGCCTCTATGTTGGTATTCATCATTATGGGCCTCTGTGTTGGAATTCATTCATTAGGGGCCTCTGTGTTGGAATTCATTCATTAGGGCCCTCTGTGTTGGAATTCATTCATTAGGGGCCTATGTTGGAATTCATTCATTAGGGGCCTCTGTGTAGGAATTCATTCATTAGGGGCCTCTGTGTTGCAATTCATTCATTAGGGGCCTCTATGTTAGTATTCATTCATTAGGGGCCTCTGTATTGGAATTCATTCATTAGGGGCCTCTGTGTTGCAATTGATTCATTAGGCGCCTCTGTGTTGGAATTCATTCATTAGGGGCCTCTGTGTTGGAATTCATTCATTAGCCGCCTCTGTGTTGGAATTCATTCATTAGGGGCCTCTGTGTTGGAATTCATTCATTAGGGGCTTCTGTGTTGGAATTCATTCATTAGGGGCCTCTGTTGGAATTCATTCATTAGGGACCCCTGTGTTGGAATTCATTCATTAGGGGCCTCTGTGTTGGAATTCATTCATTAGCCGCCTCTGTGTTGGAATTCATTCATTAGGGGCCTCTGTGTTGGAATTCATTCATTAGGGGCCTCTGTTATTGGAATTCATTCATTAGGGGCCTCTGTGTTGGAATTCAATTCATTAGGCGCCTCCTGTGTTGGAATTCATTCACTAGGGGCCTCTGTGTTGGAATTCATTCATTAGGGGCCTCTGTTGGAATTCATTCATTAGGGGATTCTGTGTTGCAATTCATTCATTAGCGGCCTCTATGTTGGTATTCATTCATTAGGGACCTCTGTGTTGGAATTCTTCATTAAGGGGCCTCTGTGTTGGAATTCATTCATTAGGGGCCTCTGTGTTTGCAATTCATTCGTTAGGAGCCTCTGTATTGGAATTCATTCATTAGGGGCCTCTGTGTTGGAATTCATTCATTATGGGCCTCTGTTGGAATTCATTCATTAGGGGCCTCTGTGTTGGAATTCATTCATTAGGCGCCTCTGTGTTGGAATTCATTCACTAGGGGCCTCTGTGTTGGAATTCATTCATTAGGGCCTCTGTTGGAATTCATTCATTAGGGGCCTCTGTGTTGCAATTCATTCATTAGGGGCCTCTATGTTGGTATTCATTCATTAGGGGCCTCTGTGTTGGAATTCATTCATTAGGGGCCTCTGTGTTGGGAATTCATTCATTAGGGGCCTCTGTGTTGCAATTCATTCGTTAGGGGCCTCTGTATTGGAATTCATTCATTAGGGGCCTGTGTGTTGGAATTCATTCATTAGGCGCCTCTGTGTTGGAATTCATTCACTAGGAGCCTCTGTGTTGGAATTCATTCATTATGGGCCTCTGTTGGAATTCATTCATTAGGGGCCTCTGTGTTGCAATTCATTCATTAGGGGCCTCTGTGTTGCAATTCATTCATTAGGGGCCTCTGTGTTGGAATTCATTCATTAGAGGCCTCTGTGTTGGAATTCATTCATTAGGGGCCTCTGTGTTGGAATTCATTCATTAGCCGGCCCTCTGTGTTGGAATTCATTCATTAGGCGCCTCTGTGTTGGAATTCATTCATTAGGGGCCTCTGTGTTGGAATTCATTCATTAGGGCCGCTGTATTGGATTTCATTCATTAGGGCCTCTGTGTTGGAATTCATTCATTAGGCGCCCTCTGTGTTGGAATTCATTCACTAGGGGCCTCTGTGTTGCAATTCATTCATAGGGGTCTATGTTGGAATTCATTCATTAGGGGCCCCTGTGTTGGAATTCATTCATTAGGCGCCTCTTTGTTGGAATTCATTCATTAGGGGCCTCTATGTTGGTATTCATCATTATGGGCCTCTGTGTTGGAATTCATTCATTAGGGGCCTCTGTGTTGGAATTCATTCATTAGGGGCCTCTGTGTTGGAATTCATTCATTAGGGGCCTATGTTGGAATTCATTCATTAGGGGCCTCTGTGTAGGAATTCATTCATTAGGGGCCTCTGTGTTGCAATTCATTCATTAGGGGCCTCTATGTTAGTATTCATTCATTAGGGGCCTCTGTATTGGAATTCATTCATTAGGGGACTCTGTGTTGCAATTGATTCATTAGGCGCCTCTGTGTTGGAATTCATTCATTAGGGGCCTCTGTGTTGGAATCATTCATTAGCCGCCTCTGTGTTGGAATTCATTCATTAGGGGCCTCTGTGTTGGAATTCATTAATTAGGGGCCTCTGTGTTGGAATTCATTAATTAGGGGCCTCTGTGTTGGAATTCATTAATTAGGCGCCTCTGTGTTGGAATTCATTCATTAGGGGCCTCAGTGTTCCAATTGATTCATTAGGGGCCTCTATGTTGGTATTCATTCATTAGGGCTCTGTGTTGGAATTCATTCATTAGGGGCCTGTGTGTTGGAATTCATTCACTAGGGGCCTCTGTGTTGCAATTCATTCATTAGGGGCCTCTGTATTGGAATTCATTCATTATGGCCCTCTGTGTTAGAATTCATTCACTAGGGGCCTCTGTGTTGGAATTCATTCATAAGGGGCCTCTGTGTTGGAATTCATTCATTAGGGGCCTCTGTGTTGGAATTCATTAATTAGGGGCCTCAGTGTTGCAATTCATTCATTAGGGGCCTCTATGTTGGTATTCATTCATTAGGGGCCTCTGTGTTGGAATTCATTCATTAGGGGCCTCTGTGTTGGAATTCATTCACTAGGGGCGCTCTGTGTTGCAATTCATTCATTAGGGGCCTCTGTATTGGAATTCATTCATTATGGGCCTCTGTGTTAGAATTCATTCACTAGGGCCTCTGTGTTGGAATTCATTCATTAGGGGCCTCTGTTGGAATTCATTCATTAGGAGCCTCTGTGTTGGAATTGATTCATTAGGGGCCTCTGTGTTGGAATTCATTCATTAGTGGCCTCTGTGTTGGAATTCATTCATTAGCCGCCTCTGTGTTGGAATTCATTCATTAGGGGCCTCTGTGTTGGAATTCATTCATTAGGGGCCTCTGTGTTAGAATTCATTCACTAGGGGCCTCTGTGTTGGAATTCATTCATTAGGGGCCTCTGTTGGAATTCATTCATTAGGAGCCTCTGTGTGCAATTCATTCGTTAGGGGCCTCTGTATTGGAATTCATTCATTAGGGGCCTGTGTTGGAATTCATTCATTAGGCGCCTCTGTGTTGGAATTCATTCACCTAGGAGCCTCTGTGTTGGAATTCATTCATTATGGGCCTCTGTTGGAATTCATTCATTAGGGGCCTCTGTGTTGCAATTCATTCATTAGGGGCCTCTGTGTTGCAATTCATTCATTAGGGCCTCTGTGTTGGAATTCATTCATTAGAGGCCTCTGTGTTGGAATTCATTCATTAGGGGCCCTCTGTGTTGGAATTCATTCATTAGCCGCCTCTGTGTTGGAATTCATTCATTAGGCGCCTCTGTGTTGGAATTCATTCATTAGGGGCCTCTGTGTTGGAATTCATTCATTAGGGGCCGCTGTATTGGAATTCATTCATTAGGGGCCTCTGTGTTGGAATTCATTCATTAGGCGCCTCTGTGTTGGAATTCATTCACTAGGGGCCTCTGTGTTGCAATTCATTCATTAGGGGTCTATGTTGGAATTCATTCATTAGGGGCCCTGTGTTGGAAATTCATTCATTAGGCGCCTCTTTGTTGGAATTCATTCATTAGGGGCCTCTATGTTGGTATTCATCATTATGGGCCTCTGTGTTGGAATTCATTCATTAGGGGCCTCTGTGTTGGAATTCATTCATTAGGGGCCTCTGTGTTGGAATTCATTCATTAGGGGCCTATGTTGGAATTCATTCATTAGGGGCCTCTGTGTAGGAATTCATTCATTAGGGCCTCTGTGTTGCAATTCATTCATTAGGGGCCTCTATGTTAGTATTCATTCATTAGGGGCCTCTGTATTGGAATTCATTCATTAGGGGGACTCTGTGTTGCAATTGATTCATTAGGCGCCTCTGTGTTGGAATTCATTCATTAGGGGCCTCTGTGTTGGAATTCATTCATTAGCCGCCTCTGTGTTGGAATTCATTCATTAGGGGCCTCTGTGTTGGAATTCATTCATTAGGGGCCTCTGTGTTGGTAATTCATTAATTAGGGGCCTCTGTGTTGGAATTCATTAATTAGGCGCCTCTGTGTTGGAATTCATTCATTAGGGGCCTCAGTGTTCCAATTGATTCATTAGGGGCCTCTATGTTGGTATTCATTCATTAGGGGCCTCTGTGTTGGAATTCATTCATTAGGGGCCTGTGTGTTGGAATTCATTCACTAGGGGCCTCTGTGTTGCAATTCATTCATTAGGGCCTCTGTATTGGAATTCATTCATTATGGGCCTCTGTGTTAGAATTCATTCACTAGGGGCCTCTGTGTTGGAATTCATTCATAAGGGGCCTCTGTGTTGGAATTCATTCATTAGGGGCCTCTGTGTTGGAATTCATTAATTAGGGGCCTCAGTGTTGCAATTCATTCATTAGGGGCCTCTATGTTGGTATTCATTCATTAGGGGCCTCTGTGTTGGAATTCATTCATTAGGGGCCTCTGTGTTGGAATTCATTCACTAGGGGCCTCTGTGTTGCAATTCATTCATTAGGGGCCTCTGTATTGGAATTCATTCATTATGGGCCTCTGTGTTAGAATTCATTCACTAGGGGCCTCTGTGTTGGAATTCATTCATTAGGGGCCTCTGTTGGAATTCATTCATTAGGAGCCTCTGTGTTGGAATTGATTCATTAGGCGCCTCTGTGTTGGAATTCATTCATTAGTGGCCTCTGTGTTGGAATTCATTCATTAGCCGCCTCTGTGTTGGAATTCATTCATTAGGGGCCTCTGTGTTGGAATTCATTCATTAGGGGCCTCTGTGTTAGAATTCATTCACTAGGGGCCTCTGTGTTGGAATTCATTCATTAGGGGCCTCTGTTGGAATTCATTCATTAGGAGCCTCTGTGTTGCAATTGATTCATTAGGCGCCTCTGTGTTGGAATTCATTCATTATGGGCCTCTGTGTTGCAATTCATTCATTAGCCGCCTCTGTGTTGGAATTCATTCATTAGGGGCCTCTTTGTTGGAATTCATTCATTAGGGGCCTCTGTGTTGGAATTCATTAATTAGGGGCCTCTGTGTTGGAATTCATTAATTAGGCGCCTCTGTGTTGGAATTCATTCATTAGGGGCCTCTGTGTTGGAATTCATTAATTAGGGGCCTCTGTTTTGGAATTCATTCATTAGGGGCCTCTGTGTTGGAATTCATTAATTAGGCGCCTCTGTGTTGGAATTCATTAATTAGGCGCCTCTGTGTTGGAATTCATTCATTAGGGGCCTCTGTGTTGGAATTCATTCATTAGGGGCCTCTGTATTGGAATTAATTCATTAGGGGCCTCTGTGTTGGAATTCATTCACTAGGAGCCTCTGTGTTGGAATTCATTAATTATGGGCCTCTGTGTTAGAATTCATTCACTAGGGGCCTCTGTGTTGGAATTCATTCATTAGGGGCCTCTGTTGGAATTCATTCATTAGGGACCCCTGTGTTGGAATTCATTCATTAGGGGCCTCTGTGTTGGAATTCATTCATTAGGGGCCTCTGTGTTGGAATTCATTCATTAGGGGCCTCTGTGTTGGAATTCATTCATTAGGGGCCTCTGTATTGGAATTCATTCATTAGGGGCCTCTGTGTTGGAATTCATTCATTAGGCGCCTCTCTGTTGGAATTCATTGACTAGGGGCCTCTGTGTTGGAATTCATTCATTAGGGGCCTCTGTTGGAATTCATTCATTAGGGGCCTCTGTGTTGGAATTCATTCATTAGGGGCCTCTGTGTTGCAATTCATTCATTAGGGGCCTCTATGTTGGTATTCATTCATTAGGGGCCTCTGTGTTGGAATTCATTCATTAGAGGCCTCTGTGTTGGAATTCATTCACTAGGAGCCTCTGTGTTGGAATTCATTCATTATGGGCCTCTGTGTTAGAATTCATTCACTAGGGGCGTCTGTGTTGGAATTCATTCATTAGGGGCCTCTGTTGGAATTCATTCATTAGGGACCCCTGTGTTGGAATTCATTCATTAGGGGCGTCTGTGTTGGAATTCATTCATTAGGGGCCTCTGTATTGGAATTCATTCTTTAGGGGCCTCTGTGTTGGAATTCATTCATTAGGCGCCTCTGTGTTGGAATTCATTCACTAGGGGCCTCTGTGTTGGAATTCATTCATTAGGGGCCTCTGTTGGAATTCATTCATTAGGGGCCTCTGTGTTGGAATTCATTAATTAGGGGCCTCTGTGTTGGAATTCATTAATTAGGCGCCTCTGTGTTGGAATTCATTCATTATGGGCCTCTGTGTTGGAATTCATTAATTAGGGGCCTCTGTGTTGGAATTCATTCATTAGGGGCCTCTGTGTTGGAATTCATTAATTAGGCGCCTCTGTGTTGGAATTCATTAATTAGGCGCCTCTGTGTTGGAATTCATTCATTAGGGGCCTCAGTGTTGCAATTCATTCATTAGGGACCTCTATGTTGGTATTCATTCATTAGGGGCCTCTGTGTTGGAATTCATTCATTAGGGGCCTCTGTGTTGGAATTCATTCACTAGGGGCCTCTGTGTTGCAATTCATTCATTAGGGGCCTCTGTATTGGAATTCATTCATTATGGGCCTCTGTGTTAGAATTCATTCACTAGGGGCCTCTGTGTTGGAATTCATTCATAAGGGGCCTCTGTGTTGGAATTCATTCATTAGGGGCCACTGTGTTGGAATTCATTCATTAGGGGCCTCAGTGTTGCAATTCATTCATTAGGGGCCTCTATGTTGGTATTCATTCATTAGGGGCCTCTGTGTTGGAATTCATTCATTAGGGGCCTCTGTGTTGGAATTCATTCACTAGGGGCCTCTGTGTTGCAATTCATTCATTAGGGGCCTCTGTATTGGAATTCATTCATTATGGGCCTCTGTGTTAGAATTCATTCACTAGGGGCCTCTGTGTTGGAATTCATTCATTAGGGGTCTCTGTTGGAATTCATTCATTAGGAGCCTCTGTGTTGGAATTGATTCATTAGGCGCCTCTGTGTTGGAATTCATTCATTAGGGGCCTCTGTGTTGGAATTCATTCATTAGCCGCCTCTGTGTTGGAATTCATTCATTAGGGGCCTCTGTGTTGGAATTCATTAATTAGGGGCCTCAGTGTTGCAATTCATTCATTAGGGGCCTCTATGTTGGTATTCATTCATTAGGGGCCTCTGTATTGGAATTAATTCATTAGGGGCCTCTGTGTTGGATTTCATTAATTAGGCGCCTCTGTGTTGGAATTCATTCATTAGGGGCCTCTGTGTTGGAATTCATTAATTAGGGGCCTCTGTGTTGGAATTCATTCATTAGGGGCCTCTGTGTTGGAATTCATTAATTAGGCGCCTCTGTGTTGGAATTCATTAATTAGGCGCCTCTGTGTTGGAATTCATTCATTAGGGGCCTCTGTGTTGGAATTCATTCATTAGGGGCCTCTGTATTGGAATTCATTCATTAGGGGCCTCTGTGTTGGAATTCATTCATTAGGCGCCTCTGTGTTGGAATTCATTCACTAGGAGCCTCTGTGTTGGAATTCATTCATTATGGGCCTCTGTGTTAGAATTCATTCACTAGGGGCCTCTGTGTTGGAATTCATTCATTAGGGGCCTCTGTTGGAATTCATTCATTAGGGACCCCTGTGTTGGAATTCATTCATTAGGGGCCTCTGTGTTGGAATTCATTCATTAGGGGCCTCTGTGTTGGAATTCATTCATTAGGGGCCTCTGTGTTGGAATTCATTCATTAGGGGCCTCTGTATTGGAATTCATTCATTAGGGGCCTCTGTGTTGGAATTCATTCATTAGGCGCCTCTCTGTTGGAATTCATTCACTAGGGGCCTCTGTGTTGGAATTCATTCATTAGGGGCCTCTGTTGGAATTCATTCATTAGGGGCCTCTGTGTTGGAATTCATTCATTAGGGGTCTCTGTGTTGCAATTCATTCATTAGGGGCCTCTATGTTGGTATTCATTCATTAGGGGCCTCTGTGTTGGAATTCATTCATTAGGGGCCTCTGTGTTGGAATTCATTCACTAGGAGCCTCTGTGTTGGAATTCATTCATTATGGGCCTCTGTGTTAGAATTCATTCACTAGGGGCCTCTGTGTTGGAATTCATTCATTAGGGGCCTCTGTTGGAATTCATTCATTAGGGACCCCTGTGTTGGAATTCATTCATTAGGGGCCTCTGTGTTGGAATTCATTCATTAGCCGCCTCTGTGTTGGAATTCATTCATTAGGGGCCTCTGTTTTGGAATTCATTCATTAGGGGCCTCTGTATTGGAATTCATTCATTAGGGGCCTCTGTGTTGGAATTCATTCATTAGGCGCCTCTGTGTTGGAATTCATTCACTAGGGGCCTCTGTGTTGGAATTCATTCATTAGGTGCCTCTGTTGGAATTCATTCATTAGGGGCCTCTGTGTTGGAATTCATTCATTAGGGGCCTCTGTGTTGCAATTCATTCATTAGGGGCCTCTATGTTGGTATTCATTCATTAGGGGCCTCTGTGTTGGAATTCATTCATTAGGGGCCTCTGTGTTGGAATTCATTCATTAGGGGCCTCTGTGTTGCAATTCATTCGTTAGGGGCCTCTGTATTGGAATTCATTCATTAGGGGCCTCTGTGTTGGAATTCATTCATTAGGCGCCTCTGTGTTGGAATTCATTCACTAGGAGCCTCTGTGTTGGAATTCATTCATTATGGGCCTCTGTTGGAATTCATTCATTAGGGGCCTCTGTGTTGCAATTCATTCATTAGGGGCCTCTGTGTTGCAATTCATTCATTAGGGGCCTCTGTGTTGGAATTCATTCATTAGGGGCCTCTGTTGGAATTCATTCATTAGGGGCCTCTGTATTGGAATTCATTCATTAGGGGCCTCTGTGTTGGAATTCATTCATTAGGGCCTCTATGTTGGTATTCATTCATTAGGGGCCTCTGTGTTGAAATTCATTCATTAGGGGCCTATGTTGGAATTCATTCATTAGGGGCCTCTGTGTAGGAATTCATTCATTAGGGGCCTCTGTGTTGCAATTCATTCATTAGGGGCCTCTATGTTAGTATTCATTCATTAGGGGCCTCTGTATTGGAATTCATTCATTAGGGGCCTCTGTGTTGCAATTCATTCATTAGGCGCCTCTGTGTTGGAATTCATTCAGTAGGGGCCTCTGTGTTGGAATTCATTCATTAGGGGCCTATGTTTGAATTCATTCATTAGGGGCCTCTGTGTAGGAATTTATTCATTAGGGGCCTCTGTGTTGCAATTCATTCATTAGGGGCCTCTATGTTGGTATTCATTCATTAGGGGCCTCTGTGTTGGAATTCATTCATTAGGGGCCTCTGTGTTGGAATTCATTAATTAGGCGCCTCTGTGTTGGAATTCATTAATTAGGCGCCTCTGTGTTGGAATTCATTCATTAGGGGCCTCTGTGTTGGAATTCATTCATTAGGAGCCTCTGTGTTGGAATTCATTCATTAGGGGCTTCTGTATTGGAATTCATTCATTAGGGGCCTCTGTGTTGGAATTCATTCATTAGGCGCCTCTGTGTTGGAATTCATTCATTAGGAGCCTCTGTGTTGGAATTCATTCATTATGGGCCTCTGTGTTGGAATTCATTCACTAGGGGCCTCTGTGTTGTAATTCATTCATTAGGGGCCTCTGTTGGAATTCATTCATTAGGGGCCTCTGTGTTGGAATTCATTCATTAGGGGCTCCTGTATTGCATTTCATTCAATAGGGGCCTCTGTGTTGGTATTCATTCATTAGGGGCTTCTGTGTTGCAATTCATTCATTAGGGACCTCTGTGTTGCAATTCATTCATTAGGCACCTCTGTGTTGGAATTCATTCATTAGGGGCCTCTGTGTTGGAATTCATTCATTAGGGGCCTCTGTGTTGGAATTCATTCATTAGGGGTCTCTGTGTTGGAATTCATTCATTAGGGGCCTCTGTATTGGAATTCATTCATTAGGGGCCTCTGTATTGGAATTCATTCATTAGGCGCCTCTGTGTTGGAATTCATTCACTAGGGGCCTCTGTGTTGGAATTCATTCATTAGGGGCCTCTGTTGGAATTCATTCATTAGGGGCCTCTGTGTTGGAATTCATTCATTAGGGGCCTCTGTGTTGCAATTCATTCATTAGGGGCCTCTATGTTGGTATTCATTCATTAGGGGCTTCTGTGTTGGAATTCATTCATTAGGGGCTCCTGTATTGCATTTCATTCAATAGGGGCCTCTGTGTTGGTATTCATTCATTAGGGGCTTCTGTGTTGCAATTCATTCATTAGGGACCTCTGTGTTGCAATTCATTCATTAGGCACCTCTGTGTTGGAATTCATTCATTAGGGGCCTCTGTGTTGGAATTCATTCATTAGGGGCCTCTGTGTTGGAATTCATTCATTAGGGGTCTCTGTGTTGGAATTCATTCATTAGGGGCCTCTGTATTGGAATTCATTCATTAGGGGCCTCTGTATTGGAATTCATTCATTAGGCGCCTCTGTGTTGGAATTCATTCACTAGGGGCCTCTGTGTTGGAATTCATTCATTAGGGGCCTCTGTTGGAATTCATTCATTAGGGGCCTCTGTGTTGGAATTCATTCATTAGGGGCCTCTGTGTTGCAATTCATTCATTAGGGGCCTCTATGTTGGTATTCATTCATTAGGGGCCTCTGTGTTGGAATTCATTCATTAGGGGCCTCTGTGTTGGAATTCATTCATTAGGGGCCTCAGTGTTGCAATTCATTCATTAGGGGCCTCTATGTTGGAATTCATTCACTAGGGGCCTCTGTGTTGCAATTCATTCATTAGGGGCCTCTGTATTGGAATTCATTCATTAGGGGCCTCTGTATTGGAATTCATTCATTAGGCGCCTCTGTGTTGGAATTCATTCACTAGGAGCCTCTGTGTTGGAATTCATTCATTATGGGCCTCTGTGTTAGAATTCATTCACTAGGGGCCTCTGTGTTGGAATTCATTCATTAGGGGCCTCTGTGTTGGAATTCATTCATTAGGGGCCTCTGTGTTGCAATTCATTCATTAGGGGCCTCTGTGTTGCAATTGATTCATTAGGCGCCTCTGTGTTGGAATTCATTCATTAGGGGCCTCTGTGTTGGAATTCATTCATTAGCCGCCTCTGTGTTGGAATTCATTCATTAGGGGCCTCTTTGTTGGAATTCATTCATTAGGGGCCTCTGTGTTGGAATTCATTAATTAGGGGCCTCTGTGTTGGAATTCATTAATTAGGCGCCTCTGTGTTGGAATTCATTCATTAGGGGCCTCTGTGTTGGAATTCATTAATTAGGGGCCTCTGTGTTGGAATTCATTCATTAGGGGCCTCTGTGTTGGAATTCATTTATTAGGCGCCTCTGTGTTGGAATTCATTAATTAGGCGCCTCTGTGTTGGAATTCATTCATTAGGGGCCTCAGTGTTGCAATTCATTCATTAGGGGCCTCTATGTTGGTATTCATTCATTAGGGGCCTCTGTGTTGGAATTCATTCATTAGGGGCCTCTGTGTTGGAATTCATTCACTAGGGGCCTCTGTGTTGCAATTCATTCATTATGGGCCTCTGTGTTAGAATTCATTCACTAGGGGCCTCTGTGTTGGAATATATTCATTAGGGGCCCCTGTGTTGGAATTCATTCATTAGGGGCCTCTGTGTTGGAATTCATTCATTAGGGGCCTCAGTGTTGTAATTCATTCATTAGGGGCCTCTATGTTGGTATTCATTCATTAGGGGCCTCTGTGTTGGAATTCATTCATTAGGCGCCTCTGTGTTGGAATTCATTCACTAGGGGCCTCTGTGTTGGAATTCATTCATTAGGTGCCTCTGTTGGAATTCATTCATTAGGGGCCTCTGTGTTGGAATTCATTCATTAGGGGCCTCTGTGTTGCAATTCATTCATTAGGGGCCTCTATGTTGGTATTCATTCATTAGGGGCCTCTGTGTTGGAATTCATTCATTAGGGGCCTCTGTGTTGGAATTCATTCATTAGGGGCCTCTGTGTTGCAATTCATTCGTTAGGGGCCTCTGTATTGGAATTCATTCATTAGGGGCCTCTGTGTTGGAATTCATTCATTAGGCGCCTCTGTGTTGGAATTCATTCACTAGGAGCCTCTGTGTTGGAATTCATTCATTATGGGCCTCTGTTGGAATTCATTCATTAGGGGCCTCTGTGTTGCAATTCATTCATTAGGGGCCTCTGTGTTGCAATTCATTCATTAGGGGTCTCTGTGTTGGAATTCATTCATTAGGGGCCTCTGTTGGAATTCATTCATTAGGGGCCTCTGTATTGGAATTCATTCATTAGGGGCCTCAGTGTTGGAATTCATTCATTAGGGCCTCTATGTTGGTATTCATTCATTAGGGGCCTCTGTGTTGAAATTCATTCATTAGGGGCCTATGTTGGAATTCATTCATTAGGGGCCTCTGTGTAGGAATTCATTCATTAGGCGCCTCTGTGTTGCAATTCATTCATTAGGGGCCTCTATGTTAGTATTCATTCATTAGGGGCCTCTGTATTGGAATTCATTCATTAGGGGCCTCTGTGTTGCAATTCATTCATTAGGCGCCTCTGTGTTGGAATTCATTCAGTAGGGGCCTCTGTGTTGGAATTCATTCATTAGGGGCCTATGTTGGAATTCATTCATTAGGGGCCTCTGTGTAGGAATTTATTCATTAGGGGCCTCTGTGTTGCAATTCATTCATTAGGGGCCTCTATGTTGGTATTCATTCATTAGGGGCCTCTGTGTTGGAATTCATTCATTAGGGGCCTCTGTGTTGGAATTCATTAATTAGGCGCCTCTGTGTTGGAATTCATTAATTAGGCGCCTCTGTGTTGGAATTCATTCATTAGGGGCCTCTGTGTTGGAATTCATTGATTAGGAGCCTCTGTGTTGGAATTCATTCATTAGGGGCTTCTGTATTGGAATTCATTCATTAGGGGCCTCTGTGTTGGAATTCATTCATTAGGCGCCTCTGTGTTGGAATTCATTCATTAGGAGCCTCTGTGTTGGAATTCATTCATTATGGGCCTCTGTGTTGGAATTCATTCACTAGGGGCCTCTGTGTTGTAATTTATTCATTAGGGGCCTCTGTTGGAATTCATTCATTAGGGGTCTCTGTGTTGGAATTCATTCATTAGGGGCCTCTGTTGGAATTCATTCATTAGGGGCCTCTGTATTGGAATTCATTCATTAGGGGCCTCAGTGTTGGAATTCATTCATTAGGGCCTCTATGTTGGTATTCATTCATTAGGGGCCTCTGTGTTGAAATTCATTCATTAGGGGCCTATGTTGGAATTCATTCATTAGGGGCCTCTGTGTAGGAATTCATTCATTAGGCGCCTCTGTGTTGCAATTCATTCATTAGGGGCCTCTATGTTAGTATTCATTCATTAGGGGCCTCTGTATTGGAATTCATTCATTAGGGGCCTCTGTGTTGCAATTCATTCATTAGGCGCCTCTGTGTTGGAATTCATTCAGTAGGGGCCTCTGTGTTGGAATTCATTCATTAGGGGCCTATGTTGGAATTCATTCATTAGGGGCCTCTGTGTAGGAATTTATTCATTAGGGGCCTCTGTGTTGCAATTCATTCATTAGGGGCCTCTATGTTGGTATTCATTCATTAGGGGCCTCTGTGTTGGAATTCATTCATTAGGGGCCTCTGTGTTGGAATTCATTAATTAGGCGCCTCTGTGTTGGAATTCATTAATTAGGCGCCTCTGTGTTGGAATTCATTCATTAGGGGCCTCTGTGTTGGAATTCATTGATTAGGAGCCTCTGTGTTGGAATTCATTCATTAGGGGCTTCTGTATTGGAATTCATTCATTAGGGGCCTCTGTGTTGGAATTCATTCATTAGGCGCCTCTGTGTTGGAATTCATTCATTAGGAGCCTCTGTGTTGGAATTCATTCATTATGGGCCTCTGTGTTGGAATTCATTCACTAGGGGCCTCTGTGTTGTAATTTATTCATTAGGGGCCTCTGTTGGAATTCATTCATTAGGGGCTTCTGTGTTGGAATTCATTCATTAGGGGCTCCTGTATTGCATTTCATTCAATAGGGGCCTCTGTGTTGGTATTCATTCATTAGGGGCTTCTGTGTTGCAATTCATTCATTAGGGACCTCTGTGTTGCAATTCATTCATTAGGCACCTCTGTGTTGGAATTCATTCATTAGGGGCCTCTGTGTTGGAATTCATTCATTAGGGGCCTCTGTGTTGGAATTCATTCATTAGGGGTCTCTGTGTTGGAATTCATTCATTAGGGGCCTCTGTATTGGAATTCATTCATTAGGGGCCTCTGTATTGGAATTCATTCATTAGGCGCCTCTGTGTTGGAATTCATTCACTAGGGGCCTCTGTGTTGGAATTCATTCATTAGGGGCCTCTGTTGGAATTCATTCATTAGGGGCCTCTGTGTTGGAATTCATTCATTAGGGGCCTCTGTGTTGCAATTCATTCATTAGGGGCCTCTATGTTGGTATTCATTCATTAGGGGCCTCTGTGTTGGAATTCATTCATTAGGGGCCTCTGTGTTGGAATTCATTCATTAGGGGCCTCAGTGTTGCAATTCATTCATTAGGGGCCTCTATGTTGGAATTCATTCACTAGGGGCCTCTGTGTTGCAATTCATTCATTAGGGGCCTCTGTATTGGAATTCATTCATTAGGGGCCTCTGTATTGGAATTCATTCATTAGGCGCCTCTGTGTTGGAATTCATTCACTAGGAGCCTCTGTGTTGGAATTCATTCATTATGGGCCTCTGTGTTAGAATTCATTCACTAGGGGCCTCTGTGTTGGAATTCATTCATTAGGGGCCTCTGTGTTGGAATTCATTCATTAGGGGCCTCTGTGTTGCAATTCATTCATTAGGGGCCTCTGTGTTGCAATTGATTCATTAGGCGCCTCTGTGTTGGAATTCATTCATTAGGGGCCTCTGTGTTGGAATTCATTCATTAGCCGCCTCTGTGTTGGAATTCATTCATTAGGGGCCTCTGTGTTGGAATTCATTCATTAGGGGCCTCTGTGTTGGAATTCATTAATTAGGGGCCTCTGTGTTGGAATTCATTAATTAGGCGCCTCTGTGTTGGAATTCATTCATTAGGGGCCTCTGTGTTGGAATTCATTAATTAGGGGCCTCTGTGTTGGAATTCATTCATTAGGGGCCTCTGTGTTGGAATTCATTTATTAGGCGCCTCTGTGTTGGAATTCATTAATTAGGCGCCTCTGTGTTGGAATTCATTCATTAGGGGCCTCAGTGTTGCAATTCATTCATTAGGGGCCTCTATGTTGGTATTCATTCATTAGGGGCCTCTGTGTTGGAATTCATTCATTAGGGGCCTCTGTGTTGGAATTCATTCACTAGGGGCCTCTGTGTTGCAATTCATTCATTAGGGGCCTCTGTATTGGAATTCATTCATTATGGGCCTCTGTGTTAGAATTCATTCACTAGGGGCCTCTGTGTTGGAATATATTCATTAGGGGCCCCTGTGTTGGAATTCATTCATTAGGGGCCTCTGTGTTGGAATTCATTCATTAGGGGCCTCAGTGTTGTAATTCATTCATTAGGGGCCTCTATGTTGGTATTCATTCATTAGGGGCCTCTGTGTTGGAATTCATTCATTAGGGGCCTCTGTGTTGGAATTCATTCACTAGGGGCCTCTGTGTTGCAATTCATTCATTAGGGGCCTCTGTATTGGAATTCATTCATTATGGGCCTCTGTGTTAGAATTCATTCACTAAGGGCCTCTGTGTTGGAATTCATTCATTAGGGGCCTCTGTTGGAATTCATTCATTAGGAGCCTCTGTGTTGCAATTGATTCATTAGGCGCCTCTGTGTTGGAATTCATTCATTAGGGGCCTCTGTGTTGGAATTCATTCATTTGCCGCCTCTGTGTTGGAATTCATTCATTAGGGGCCTCTGTGTTGGAATTCATTCATTAGGGGCCTCTGTGTTGGAATTCATTAATTAGGGGCCTCTGTGTTGGAATTTATTAATTAGGCGCCTCTGTGTTGGAATTCATTCATTAGGGGCCTCTGTGTTGGAATTCATTAATTAGGGGCCTCTGTGTTGGAATTCATTCATTAGGGGCCTCTGTGTTGGAATTCATTAATTAGGCGCCTCTGTGTTGGAATTCATTAATTAGGCGCCTCTGTGTTGGAATTCATTCATTAGGGGCCTCTGTATTGGAATTCATTCATTAGGGGCCTCTGTGTTGGAATTCATTCATTAGGGGCCTCTGTATTGGAATTCATTCATTAGGGGCCTCTGTGTTGGAATTCATTCATTAGGCGCCTCTCTGTTGGAATTCATTCACTAGGGGCCTCTGTGTTGGAATTCATTCATTAGGGGCCTCTGTGTTGGAATTCATTCACTAGGGGCCTCTGTGTTGGAATTCATTCATTAGGGGCCTCTGTTGGAATTCATTCATTAGGGGCCTCTGTGTTGGAATTCATTCATTAGGGGCCTCTGTGTTGGAATTCATTCATTAGGCGCCTCTGTGTTGGAATTCATTCACTAGGGGCCTCTGTGTTGGAATTCATTCATTAGGTGCCTCTGTTGGAATTCATTCATTAGGGGCCTCTGTGTTGGAATTCATTCATTAGGGGCCTCTGTGTTGCAATTCATTCATTAGGGGCCTCTATGTTGGTATTCATTCATTAGGGGCCTCTGTGTTGGAATTCATTCATTAGGGGCCTCTGTGTTGGAATTCATTCATTAGGGGCCTCTGTGTTGCAATTCATTCGTTAGGGGCCTCTGTATTGGAATTCATTCATTAGGGGCCTCTGTGTTGGAATTCATTCATTAGGCGCCTCTGTGTTGGAATTCATTCACTAGGAGCCTCTGTGTTGGAATTCATTCATTATGGGCCTCTGTTGGAATTCATTCATTAGGGGCCTCTGTGTTGCAATTCATTCATTAGGGGCCTCTGTGTTGCAATTCATTCATTAGGGGCCTCTGTGTTGGAATTCATTCATTAGGGGCCTCTGTTGGAATTCATTCATTAGGGGCCTCTGTATTGGAATTCATTCATTAGGGGCCTCTGTGTTGGAATTCATTCATTAGGGCCTCTTAGTTGGTATTCATTCATTAGGGGCCTCTGTGTTGAAATTCATTCATTAGGGGCCTATGTTGGAATTCATTCATTAGGGGCCTCTGTGTAGGAATTCATTCATTAGGGGCCTCTGTGTTGCAATTCATTCATTAGGGGCCTCTATGTTAGTATTCATTCATTAGGGGCCTCTGTATTGGAATTCATTCATTAGGGGCCTCTGTGTTGCAATTCATTCATTAGGCGCCTCTGTGTTGGAATTCATTCAGTAGGGGCCTCTGTGTTGGAATTCATTCATTAGGGGCCTATGTTGGAATTCATTCATTAGGGGCCTCTGTGTAGGAATTTATTCATTAGGGGCCTCTGTGTTGCAATTCATTCATTAGGGGCCTCTATGTTGGTATTCATTCATTAGGGGCCTCTGTGTTGGAATTCATTCATTAGGGGCCTCTGTGTTGGAATTCATTAATTAGGCGCCTCTGTGTTGGAATTCATTAATTAGGCACCTCTGTGTTGGAATTCATTCATTAGGGGCCTCTGTGTTGGAATTCATTCATTAGGAGCCTCTGTGTTGGAATTCATTCATTAGGGGCTTCTGTATTGGAATTCATTCATTAGGGGCCTCTGTGTTGGAATTCATTCATTAGGCGCCTCTGTGTTGGAATTCATTCATTAGGAGCCTCTGTGTTGGAATTCATTCATTATGGGCCTCTGTGTTGGAATTCATTCACTAGGGGCCTCTGTGTTGTAATTCATTCATTAGGGGCCTCTGTTGGAATTCATTCATTAGGGGCCTCTGTGTTGGAATTCATTCATTAGGGGCTCCTGTATTGCATTTCATTCAATAGGGGCCTCTGTGTTGGTATTCATTCATTAGGGGCTTCTGTGTTGCAATTCATTCATTAGGGACCTCTGTGTTGCAATTCATTCATTAGGCACCTGTGTGTTGGAATTCATTCATTAGGGGCCTCTGTGTTGGAATTCATTCATTAGGGGCCTCTGTGTTGGAATTCATTCATTAGGGGTCTCTGTGTTGGAATTCATTCATTAGGGGCCTCTGTATTGGAATTCATTCATTAGGGGCCTCTGTATTGGAATTCATTCATTAGGCGCCTCTGTGTTGGAATTCATTCACTAGGGGCCTCTGTGTTGGAATTCATTCATTAGGGGCCTCTGTTGGAATTCATTCATTAGGGGCCTCTGTGTTGGAATTCATTCATTAGGGGCCTCTGTGTTGCAATTCATTCATTAGGGGCCTCTATGTTGGTATTCATTCATTAGGGGCCTCTGTGTTGGAATTCATTCATTAGGGGCCTCTGTGTTGGAATTCATTCATTAGGGGCCTCAGTGTTGCAATTCATTCATTAGGGGCCTCTATGTTGGAATTCATTCACTAGGGGCCTCTGTGTTGCAATTCATTCATTAGGGGCCTCTGTATTGGAATTCATTCATTAGGGGCCTCTGTATTGGAATTCATTCATTAGGCGCCTCTGTGTTGGAATTCATTCACTAGGAGCCTCTGTGTTGGAATTCATTCATTATGGGCCTCTGTGTTAGAATTCATTTACTAGGGGCCTCTGTGTTGGAATTCATTCATTAGGGGCCTCTGTGTTGGAATTCATTCATTAGGGGCCTCTGTGTTGCAATTCATTCATTAGGGGCCTCTGTGTTGCAATTGATTCATTAGGCGCCTCTGTGTTGGAATTCATTCATTAGGGGCCTCTGTGTTGGAATTCATTCATTAGCCGCCTCTGTGTTGGAATTCATTCATTAGGGGCCTCTGTGTTGGAATTCATTCATTAGGGGCCTCTGTGTTGGAATTCATTAATTAGGGGCCTCTGTGTTGGAATTCATTAATTAGGCGCCTCTGTGTTGGAATTCATTCATTAGGGGCCTCTGTGTTGGAATTCATTAATTAGGGGCCTCTGTGTTGGAATTCATTCATTAGGGGCCTCTGTGTTGGAATTCATTTATTAGGCGCCTCTGTGTTGGAATTCATTAATTAGGCGCCTCTGTGTTGGAATTCATTCATTAGGGGCCTCAGTGTTGCAATTCATTCATTAGGGTCCTCTATGTTGGTATTCATTCATTAGGGGCCTCTGTGTTGGAATTTATTCATTAGGGGCCTCTGTGTTGGAATTCATTCACTAGGGGCCTCTGTGTTGCAATTCATTCATTAGGGGCCTCTGTATTGGAATTCATTCATTATGGGCCTCTGTGTTAGAATTCATTCACTAGGGGCCTCTGTGTTGGAATATATTCATTAGGGGCCCCTGTGTTGGAATTCATTCATTTGGGGCCTCTGTGTTGGAATTCATTCATTAGGGGCCTCAGTGTTGTAATTCATTCATTAGGGGCCTCTATGTTGGTATGCATTCATTAGGGGCCTCTGTGTTGGAATTCATTCATTAGGGGCCTCTGTGTTGGAATTCATTCACTAGGGGCCTCTGTGTTGCAATTCATTCATTAGGGGCCTCTGTATTGGAATTCATTCATTATGGGCCTCTGTGTTAGAATTCATTCACTAGGGGCCTCTGTGTTGGAATTCATTCATTAGGGGCCTCTGTTGGAATTCATTCATTAGGAGCCTGTGTGTTGCAATTGATTCATTAGGCGCCTCTGTGTTGGAATTCATTCATTAGGGGCCTCTGTGTTGGAATTCATTCATTTGCCGCCTCTGTGTTGGAATTCATTCATTAGGGGCCTCTGTGTTGGAATTCATTCATTAGGGGCCTCTGTGTTGGAATTCATTAATTAGGGGCCTCTGTGTTGGAATTTATTAATTAGGCGCCTCTGTGTTGGAATTCATTCATTAGGGGCCTCTGTGTTGGAATTCATTAATTAGGGGCCTCTGTGTTGGAATTCATTCATTAGGGGCCTCTGTGTTGGAATTCATTAATTAGGCGCCTCTGTGTTGGAATTCATTAATTAGGCGCCTCTGTGTTGGAATTCATTCATTAGGGGCCTCTGTATTGGAATTCATTCATGAGGGGCCTCTGTGTTGGAATTCATTCATTAGGGGCCTCTGTATTGGAATTCATTCATTAGGGGCCTCTGTGTTGGAATTCATTCATTAGGCGCCTCTCTGTTGGAATTCATTCACTAGGGGCCTCTGTGTTGGAATTCATTCATTAGGGGCCTCTGTTGGAATTCATTCATTAGGGGCATGTGTGTTGGAATTCATTCATTAGGGGCATCTGTGTTGCAATTCATTCATTAGGGGCCTCTATGTTGGTATTAATTCATTAGGGGCCTCTGTGTTAGAATTCATTCATTAGGGGCCTCTGTGTTGGAATTCATTCACTAGGAGCCTCTGTGTTGGAATTCATTCATTATGGGCCTCTGTATTAGAATTCATTCACTAGGGGCCTCTGTGTTGGAATTCATTCATTAGGGGCCTCTGTTGGAATTCATTCATTAGGGACCCCTGTGTTGGAATTCATTCATTAGGGGCCTCTGTGTTGGAATTCATTCATTAGCCGCCTCTGTGTTGGAATTCATTCATTAGGGGCCTCTGTGTTGGAATTCATTCATTAGGGGCCTCTGTATTGGAATTCATTCATTAGGGGCCTTTGTGTTGGAATTCATTCATTAGGCGCCTCTGTGTTGGAATGCATTCACTAGGGGCCTCTGTGTTGGAATTCATTCATTAGGGGCCTCTGTTGGAATTCATTCATTAGGGGCCTCTGTGTTGGAATTCATTCATTAGGGGCCTCTGTGTTGCAATTCATTCATTAGGGGCCTCTATGTTGGTATTCATTCATTAGGGGCCTCTGTGTTGGAATTCATTCATTAGGGGCCTCTGTGTTGGAATTCATTCATTAGGGGCCTCTGTGTTGCAATTCATTCGTTAGGGGCCTCTGTATTGGAATTCATTCATTAGGGGCCTCTGTTTTGGAATTCATTCATTAGGCGCCTCTGTGTTGGAATTCATTCACTAGGAGCCTCTGTGTTGGAATTCATTCATTATGGGCCTCTGTTGGAATTCATTCATTAGGGGCCTCTGTGTTGCAATTCATTCATTAAGGGCCTCTGTGTTGCAATTCATTCATTAGGGGCCTCTGTGTTGGAATTCATTCATTAGGCGCCTCTGTGTTGGAATTCATTCATTAGGGGCCTCTGTGTTGGAATTCATTCATTAGCCGCCTCTGTGTTGGAATTCATTCATTAGGCGCCTCTGTGTTGGAATTCATTCATTAGGGGCCTCTGTGTTGGAATTCATTCATTAGGGGCCGCTGTATTGGAATTCATTCATTAGGGGCCTCTGTGTTGGAATTCATTCATTAGGCGCCTCTGTGTTGGAATTCATTCACTAGGGGCCTCTGTGTTGCAATTCATTCATTAGGGGCCTATGTTGGAATTCATTCATTAGGGGCCCCTGTGTTGGAATTCATTCATTAGGCGCCTCTGTGTTGCAATTCATTCATTAGGGGCCTCTATGTTGGTATTCATCATTATGGGCCTCTGTGTTGGAATTCATTCATTATGGGCCTCTGTGTTGGAATTCATTCATTAGGGGCCTCTGTGTTGGAATTCATACATTCGGGGCCTCTGTATTGGAATTCATTCATTAGGGGCCTCTGTGTTGGAATTCATTCATTAGGCGCCTCTGTGTTGGAATGCATTCACTAGGAGCCTCTGTGTTGGAATTCATTCATTATCGGCCTCTGTGTTAGAATTCATTCACTAGGGGCCTCTGTGTTGGTATTCATTCATTAGGGGCCTCTGTGTTGGAATTCATTCATTAGGCGCCTCTGTGTTGCAATTCATTCATTAGGGGCCTCTATGTTGGTATTCATCATTATGGGCCTCTGTGTTGGAATTCATTCATTAGGGGCCTCTGTGTTGGAATTCATTCATTAGGCGCCTCTGTGTTGGAATTCATTCACTAGGGGCCTCTGTGTGGGAATTCATTCATTAGGGGCCTCTGTTGGAATTCATTCATTAGGGGCCTCTGTGTTGGAATTCATTCATTAGGGGCCTCTGTGTTGCAATTCATTCATTAGGGGCCTCTATGTTGGTATTCATTCATTAGGGGCCTCTGTGTTGGAATTCATTCATTAGGGGCCTCTGTGTTGGAATTCATTCATTAGGGGCCTCTGTGTTGCAATTCATTCGTTAGGGGCCTCTGTATTGGAATTCATTCATTAGGGGCCTCTGTGTTGGAATTCAATCATTAGGCGCCTCTGTGTTGGAATTCATTCACTAGGAGCCTCTGTGTTGGAATTCATTCATTATGGGCCTCTGTTGGAATTCATTCATTAGGGGCCTCTGTGTTGCAATTCATTCATTAGGAGCCTCTGTGTTGCAATTCATTCATTAGGGGCCTCTGTGTTGCAATTCATTCATTAGGGGCCTCTGTTGGAATTCATTCATTAGGGGCCTCTGTATTGGAATTCATTCATTAGGGGCCTCTGTGTTGGAATTCATTCATTAGGGCCTCTATGTTGGTATTCATTCATTAGGGGCCTCTGTGTTGAAATTCATTCATTAGGGGCCTATGTTGGAATTCATTCATTAGGGGCCTCTGTGTAGGAATTCATTCATTAGGGGCCTCTGTGTTGCAATTCATTCATTAGGGGCCTCTATGTTAGTATTCATTCATTAGGGGCCTCTGTATTGGAATTCATTCATTAGGGGCCTCTGTGTTGCAATTCATTCATTAAGCGCCTCTGTGTTGGAATTCATTCAGTATGGGCCTCTGTGTTGGAATTCATTCATTAGGGGCCTATGTTGGAATTCATTCATTAGGGGCCTCTGTGTAGGAATTTATTCATTAGGGGCCTCTGTGCTGCAATTCATTCATTAGGGGCCTCTATGTTGGTATTCATTCATTAGGGGCCTCTGTGTTGGAATTCATTCATTAGGGGCCTCTGTGTTGGAATTCATTAATTAGGCGCCTCTGTGTTGGAATTCATTAATTAGGCGCCTCTGTGTTGGAATTCATTCATTAGGGGCCTCTGTGTTGGAATTCATTCATTAGGAGCCTCTGTGTTGGAATTCATTCATTAGGGGCCTCTGTGTTGCAATTCATTCGTTAGGGGCCTCTGTATTGGAATTCATTCATTAGGGGCCTCTGTGTTGGAATTCATTCATTAGGCGCCTCTGTGTTGGAATTCATTCACTAGGAGCCTCTGTGTTGGAATTCATTCATTATGGGCCTCTGTTGGAATTCATTCATTAGGGGCCTCTGTGTTGCAATTCATTCATTAGGGGCCTCTGTGTTGCAATTCATTCATTAGGGGCCTCTGTGTTGGAATTCATTCATTAGGGGCCTCTGTTGGAATTCATTCATTAGGGGCCTCTGTATTGGAATTCATTCATTAGGGGCCTCTGTGTTGGAATTCATTCATTAGGGCCTCTATGTTGGTATTCATTCATTAGGGGCCTCTGTGTTGGAATTCATCCATTAGGGGCCTATGTTGGAATTCATTCATTAGGGGCCTCTGTGTAGGAATTTATTCATTAGGGGCCTCTGTGTTGCAATTCATTCATTAGGGGCCTCTATGTTGGTATTCATTCATTAGGGGCCTCTGTGTTGGAATTCATTCATTAGGGGCCTCTGTGTTGGAATTCATTAATTAGGCGCCTCTGTGTTGGAATTCATTCATTAGGGGCCTCTGTGTTGGAATTCATTCATTAGGAGCCTCTGTGTTGGAATTCATTCATTAGGGGCTTCTGTATTGGAATTCATTCATTAGGGGCATCTGTGTTGGAATTCATTCATTAGGCGCCTCTGTGTTGGAATTCATTCATTAGGAGCCTCTGTGTTGGAATTCATTCTTTATGGGCCTCTGTGTTGGAATTCATTCACTAGGGGCCTCTGTGTTGTAATTCATTCATTAGGGGCCTCTGTTGGAATTCATTCATTAGGGGCCTCTGTGTTGGAATTCATTCATTAGGGGCTCCTGTATTGCATTTCATTCAATAGGGGCCTCTGTGTTGGTATTCATTCATTAGGGGCTTCTGTGTTGCAATTCATTCATTAGGGACCTCTGTGTTGCAATTCATTCATTAGGCACCTCTGTGTTGGAATTCATTCATTAGGGGCCTCTGTGTTGGAATTCATTCATTAGGGGCCTCTGTGTTGGAATTCATTCATTAGGGGTCTCTGTGTTGGAATTCATTCATTAGGGGCCTCTGTATTGGAATTCATTCATTAGGGGCCTCTGTATTGGAATTCATTCATTAGGCGCCTCTGTGTTGGAATTCATTCACTAGGGGCCTCTGTGTTGGAATTCATTCACTAGGGGCCTCTGTGTTAGAATTCATTCACTAGGGGCCTCTGTGTTGGAATTCATTCATTAGGGGCCTCTGTGTTGGAATTCATTCATTAGGGGCCTCTGTGTTGCAATTCATTCATTAGGGGCCTCTGTGTTGCAATTGATTCATTAGGCGCCTCTGTGTTGGAATTCATTCATTAGGGGCCTCTGTGTTGGAATTCATTCATTAGCCGCCTCTGTGTTGGAATTCATTCATTAGGGGCCTCTGTGTTGGAATTCATTCATTAGGGGCCTCTGTGTTGGAATTCATTAATTAGGGGCCTCTGTGTTGGAATTCATTAATTAGGGGCCTCTGTGTTGGAATTCATTCATTAGGGGCCTCTGTGTTGGAATTCATTAATTAGGCGCCTCTGTGTTGGAATTCATTAATTAGGCGCCTCTGTGTTGGAATTCATTCATTAGGGGCCTCAATGTTGCAATTCATTCATTAGGGGCCTCTATGTTGGTATTCATTCATTAGGGGCCTCTGTGTTGGAATTCATTCATTAGGGGCCTCTGTGTTGGAATTCATTCACTAGGGGCCTCTGTGTTGCAATTCATTCATTAGGGGCCTCTGTATTGGAATTCATTCATCATGGGCCTCTGTGTTAGAATTCATTCACTAGGGGCCTCTGTGTTGGAATTCATTCATTAGGGGCCTCTGTGTTGGAATTCATTCATTAGGGGCCTCTGTGTTGGAATTCATTCATTAGGTGCCTCAGTGTTGCAATTCATTCATTAGGGGCCTCTATGTTGGTATTCATTCATTAGGGGCCTCTGTGTTGGAATTCATTCATTAGGGGCCTCTGTGTTGGAATTCATTCACTAGGGGCCTCTGTGTTGCAATTCATTCATTAGGGGCCTCTGTATTGGAATTCATTCATTATGGGCCTCTGTGTTAGAATTCATTCACTAGGGGCCTCTGTGTTGGAATTCATTCATTAGGGGCCTCTGTTGGAATTCATTCATTAGGAGCCTCTGTGTTGCAATTGATTCATTAGACGCCTCTGTGTTGGAATTCATTCATTAGGGGCCTCTGTGTTGGAATTCATTCATTAGCCGCCTCTGTGTTGGAATTCATTCATTAGGGGCCTCTGTGTTGGAATTCATTCATTAGGGGCCTCTGTGTTGGAATTCATTAATTAGGCGCCTCTGTGTTGGAATTCATTCATTAGGGGCCTCTGTGTTGGAATTCATTCATTAGGAGCCTCTGTGTTGGAATTCATTCTTTATGGGCCTCTGTGTTGGAATTCATTCACTAGGGGCCTCTGTGTTGTAATTCATTCATTAGGGGCCTCTGTTGGAATTCATTCATTAGGGGCCTCTGTGTAGGAATTTATTCATTAGGGGCCTCTGTGTTGCAATTCATTCATTAGGGGCCTCTATGTTGGTATTCATTCATTAGGGGCCTCTGTGTTGGAATTCATTCATTAGGGGCCTCTGTGTTGGAATTCATTCATTAGCCGCCTCTGTGTTGGAATTCATTCATTAGGGGCCTCTGTGTTGGAATTCATTCATTAGGGGCCTCTGTGTTGGAATTCATTAATTAGGGGCCTCTGTGTTGGAATTTATTAATTAGGCGCCTCTGTGTTGGAATTCATTCATTAGGGGCCTCTGTGTTGGAATTCATTCATTAGGAGCCTCTGTGTTGGAATTCATTCTTTATGGGCCTCTGTGTTGGAATTCATTCACTAGGGGCCTCTGTGTTGTAATTCATTCATTAGGGGCCTCTGTTGGAATTCATTCATTAGGGGCCTCTGTGTTGGAATTCATTCATTAGGGGCTCCTGTATTGCATTTCATTCAATAGGGGCCTCTGTGTTGGTATTCATTCATTAGGGGCTTCTGTGTTGCAATTCATTCATTAGGGACCTCTGTGTTGCAATTCATTCATTAGGCACCTCTGTGTTGGAATTCATTCATTAGGGGCCTCTGTGTTGGAATTCATTCATTAGGGGCCTCTGTGTTGGAATTCATTCATTAGGGGTCTCTGTGTTGGAATTCATTCATTAGGGGCCTCTGTATTGGAATTCATTCATTAGGGGCCTCTGTATTGGAATTCATTCATTAGGCGCCTCTGTGTTGGAATTCATTCACTAGGGGCCTCTGTGTTGGAATTCATTCACTAGGAGCCTCTGTGTTAGAATTCATTCACTAGGGGCCTCTGTGTTGGAATTCATTCATTAGGGGCCTCTGTGTTGGAATTCATTCATTAGGGGCCTCTGTGTTGCAATTCATTCATTAGGGGCCTCTGTGTTGCAATTGATTCATTAGGCGCCTCTGTGTTGGAATTCATTCATTAGGGGCCTCTGTGTTGGAATTCATTCATTAGCCGCCTCTGTGTTGGAATTCATTCATTAGGGGCCTCTGTGTTGGAATTCATTCATTAGGGGCCTCTGTGTTGGAATTCATTAATTAGGGGCCTCTGTGTTGGAATTCATTATTTAGGCGCCTCTGTGTTGGAATTCATTCATTAGGGGCCTCTGTGTTGGAATTCATTAATTAGGCGCCTCTGTGTTGGAATTCATTAATTAGGCGCCTCTGTGTTGGAATTCATTCATTAGGGGCCTCAATGTTGCAATTCATTAATTAGGGGCCTCTGTGTTGGAATTCATTCATTAGGGGCCTCTGTGTTGGAATTCATTAATTAGGCGCCTCTGTGTTGGAATTCATTAATTAGGCGCCTCTGTGTTGGAATTCATTCATTAGGGGCCTCAATGTTGCAATTCATTCATTAGGGGCCTCTATGTTGGTATTCATTCATTAGGGGCCTCTGTGTTGGAATTCATTCATTAGGGGCCTCTGCGTTGGAATTCATTCACTAGGGGCCTCTGTGTTGCAATTCATTCATTAGGGGCCTCTGTATTGGAATTCATTCATTATGGGCCTCTGTGTTAGAATTCATTCACTAGGGGCCTCTGTGTTGGAATTCATTCATTAGGGGCCTCTGTGTTGGAATTCATTCATTAGGGGCCTCTGTGTTGGAATTCATTCATTAGGTGCCTCAGTGTTGCAATTCATTCATTAGGGGCCTCTATGTTGGTATTCATTCATTAGGGGCCTCTGTGTTGGAATTCATTCATTAGGGGCCTCTGTGTTGGAATTCATTCACTAGGGGCCTCTGTGTTGCAATTCATTCATTAGGGGCCTCTGTATTGGAATTCATTCATTATGGGCCTCTGTGTTAGAATTCATTCACTAGGGGCCTCTGTGTTGGAATTCATTCATTAGGGGCCTCTGTTGGAATTCATTCATTAGGAGCCTCTGTGTTGCAATTGATTCATTAGGCGCCTCTGTGTTGGAATTCATTCATTAGGGGCCTCTGTGTTGGAATTCATTCATTAGCCGCCTCTGTGTTGGAATTCATTCATTAGGGGCCTCTGTGTTGGAATTCATTCATTAGGGGCCTCTGTGTTGGAATTCATTAATTAGGGGCCTCTGTGTTGGAATTTATTAATTAGGCGCCCCTGTGTTGGAATTCATTCATTAGGGGCCTCTGTGTTGGAATTCATTAATTAGGGGCCTCTGTGTTGGAATTCATTCATTAGGGGCCTCTGTGTTGGAATTCATTAATTAGGCGCCTCTGTGTTGGAATTCATTAATTAGGCGCCTCTGTGTTGGAATTCATTCATTAGGGGCCTCTGTGTTGGAATTCATTCATTAGGGGCCTCTGTATTGGAATTCATTCATTAGGGGCCTCTGTGTTGGAATTCATTCATTAGGGGCCTCTGTATTGGAATTCATTCATTAGGGGCCTCTGTGTTGGAATTCATTCATTAGGCGCCTCTCTGTTGGAATTCATTCACTAGGGGCCTCTGTGTTGGAATTCATTCATTAGGGGCCTATGTTGGAATTCATTCATTAGGGGCCTCTGTGTAGGAATTCATTCATTAGGGGCCTCTGTGTTGCAATTCATTCATTAGGGGCCTCTATGTTAGTATTCATTCATTAGGGGCCTCTGTATTGGAATTCATTCATTAGGGGCCTCTGTGTTGCAATTCATTCTTTAAGCGCCTCTGTGTTGGAATTCATTCAGTAGGGGCCTCTGTGTTGGAATTCATCCATTAGGGGCCTATGTTGGAATTCATTCATTAGGGGCCTCTGTGTAGGAATTTATTCATTAGGGGCCTCTGTGTTGCAATTCATTCATTAGGGGCCTCTATGTTGGTATTCATTCATTAGGGGCCTCTGTGTTGGAATTCATTCATTAGGGGCCTCTGTGTCGGAATTCATTAATTAGGCGCCTCTGTGTTGGAATTCATTCATTAGGGGCCTCTGTGTTGGAATTCATTCATTAGGAGCCTCTGTGTTGGAATTCATTCATTAGGGGCTTCTGTATTGGAATTCATTCATTAGGGGCATCTGTGTTGGAATTCATTCATTAGGCGCCTCTGTGTTGGAATTCATTCATTAGGAGCCTCTGTGTTGGAATTCATTCTTTATGGGCCTCTGTGTTGGAATTCATTCACTAGGGGCCTCTGTGTTGTAATTCATTCATTAGGGGCCTCTGTTGGAATTCATTCATTAGGGGCCTCTGTGTTGGAATTCATTCATTAGGGGCTCCTGTATTGCATTTCATTCAATAGGGGCCTCTGTGTTGGTATTCATTCATTAGGGGCTTCTGTGTTGCAATTCATTCATTAGGGACCTCTGTGTTGCAATTCATTCATTAGGCACCTCTGTGTTGGAATTCATTCATTAGGGGCCTCTGTGTTGGAATTCATTCATTAGGGGCCTCTGTGTTGGAATTCATTCATTAGGGGTCTCTGTGTTGGAATTCATTCATTAGGGGCCTCTGTATTGGAATTCATTCATTAGGGGCCTCTGTATTGGAATTCATTCATTAGGCGCCTCTGTGTTGGAATTCATTCACTAGGGGCCTCTGTGTTGGAATTCATTCACTAGGGGCCTCTGTGTTAGAATTCATTCACTAGGGGCCTCTGTGTTGGAATTCATTCATTAGGGGCCTCTGTGTTGGAATTCATTCATTAGGGGCCTCTGTGTTGCAATTCATTCATTAGGGGCCTCTGTGTTGCAATTGATTCATTAGGCGCCTCTGTGTTGGAATTCATTCATTAGGGGCCTCTGTGTTGCAATTCATTCATTAGCCGCCTCTGTGTTGGAATTCATTCATTAGGGGCCTCTGTGTTGGAATTCATTCATTAGGGGCCTCTGTGTTGGAATTCATTAATTAGGGGCCTCTGTGTTGGAATTCATTAATTAGGCGCCTCTGTGTTGGAATTCATTCATTAGGGGCCTCTGTGTTGGAATTCATTAATTAGGCGCCTCTGTGTTGGAATTCATTAATTAGGCGCCTCTGTGTTGGAATTCATTCATTAGGGGCCTCAATGTTGCAATTCATTAATTAGGGGCCTCTGTGTTGGAATTCATTCATTAGGGGCCTCTGTGTTGGAATTCATTAATTAGGCGCCTCTGTGTTGGAATTCATTAATTAGGCGCCTCTGTGTTGGAATTCATTCATTAGGGGCCTCAATGTTGCAATTCATTCATTAGGGGCCTCTATGTTGGTATTCATTCATTAGGGGCCTCTGTGTTGGAATTCATTCATTAGGGGCCTCTGTGTTGGAATTCATTCACTAGGGGCCTCTGTGTTGCAATTCATTCATTAGGGGCCTCTGTATTGGAATTCATTCATTATGGGCCTCTGTGTTAGAATTCATTCACTAGGGGCCTCTGTGTTGGAATTCATTCATTAGGGGCCTCTGTGTTGGAATTCATTCATTAGGGGCCTCTGTGTTGGAATTCATTCATTAGGTGCCTCAGTGTTGCAATTCATTCATTAGGGGCCTCTATGTTGGTATTCATTCATTAGGGGCCTCTGTGTTGGAATTCATTCATTAGGGGCCTCTGTGTTGGAATTCATTCACTAGGGGCCTCTGTGTTGCAATTCATTCATTAGGGGCCTCTGTATTGGAATTCATTCATTATGGGCCTCTGTGTTAGAATTCATTCACTAGGGGCCTCTGTGTTGGAATTCATTCATTAGGGGCCTCTGTTGGAATTCATTCATTAGGAGCCTCTGTGTTGCAATTGATTCATTAGGCGCCTCTGTGTTGGAATTCATTCATTAGGGGCCTCTGTGTTGGAATTCATTCATTAGCCGCCTCTGTGTTGGAATTCATTCATTAGGGGCCTCTGTGTTGGAATTCATTCATTAGGGGCCTCTGTGTTGGAATTCATTAATTAGGGGCCTCTGTGTTGGAATTTATTAATTAGGCGCCTCTGTGTTGGAATTCATTCATTAGGGGCCTCTGTGTTGGAATTCATTAATTAGGGGCCTCTGTGTTGGAATTCATTCATTAAGGGCCTCTGTGTTGGAATTCATTAATTAGGCGCCTCTGTGTTGGAATTCATTAATTAGGCGCCTCTGTGTTGGAATTCATTCATTAGGGGCCTCTGTGTTGGAATTCATTCATTAGGGGCCTCTGTATTGGAATTCATTCATTAGGGGCCTCTGTGTTGGAATTCATTCATTAGGGGCCTCTGTATTGGAATTCATTCATTAGGGGCCTCTGTGTTGGAATTCATTCATTAGGCGCCTCTCTGTTGGAATTCATTCACTAGGGGCCTCTGTGTTGGAATTCATTCATTAGGGGCCTCTGTTGGAATTCATTCATTAGGGGCCTCTGTGTTGGAATTCATTCATTAGGGGCATCTGTGTTGCAATTCATTCATTAGGGGCCTCTATGTTGGTATTAATTCATTAGGGGCCTCTGTGTTGGAATTCATTCATTAGGGGCCTCTGTGTTGGAATTCATTCACTAGGAGCCTCTGTGTTGGAATTCATTCATTATGGGCCTCTGTATTAGAATTCATTCACTAGGGGCCTCTGTGTTGGAATTCATTCATTAGGGGCCTCTGTTGGAATTCATTCATTAGGGACCCCTGTGTTGGAATTCATTCATTAGGGGCCTCTGTGTTGGAATTCATTCATTAGCCGCCTCTGTGTTGGAATTCATTCATTAGGGGCCTCTGTGTTGGAATTCATTCATTAGGGGCCTCTGTATTGGAATTCATTCATTAGGGGCCTCTGTGTTGGAATTCATTCATTAGGCGCCTCTGTGTTGGAATTCATTCACTAGGGGCCTCTGTGTTGGAATTCATTCATTAGGGGCCTCTGTTGGAATTCATTCATTAGGGGCCTCTGTGCTGGAATTCATTCATTAGGGGCCTCTGTGTTCCAATTCATTCATTAGGGGCCTCTATGTTGGTATTCATTCATTAGGGGCCTCTGTGTTGGAATTCATTCATTAGGGGCCTCTGTGTTGGAATTCATTCATTAGGGTCCTCTGTGTTGCAATTCATTCGTTAGGGGCCTCTGTATTGGAATTCATTCATTAGGGGCCTCTGTGTTGGAATTCATTCATTAGGCGCCTCTGTGTTGGAATTCATTCACTAGGAGCCTCTGTGTTGGAATTCATTCATTATGGGCCTCTGTTGGAATTCATTCATTAGGGGCCTCTGTGTTGCAATTCATTCATTAAGGGCCTCTGTGTTGCAATTCATTCATTAGGGGCCTCTGTGTTGGAATTCATTCATTAGAGGCCTCTGTGTTGGAATTCATTCATTAGGGGCCTCTGTGTTGGAATTCATTCATTAGCCGCCTCTGTGTTGGAATTCATTCATTAGGCGCCTCTGTGTTGGAATTCATTCATTAGGGGCCTCTGTGTTGGAATTCATTCATTAGGGGCCTCTGTATTGGAATTCATTCATTAGGGGCCTCTGTGTTGGAATTCATTCATTAGGAGCCTCTGTGTTGGAATTCATTCACTAGGGGCCTCTGTGTTGCAATTCTTTCATTAGGGGCCTATGTTGGAATTCATTCATTAGGGGCCCCTGTGTTGGAATTCATTCATTAGGCGCCTCTGTGTTGCAATTCATTCATTAGGGGCCTCTATGTTGGTATTCATCATTATGGGCCTCTGTGTTGGAATTCATTCATTAGGGGCCTCTGTGTTGGAATTCATTCATTAGGGGCCTCTGTGTTGGAATTCATACATTCGGGGCCTCTGTATTGGAATTCATTCATTAGGGGCCTCTGTGTTGGAATTCATTCATTAGGCGCCTCTGTGTTGGAATGCATTCACTAGGAGCCTCTGTGTTGGAATTCATTCATTATCGGCCTCTGTGTTAGAATTCATTCACTAGGGGCCTCTGTGTTGGAATTCATTCATTAGGGGCTTCTGTTGGAATTCATTCATTAGGGGCCTTTGTGTTGGAATTCATTCATTAGGGGCCCCTGTGTTGCAATTCATTCAATAGGGGCCTCTGTATTGCAATTCATTCATTAGGGGCCTCTGTGTTGCAATTCATTCATTAGGCGCCTCTTTGTTGGAATTCATTCACTAGGGGCCTCTGTGTTGGAATTCATTCATTAGGGGCCTCTGTTGGAATTCATTCATTAGGGGCCTCTGTATTGGAATTCATTCATTAGGGGCCTCTGTGTTGGAATTCATTCATTAGGGCCTCTATGTTGGTATTCATTCATTAGGGGCCTCTGTGTTGAAATTCATTCATTAGGGGCCTATGTTGGAATTCATTCATTAGGGGCCTCTGTGTAGGAATTCATTCATTAGGGGCCTCTGCGTTGCAATTCATTCATTAGGGGCCTCTATGTTAGTATTCATTCATTAGGGGCCTCTGTATTGGAATTCATTCATTAGGGGCCTCTGTGTTGCAATTCATTCATTAGGCGCCTCTGTGTTGGAATTCATTCAGTAGGGGCCTCTGTGTTGGAATTCATTCATTAGGGGCCTATGTTGGAATTCATTCATTAGGGGCCTCTGTGTAGGAATTTATTCATTAGGGGCCTCTGTGTTGCAATTCATTTATTAGGGGCCTCTATGTTGGTATTCATTCATTAGGGGCCTCTGTGTTGGAATTCATTCATTAGGGGCCTCTGTGTTGGAATTCATTAATTAGGCGCCTCTGTGTTGGAATTCATTCATTAGGGGCCTCTGTGTTGGAATTCATTCATTAGGGGCCTCTGTGTTGGAATTCATTCATTAGGGGCCTCTGTATTGGAATTCATTCATTAGGGTCCTCTGTGTTGGAATTCATTCATTAGGCGCCTCTGTGTTGGAATTCATTCATTAGGAGCCTCTGTGTTGGAATTCATTCATTATGGGCCTCTGTGTTGGAATTCATTCACTAGGGGCCTCTGTGTTGGAATTCATTCGTTAGGGGCCTCTGTTGGAATTCATTCATTAGGGGCCTCTGTGTTGGAATTCATTCATTAGGGGCTCCTGTATTGCAATTCATTCAATAGGGGCCTCTGTGTTGGTATTCATTCATTAGGGGCTTCTGTGTTGCAATTCATTTATTAGGGACCTCTGTGTTGCAATTCATTCATTAGGCACCTCTGTGTTGGAATTCATTCATTAGGGGCCTCTGTGTTGGAATTCATTCATTAGGGGCCTCTGTGTTGGAATTCATTCATTAGGGGCCTCTGTGTTGGAATTCATTCATTAGGGGCCTCTGTATTGGAATTCATTCATTAGGGGCCTCTGTATTGGAATTCATTCATTAGGGGCCTCTGTGTTGGAATTCATTCAATAGGGCCTCTGTGTTGGAATTCATTCATTAGGGGCCTCTGTTGGAATTCATTCATTAGGGGCCTCTGTGTTGGAATTCATTCATTAGGGGCCTCTGTGTTGCAATTCATTCATTAGGGGCCTCTATGTTGGTATTCATTCATTAGGGGCCTCTGTGTTGGAATTCATTCATTAGGGGCCTCTGTGTTGGAATTCATTCATTAGGGGCCTCAGTGTTGCAATTCATTCATTAGGGGCCTCTATGTTGGTATTCATTCATTAGGGGCCTCTGTGTTGGAATTCATTCATTAGGGGCCTCTGTGTTGGAATTCATTCACTAGGGGCCTCTGTGTTGCAATTCATTCATTAGGGGCCTCTGTATTGGAATTCATTCATTAGGGGCCTCTGTATTGGAATTCATTCATTAGGCGCCTCTGTGTTGGAATTCATTCATTAGGGGCCTCTGTGTTGGAATTCATTCATTAGGGGCCTCTGTGTTGGAATTCATTAATTAGGGGCCTCTGTGTTGGAATTCATTAATTAGGCGCCTCTGTGATGGAATTCATTCATTAGGGGCCTCTGTGTTGGAATTCATTAATTAGGGGCCTCTGTGTTGGAATTCATTCATTAGGGGCCTCTGTGTTGGAATTCATTAATTAGGCGCCTCTGTGTTGGAATTCATTCATTAGGGGCCTCTGTGTTGGAATTCATTCATTAGGCGCCTCTGTGTTGGAATTCATTCACTAATGCGTATCATGATAATACCACCATATACGGTCTCATATTCTATGCTAAATTATTTATAGGTTAAATTGCTCTCGAGATCTCTCAACACTTCCTTCCTGGTTCATTTGTGAATTTATATAAAAAAAACTTCCTTGTAGACAGAAAATACTTAAACATATCAATTTGTATATCGACCTAATTTTTTCCTTAGTATGTTACATTTTTATGAAACAAATGAGTTTATTGGTATTTTTTTTGGGGGGGGGGGGGGGGGACATCTACGTATAATTCCATGTATGTTTTACATGATTGACCGTAGGTTAAATAACTGTCACTTTTAGCTCGTTTTATGAGTACACATGTTAATTTTTCTTTTTTGTCGCCAATGCTGTCGTACTTTCCCGTGTTTTTCGTGGTCACTGGTCGATGTGTTGACAAGGGTAGATTGGTAATTACAAAAAAAAAAAAAAATTCTTCGCACACTTTACCTTTTCGTTAGTGCAATAACATGTTTGACATGAAGTCATAATGATTTTGTAAATATCAAAAGGTAAATATACGACGTTATTTTACGATTTACATAATTTTTAATGATAAAATTGTAACTGATCAATGCTGATATAATAGACGATACCGACACCGTAACGTCACGGCTCTTTCGGAATAGCTTTAATTGCAGGTATAAACCGAGAATGGATTATGCCTCTTGTCTCCTCACATTGAAGAGTTCTGAAAAATGGCGATCCCCATTATTTGGTGCTACATGCAACTTCAATCACAAAATTCTACCTTACGGTATACTATTTTTAGCATTAATTTACACAGATGTCTTTTATTTACTGTTATTTAAATTTCCACGCTAACTGGCTAAGACCATGGCGTTTTCCTTTAAATAATTGTGTTTTTACACATTAATGTTTATGCTCATTTTCAGAAAAGTTTGAATATACAAAATGAGTAATCAGAAGTCAAAAAACGAAGGACAGACAACACAATGACCAAACAAATTACAAAGAACCAGATCTACAAAACACTACACATATAACAAAAGATTGAGCAACATGAAATCCACTAAAATACGTTATGAGAAGGAAGTATAAACAGTGATAGTCAACAATATCAACAAAAAGATTCCTCATCTACTTAAATCATTGAACACATATAACCACGACAAACGTCGAATGAAAACCACAAAATTGTCGACTGCTATCACATGTTATTAAGACACACCCTTTTGATAATTTGATATACAACATCAATACAGATATAATAAAGGTATATGCCAAAGAGGTAATCAGAAGCAGTAATTCGGGGATGGGCAAACACTGTTCGAACCCCACTTGGGTGAACTCATGATGGGTATGCAGTTCTTGTTATACTAGTGGCAGTAAACAATCAATACACACATGTGCAGTTTCGTTTCCACTCCAAAAGATCACGTACTTCCATAACCATGAATGAATATCATGAACATGGGCACTGCAATAGCAAGGTCAATGAATGTCCATAATTTATTGACTACTATCTAGAAGATAGAAATTGTCGTTGAGAGATCATTACTGATACCTTAGCAAATTCAATACATGTATGTGTCAGGGGTATCGATTTAACCCCTGTTTCCAAGATTTACCGATTGAAATTTTATCTGTTTTGACTGTGTGGTATTTTACCTGTTCTGACTGTGTGGTATTTTACCTGATCTGACTGTGTGGTGTTTTACCTGTTCTGACTGTGTGGTATTTTAACTGTTCTGACTGTGTGGTATTGTACCTGTTCTGACTGTGTGGTATTTTACCTGTTCTGACTGTGTGGTATTTTACCTGTTCTGAATGTGTGATATTTTACCTGTTCTGACTGTGCGGTGTTGTTCCTGTTCTGACTGTGTGGTATTGTACCTGTTCTGACTGTGGTATTTTATTTGTTCTGACTGTGTGGTATCTTACCTGTTCTGACTGTGTGGTATTTTACCTGTTCTGACTGTGTGGTATTGTAACTGTTCTGACTGTGTGGTAATTTACCTGTTCTGACTATGGTATTTTACCTGTTCTGACTGTGTGGTATTTTACCTGTCCTGACTGTGTGATATTTTACCTGTTCTGACTGTGTGGTATTTTACCTGTTCTGACTGTGTTGTATTGTACCTGTTCTGACTGTGTGGTATTTTACCTGTTCTAATTGTGTGGTATTGTACCTGTTCTGACTGTGTGGTATTGTACCTGTCCGACTGTGTGTTATTTTACCTGTTGTGATTGCGTGGTATTTTACCTGTTTTGACTGTGGTATTTTACCTGTTCTAACTGTGTGGTATTTTACCTGTTCTGACTGTGGTATTTTACCTGTTCTGACTGTGTGGTATTTTCTTTCTTTTTCATTTTACATCATAAACGTGTAAAGACATTAATAATCTTTACGGGGGACCAGAATATATATGTCATCAATATGTTGGAATTAAATTTGATATTAAATAAACAATCAATGGATTGAAATATAAATATAAAACCTATCTAGGTTAATTAAGATTTATTAACGATTTCATCATAGGTTGATAATTGTCATATAATGTGTTAATATCATAATGATAGAGTGATTGATGAGAAATGCCATTTGCGGTCAGATCCGTGTATATAGAATTGTATCTATATTTAAGATCTTTATAGCGATAACACGATTGTTTTGCAAGTTGTCTATAGTTTATGACAACTATTACATTGGTGTTAAAATTTTCCTATTATCATGATATGACGGTAATTAATTAAAGTCCAAAGCGGTATTGTAAAAGCTGGCCAAACGACTGAACCAATGGAGAAATATAAATGTCATATGATGGTGTGATGGGCCAAACGACTGAACCAATGGAGAAATATAAATATCATATGATGGTGTGATGGGGCCAAACGACTGAATCAACTGAGAAATATAAATGTCATATGCTAGTGTGATGGGGCTAAACGACTTAAACAACAGAGAAATATAAATGTCATATGATACTGTGATGGGGACAAACGACTGAACCAATGGAGAAATATAAATGTCATATGATAGTGTGATGGGGCCAAACGACTGAATCAACAGAGAAATATAAATGTCATATGATAGTGTGATGGGGCCAAACGACTTAACCAACAGAGATATATAAATGTCATATGATAGTGTGATGGGGTCAAACGGCTTCTCATTATATCACCCTTATACTGTTGGTCATTGTATTGTCTGTCCTTCTGTGATGTACGGCTTCTGATTACATTACCCTTTTATTGTTGGTCATTGTATTGTCTGTCCTTCTGTGATGTACGGCTTCTGATTACATTACCTTTTTATTGTTGGTCATTGTATTGTCTGTCCTTCTGTGATGTACGGCTTCTGATTACATTACCCTTTTATTGTTGGTCATTGTATCGTCTGTCCTTCTGTGATGTACGGCTTCTGATTACATTACCCTTTTATTGTTGGTCATTGTATCGTCTGTCCTTCTGTGATGTACGGCTTCTGATTACATTACCCTTTTATTGTTGGTCATTGTATTGTCTGTCCTTCTGTGATGCACGGCTTCTGATTACATTACCCTTTTATTGTTGGTCATTGTATTGTCTGTCCTTCTGTGATGTACGGCTTCTGATTACATTACCCTTTTATTGTTGGTCATTGTATTGTCTGTCCTTCTGTGATGTACGGCTTCTGATTACATTACCCTTTTATTGTTGGTCATTGTATCTTCTGTCCTTCTGTGATGTACGACTTTTTATTGTTGGTCATTGTATTGTCTGTCCTTCTGTGATGTACGGCTTTTTATTGTTGGTCATTGCATTGTCTGTCCTTCTGTGATGTACGGCTTTTTATTGGTGGTCATTGTATTGTCTGTCCTTCTGTGATGTACGATTTCTCATTACATTATTTTTCCGTTTGGTTTCTTCGAACTTTTCTTAAAGACAACAAAGATTAATAAACCTTAGAATTAAAAGAAAAACGGAATCACGTGATCATTTGTCGTCTAACGTGACGTCCATTAGGTTCACGGATTATGTCAGCAGACAACGTGAAGGATATCTGTAATCATTATTGATTGAGCTTAACCTGTTTGGCTTTTGCTACACGAATTGGTTTCTTTCATATAAATAGAAACAAATGCATTGGTTTTCACGATTTAAGAGAAGCGTGTTCGCATATTGTGTTTTACAATTATATACCCGCAAATAAACTAATATTTGTGCATAAAGATCAAATATTTTCTCTGTCTGTTATGAAACAGCGTTGTCTATCTCTCAGTTGATCCGATATTCCAAAGTGTGTGGTTCCTATCACGATTTTCTTGACAGAGGGTTGCTGGTAGCAAGGAAGCTACTGAACCAAGGGTTCCTATTGGTTAAGTTGTAGTCATCAATTGAAATATTTACGTGATTTGGTTAACCGTTACGGAATATTCGTATCACAAATGACCATTGATATGTTCCGCTTGTCGTAATCACTATTCGGTCCTTTCCTGATTCATGACTTATCATCGGGATTGTAATTAGAGTAACACGACGGGTGGGGCAGAAACTGCTTGCCTGTCAGGAGAACATGTGTTCACCCCTGGTTTTTAAGTAGTGGAGCAGAAACTGCTTGCCCTTCAGGAGTACATGTGTTCACCCCTGGTTTTTAAGTAGTGGAGCAGAAACTGCTTTCCTGTCAGGAGAACATGTGTTTACCCCTGGTTTTTAAGTAGTGGAACAGAAACTGCTTGCCTTTCAGGAGCACATGTGTTCACCCCTGGTTTTTAAGTAGTGGAGCAGAAACTACTTGCTTTTCAGGAGCACATGTGTTCACCCCTGGTTTTTAAGTAGTGGAACAGAAACTGCTTGCCTGTCAGGAGCACATGTGTTCACCCCAGGTTTTTAAGTAGTGGAACAGAAACTGCTTGCTTTTCAGGAGCACATGTGTTCACCCCTGGTTTTTATGTAGTGGAACAGAAACTGCTTGCCTTTCAGGAGCACATGTGTTCACCCCTGGTTTTTAAGTAGTGGAACAGAAACTGCTTGCCTTCCAGGAGCACATGTGTTCACCCCTGATTTTTATGTAGTGGAACAGAAACTGCTTGCCTTTCAGGAGCACATGTGTTCACCCCTGATTTTTATGTAGTGGAACAGAAACTGCTTGCCTTTCAGGAGCACATGTGTTCACCCCTGGTTTTTAAGTAAGGTTGGAGTTGCTCGATCTTTAGTTTTCTGCATAGTGTTTGGCAGATCTTATTGATCCCTTTGTTCTTTTGACCATTGTATTGTCTGTCCTTCATCGATTTAAGGCTTCTGATTACCCCTTGGGTATCGTAAATCCTTTCTTATAAAGCATACGGCTCTTCTGTCATGATAAAGTACACAATTCTACCTATCATTTGTTATATATTGTTACATGTTAACTACAAGTACATTAATATAAGGTCAATATTTCACCTTTAAAATGATACATGACATACTGTGTTTAGTGAATTGACCTGTTCTGTGTCCGCTCTCTATACAAAAGTTTAAGCTTATTTGACCTGTTTACAGAGACCCTGTGTCAACTCTCTATAGATAAGTTTAAAGTATTTGACCTGTTTACAGAGACACTGTGTCAGTTCTGTATAGATAAGATTTAAGTTATTTGACCTGTTTACAGAGACCCTGTGTCAGCTCTCTATAGATAAGTTTAAAGTATTTGACCTGTTTACAGAGACACTGTCTCAGCTCTCTATAGAAAAGTTTAAAGTTATTTGACCTGTTTACAGAAACACTGTGTCAGCTCTCTATAGATAATATTTAAGTTATTTGACCTATTTACAGAGACACTGTTTCAGCTCTCTATGGATAAGCTTAAAGTTATTTGACCTGTTCACAGAGACGCTCTGTCAGCTCTCTATTGATAAGTTTAAACTTATTTGACCTGTTTACAGAGATCCTGTGTCAACTCTCTATAGATAAGATTTAATTTATTTGACCTGTTTACAGAGACCCTGTGTCAGCTCTCTATAGATAAGTTTAAAGTATTTGACCTGTTTACAGAGACACTGTGTCAGCTCTCAATAGAAAAGTTTAAAGTTATTTGACCTGTTTACAGAAACACTGTGTCAGCTCTCTATAGAAAAGTTTAAAGTTATTTGACCTGTTTACAGAAACACTGTGTCAGCTCTCTATAGATAATATTTAAGTTATTTGACCTGTTTACAGAGACCCTGTGTCAGCTCTCTATTGATAAGATTAAAGTTATTTGACCTGTTTACAGAGACGCTGTGTCAGCTTTCTATTGATAAGCTTAAAGTTATTTGACCTGTTTACAGAGACGCTGTGTCAGCTCTCTATAGAAAAGTTTAAAGTTATTTGACCTGTTTACAGAAACACTGTGTCAGCTCTCTATAGATAATATTTAAGTTATTTGCTCTGTTTACAGAGACCCTGGGTCAGCTCTCTATAGAAAAGTTTAAAGTTATTTGACCTGTTTACAGAAACACTGTGTCAGCTCTCTATAGATAATATTTAAGTTATTTGACCTGTTTACAGAGACCCTGTGTCAGCTCTCTATTGATAAGATTAAAGTTATTTGACCTGTTTACAGAGACGCTGTGTCAGCTTTCTATTGATAAGCTTAAAGTTATTTGACCTGTTTACAGAGACGCTGTGTCAGCTCTCTATAGAAAAGTTTAAAGTTATTTGACCTGTTTACAGAGACGCTGTGTCAGCTCTATTGATAAGTTTAAAGTTATTTTACCTGTTTACAGAGACGCTGTTTCAGCTCTCTATATATAAGCTTCAAGTCATTTGGCCTGTTTACAGAGACGCTGTGTCAGCTCTCTATTGAAACGTTTAAAGTTATTTGACCTGTTTATAGAAACACTGTGTCAGCTCTCTATGGATAATATTTAAGTTATTTGACCTGTTTACAGAGACCCTGTGTCACCTCTCTATTGATAAGATTAAAGTTATTTGACCTGTTTACAGAGACACTGTGTCAGCTCTCTATAGAAAAGTTTAAGGTTATTTGACCTATTTACAGAGACGCTGTGTCAGCTCTCTATTAATAAGTTAAAGTTTTTCTACCTGTTTACAGAGACGCTGTTTCAGCTCTCTATATATAAGCTTAAAGTCATTTGGCCTGTTTATAGAGACACTGTGTCAGCTCTCTATTGAAAAGTTTAAAGTTATTTGACCTGTTTACAGAGACGCTGTGTCAACTCTCTATTGATAAGTTTAAAGTTATTTGACCAGTTTACAGAGACGCTGTGTGAGCTCTCTATTGATAAATTTAAAGTTATTTGACCTGTTTACAGAGACCCTGTGTCAACTCTCTATTGATAAGCTTAAAGTTATTTGACCTGTTTACAGAGACCTTGTGTCAGCTCTCTATAGAAAAGTTTAAAGTTATTTGGCCTGTTTACAGAGACACTGTGTCAGCTCTCTATAGAAAAGTTTAAAGTTAGTTGACCTGTTTACAGAGACGCTGTTTCAGTTCTCTATAGATAAGCTTAAAGTTATTTGACCTAATTACAGAGACGCTGTGTCAGCTCTCTATAGAAAAGTTTAAAGTTAGTTGACCTGTTTACAGAGACGCTGTTTCAGTTCTCTATAGATAAGCTTAAAGTTATTTGACCTGTTTACAGAAACGCTGTGTCAGCTCTCTATGGATAAGTTTAAAGTTATTTGACCTGTTTACAGAGACGCTGTGTCAGCTCTCTATGGATAAGTTTAAAGTTATTTGACCTGTTTACAGAGACGCTGTGTCAGCTCTCTATGTATAAGTTTAAAGTTATTTGACCTGTTTACAGAGACGCTGTGTCAGCTCTCTATAGATAAGTTTAAAGTTATTTGACCTGTTTACAGAGACGCTGTGTCAGCTCTCTATGGATAAGTTTAAAGTTATTTGACCTGTTTACAGAGACGCTGTGTCAGCTCTCTATTAATAAGTTTAAAGTTATTTGACCTGTTTACAGAGACTCTGTGTCAGCTCTCTATAGAAAAGTTTAATGTTAGTTGACCTGTTTACAGAGACGTTGTGTCAGCTCTCTATGGATAAGTTTAAAGTTATTTGACCTGTTTACAGAGACACTGTGTCAGCTCTCTATTGAAAAGTTTAAAGTTATTTGACCTGTTTACAGAGACACTGAGTCAGCTCTCTATTGATAAGCTTAAAGTTATTTGACCTGTTTACAGAGACACTGTGTCAGCTCTCTATAGATCATATTAAGTTATTTGACCTGTTTACAGAGACGCTGTTTCACCTCTCTATGGATAAGTTTAAAGTTATTTGACCTGTTTACAGAAACACTGTGTCAGCTCTCTATTAATAAGTTTAAAGTTATTTTACCTGTTTGCAGAGACCCTGTCTCAACTCTCTATAGATAAGTTTAAAGTTATTTGACCTGTTTACAGAGACTCTGTTTCAGCTCTCTATAGAAAAGTTTAATGTTAGTTGACCTGTTTACAGAGACGTTGTGTCAGCTCTCTATGGATAAGTTTAAAGTTATTTGACCTGTGTACAGAGACACTGTGTCAGCTCTCTATTGAAAAGTATAAAGTTATTTGACCTGTTTACAGAGACACTGTGTCAGCTCTCTATAGATAAGATTAAGTTATTTGACCTGTTTACAGAGACGCTGTTTCACCTCTCTATTGATAAGATTAAAGTTATTTGACCTGTTTACAGAGACACTGTGTCAGCTCTCTATTGATAAGCTTAAAGTCATTTGACCTGTTTACAGAGACGCTGTGTCAGCTCTCCATAGAAAAGTTTAAACTTATTTGACCTGTTTACAGAGACGCTGTGTCAGCTCTCTATTGATAAGTTTAAAGTTATTTGACCTGTTTACAGAGACGCTGTGTCAGCTCTCTATGGATAAGTTTAAAGTTATTTGACCTGTTTACAGAGACCCTGTGTCAGCTCTCTGATGATAAGGTTAAAGTTATTTGACCTGTTTAGAGAGGCCCTGTGTCAACTCTCTATAGATAAGCTTAAAGTTATTTGACCTGTTTACAGAGACACTGTGTCAGCTCTCTATAGAAAAGTTTAAAGTTATTTGACCTGTTTACAGAGACACTGTGTCAGCTCTCTATAGAAAAGTTTAAAGTTAGTCGACCTGTTTACAGAGACGCTGTGTCAGCTCTCTATTGATAAGTTTAAAGTTATTTGACCTGTTTACAGAGACGCTGTGTCAGCTCTCTATAGAAAAGTTTAAAGTTATTTGACCTGTTTACAGAAACACTGTGTCAGCTCTCTATAGATAATATTTAAGTTATTTGCTCTGTTTACAGAGACCCTGGGTCAGCTCTCTATAGAAAAGTTTAAAGTTATTTGACCTGTTTACAGAAACACTGTGTCAGCTCTCTATAGATAATATTTAAGTTATTTGACCTGTTTACAGAGACCCTGTGTCAGCTCTCTATTGATAAGATTAAAGTTATTTGACCTGTTTACAGAGACGCTGTGTCAGCTTTCTATTGATAAGCTTAAAGTTATTTGACCTGTTTACAGAGACGCTGTGTCAGCTCTCTATAGAAAAGTTTAAAGTTATTTGACCTGTTTACAGAGACGCTGTGTCAGCTCTATTGATAAGTTTAAAGTTATTTTACCTGTTTACAGAGACGCTGTTTCAGCTCTCTATATATAAGCTTCAAGTCATTTGGCCTGTTTACAGAGACGCTGTGTCAGCTCTCTATTGAAACGTTTAAAGTTATTTGACCTGTTTATAGAAACACTGTGTCAGCTCTCTATGGATAATATTTAAGTTATTTGACCTGTTTACAGAGACCCTGTGTCACCTCTCTATTGATAAGATTAAAGTTATTTGACCTGTTTACAGAGACACTGTGTCAGCTCTCTATAGAAAAGTTTAAGGTTATTTGACCTATTTACAGAGACGCTGTGTCAGCTCTCTATTAATAAGTTAAAGTTTTTCTACCTGTTTACAGAGACGCTGTTTCAGCTCTCTATATATAAGCTTAAAGTCATTTGGCCTGTTTATAGAGACACTGTGTCAGCTCTCTATTGAAAAGTTTAAAGTTATTTGACCTGTTTACAGAGACGCTGTGTCAACTCTCTATTGATAAGTTTAAAGTTATTTGACCAGTTTACAGAGACGCTGTGTGAGCTCTCTATTGATAAATTTAAAGTTATTTGACCTGTTTACAGAGACCCTGTGTCAACTCTCTATTGATAAGCTTAAAGTTATTTGACCTGTTTACAGAGACCTTGTGTCAGCTCTCTATAGAAAAGTTTAAAGTTATTTGACCTGTTTACAGAGACACTGTGTCAGCTCTCTATAGAAAAGTTTAAAGTTAGTTGACCTGTTTACAGAGACGCTGTTTCAGTTCTCTATAGATAAGCTTAAAGTTATTTGACCTAATTACAGAGACGCTGTGTCAGCTCTCTATAGAAAAGTTTAAAGTTAGTTGACCTGTTTACAGAGACGCTGTTTCAGTTCTCTATAGATAAGCTTAAAGTTATTTGACCTGTTTACAGAAACGCTGTGTCAGCTCTCTATGGATAAGTTTAAAGTTATTTGACCTGTTTACAGAGACGCTGTGTCAGCTCTCTATGGATAAGTTTAAAGTTATTTGACCTGTTTACAGAGACGCTGTGTCAGCTCTCTATGGATAAGTTTAAAGTTATTTGACCTGTTTACAGAGACGCTGTGTCAGCTCTCTATGGATAAGTTTAAAGTTATTTGACCTGTTTACAGAGACGCTGTGTCAGCTCTCTATGGATAAGTTTAAAGTTATTTGACCTGTTTACAGAGACGCTGTGTCAGCTCTCTATTGATAAGTTTAAAGTTATTTGACCTGTTTACAGAGACGCTGTGTCAGCTCTCTATAGAAAAGTTTAAAGTTATTTGACCTGTTTACAGAAACACTGTGTCAGCTCTCTATAGATAATATTTAAGTTATTTGCTCTGTTTACAGAGACCCTGGGTCAGCTCTCTATAGAAAAGTTTAAAGTTATTTGACCTGTTTACAGAAACACTGTGTCAGCTCTCTATAGATAATATTTAAGTTATTTGACCTGTTTACAGAGACCCTGTGTCAGCTCTCTATTGATAAGATTAAAGTTATTTGACCTGTTTACAGAGACGCTGTGTCAGCTTTCTATTGATAAGCTTAAAGTTATTTGACCTGTTTACAGAGACGCTGTGTCAGCTCTCTATAGAAAAGTTTAAAGTTATTTGACCTGTTTACAGAGACGCTGTGTCAGCTCTATTGATAAGTTTAAAGTTATTTTACCTGTTTACAGAGACGCTGTTTCAGCTCTCTATATATAAGCTTCAAGTCATTTGGCCTGTTTACAGAGACGCTGTGTCAGCTCTCTATTGAAACGTTTAAAGTTATTTGACCTGTTTATAGAAACACTGTGTCAGCTCTCTATGGATAATATTTAAGTTATTTGACCTGTTTACAGAGACCCTGTGTCACCTCTCTATTGATAAGATTAAAGTTATTTGACCTGTTTACAGAGACACTGTGTCAGCTCTCTATAGAAAAGTTTAAGGTTATTTGACCTATTTACAGAGACGCTGTGTCAGCTCTCTATTAATAAGTTAAAGTTTTTCTACCTGTTTACAGAGACGCTGTTTCAGCTCTCTATATATAAGCTTAAAGTCATTTGGCCTGTTTATAGAGACACTGTGTCAGCTCTCTATTGAAAAGTTTAAAGTTATTTGACCTGTTTACAGAGACGCTGTGTGAGCTCTCTATTGATAAATTTAAAGTTATTTGACCTGTTTACAGAGACCCTGTGTCAACTCTCTATTGATAAGCTTAAAGTTATTTGACCTGTTTACAGAGACCTTGTGTCAGCTCTCTATAGAAAAGTTTAAAGTTATTTGACCTGTTTACAGAGACACTGTGTCAGCTCTCTATAGAAAAGTTTAAAGTTAGTTGACCTGTTTACAGAGACGCTGTTTCAGTTCTCTATAGATAAGCTTAAAGTTATTTGACCTAATTACAGAGACGCTGTGTCAGCTCTCTATAGAAAAGTTTAAAGTTAGTTGACCTGTTTACAGAGACGCTGTTTCAGTTCTCTATAGATAAGCTTAAAGTTATTTGACCTGTTTACAGAAACGCTGTGTCAGCTCTCTATGGATAAGTTTAAAGTTATTTGACCTGTTTACAGAGACGCTGTGTCAGCTCTCTATGGATAAGTTTAAAGTTATTTGACCTGTTTACAGAGACGCTGTGTCAGCTCTCTATGGATAAGTTTAAAGTTATTTGACCTGTTTACAGAGACGCTGTGTCAGCTCTCTATAGATAAGTTTAAAGTTATTTGACCTGTTTACAGAGACGCTGTGTCAGCTCTCTATGGATAAGTTTAAAGTTATTTGACCTGTTTACAGAGACGCTGTGTCAGCTCTCTATTAATAAGTTTAAAGTTATTTGACCTGTTTACAGAGACTCTGTGTCAGCTCTCTATAGAAAAGTTTAATGTTAGTTGACCTGTTTACAGAGACGTTGTGTCAGCTCTCTATGGATAAGTTTAAAGTTATTTGACCTGTTTACAGAGACACTGTGTCAGCTCTCTATTGAAAAGTTTAAAGTTATTTGACCTGTTTACAGAGACACTGAGTCAGCTCTCTATTGATAAGCTTAAAGTTATTTGACCTGTTTACAGAGACACTGTGTCAGCTCTCTATAGATCATATTAAGTTATTTGACCTGTTTACAGAGACGCTGTTTCACCTCTCTATGGATAAGTTTAAAGTTATTTGACCTGTTTACAGAAACACTGTGTCAGCTCTCTATTAATAAGTTTAAAGTTATTTTACCTGTTTGCAGAGACCCTGTCTCAACTCTCTATAGATAAGTTTAAAGTTATTTGACCTGTTTACAGAGACTCTGTTTCAGCTCTCTATAGAAAAGTTTAATGTTAGTTGACCTGTTTACAGAGACGTTGTGTCAGCTCTCTATGGATAAGTTTAAAGTTATTTGACCTGTGTACAGAGACACTGTGTCAGCTCTCTATTGAAAAGTATAAAGTTATTTGACCTGTTTACAGAGACACTGTGTCAGCTCTCTATAGATAAGATTAAGTTATTTGACCTGTTTACAGAGACGCTGTTTCACCTCTCTATTGATAAGATTAAAGTTATTTGACCTGTTTACAGAGACACTGTGTCAGCTCTCTATTGATAAGCTTAAAGTCATTTGACCTGTTTACAGAGACGCTGTGTCAGCTCTCCATAGAAAAGTTTAAACTTATTTGACCTGTTTACAGAGACGCTGTGTCAGCTCTCTATTGATAAGTTTAAAGTTATTTGACCTGTTTACAGAGACGCTGTGTCAGCTCTCTATGGATAAGTTTAAAGTTATTTGACCTGTTTACAGAGACCCTGTGTCAGCTCTCTGATGATAAGGTTAAAGTTATTTGACCTGTTTAGAGAGGCCCTGTGTCAACTCTCTATAGATAAGCTTAAAGTTATTTGACCTGTTTACAGAGACACTGTGTCAGCTCTCTATAGAAAAGTTTAAAGTTATTTGACCTGTTTACAGAGACACTGTGTCAGCTCTCTATAGAAAAGTTTAAAGTTAGTCGACCTGTTTACAGAGACGCTGTGTCAGCTCTCTATTGATAAGTTTAAAGTTATTTGACCTGTTTACAGAGACCCTGTGTCAGCTCTATTGATAAGGTTAAAGTTATTTGACCTGTTTAGAGAGGCCCTGTGTCAACTCTCTATAGATAAGCTTAAAGTTATTTGACCTGTTTACAGAGACACTGTGTCAGCTCTCTATAGAAAAGTTTAAAGTTAGTTGACCTGTTTACAGAGACGCTGTGTCAGCTCTCTATTGATAAGTTTAAAGTTAGTTGACCTGTTTACAGAGACGCTGTTTCAGTTCTCTATAGATAACCTTAAAGTTATTTGACCTGTTTACAGAGACGCTGTGTCAGCTCTCTATAGAAAAGTTTAAAGTTAGTTGACCTGTTTAGAGAGACGCTGTTTCAGTTCTCTATAGATAAGCTTAAAGTTATTTGACCTGTTTACAGAGACGCTGTGTCAGCTCTCTATGGATAAGTTTAAAGTTATTTGACCTGTTTACAGACACGCTGTGTCAGCTCTCTATGGATAAGTTTAAAGTTATTTGACTTGTTTACAGAGACGCTGTGTCAGCTCTATATAGATAAGTTTAAAGTTATTTGACCTGTTTACAGAGACGCTGTGTCAGCTCTCTATGGATAAGTTTAAAGTTATTTGACCTGTTTACAGAGACGCTGTGTCAGCTCTCTATGGATAAGTTTAAAGTTATTTGACCTGTTTACAGAGACCCTGTGTCAGCTCTCTATTGATAAGTTTAAAGTTATTTGACCTGTTTAGAGAGCCCTGTGTCAACTCTCTATAGATAAGTTTAAAGTTATTTGCCCTGTTTACAGAGACACTGTGTCAGCTCTCTATAGAAAAGTTTAAAGTTATTTGACCTGTTTACAGAGACACTGTGTCAGCTCTCTATAGAAAAGTTTAAAGTTAGTTGACCTGTTTACAGAGACGCTGTTTCAGTTCTCTATAGATAAGCTTCAAGTTATTTGACCTAATTACAGAGACGCTGTGTCAGCTCTCTATAGAAAAGTTTAAAGTTAGTTGACCTGTTTACAGAGACGCTGTTTCAGTTCTCTATAGATAAGCTTAAAGTTATTTGACCTGTTTACAGAGACGCTGTGTCAGCTCTCTATTGATAAGTTTAAAGTTATTTGACCTGTTTACAGAGACGCTGTGTCAGCTCTCTATGGATAAGTTTAAAGTTATTTGACCTGTTTACAGAGACGCTGTGTCAGCTCTCTATGGATAAGTTTAAAGTTATTTGACCTGTTTACAGAGACGCTGTGTCAGCTCTCTATAGATAAGTTTAAAGTTATTTGACCTGTTTACAGAGACGCTGTGTCAGCTCTCTATGGATAAGTTTAAAGTTATTTGACCTGTTTACAGAGACGCTGTGTCAGCTCTCTATTAATAAGTTTAAAGTTATTTGACCTGTTTACAGAGACTCTGTGTCAGCTCTCTATAGAAAAGTTTAATGTTAGTTGACCTGTTTACAGAGACGTTGTGTCAGCTCTCTATGGATAAGTTTAAAGTTATTTGACCTGTTTACAGAGACACTGTGTCAGCTCTCTATTGAAAAGTTTAAAGTTATTTGACCTGTTTACAGAGACACTGAGTCAGCTCTCTATTGATAAGCTTAAAGTTATTTGACCTGTTTACAGAGACACTGTGTCAGCTCTCTATAGATCATATTAAGTTATTTGACCTGTTTACAGAGACGCTGTTTCACCTCTCTATGGATAAGTTTAAAGTTATTTGACCTGTTTACAGAGACGCTGTGTCAGCTCTCTATTAATAAGTTTAAAGTTATTTTACCTGTTTACAGAGACCCTGTGTCAACTCTCTATAGATAAGTTTAAAGTTATTTGACCTGTTTACAGAGACTCTGTGTCAGCTCTCTATAGAAAAGTTTAATGTTAGTTGACCTGTTTACAGAGACGTTGTGTCAGCTCTCTATGGATAAGTTTAAAGTTATTTGACCTGTGTACAGAGACACTGTGTCAGCTCTCTATTGAAAAGTTTAAAGTTATTTGACCTGTTTACAGAGACACTGTGTCAGCTCTCTATAGATAAGATAAAGTTATTTGACCTGTTTACAGAGACGCTGTTTCACCTCTCTATTGATAAGATTAAAGTTATTTGACCTGTTTACAGAGACACTGTGTCAGCTCTCTATTGATAAGCTTAAAGTCATTTGACCTGTTTACAGAGACGCTGTGTCAGCTCTCCATAGAAAAGTTTAAACTTATTGGACCTGTTTACAGAGACGCTGTGTCAGCTCTCTATTGATAAGTTTAAAGTTATTTGACCTGTTTACAGAGACGCTGTGTCAGCTCTCTATGGATAAGTTTAAAGTTATTTGACCTGTTTACAGAGACCCTGTGTCAGCTCTCTATTGATAAGGTTAAAGTTATTTGACCTGTTTAGAGAGGCCCTGTGTCAACTCTCTATAGATAAGCTTAAAGTTATTTGACCTGTTTACAGAGACACTGTGTCAGCTCTATATAGAAAAGTTTAAAGTTATTTGACCTGTTTACAGAGACACTGTGTCAGCTCTCTATAGAAAAGTTTAAAGTTAGTTGACCTGTTTACACAGACGCTGTGTCAGCTCTCTATTGATAAGTTTAAAGTTATTTGACCTGTTTAGAGAGGCCCTGTGTCAACTCTCTATAGATAAGCTTAAAGTTATTTGACCTGTTTACAGAGACACTGTGTCAGCTCTCTATAGAAAAGTTTAAAGTTAGTTGACCTGTTTACAGAGACGCTGTGTCAGCTCTCTATTGATAAGTTTAAAGTTAGTTGACCTGTTTACAGAGACGCTGTTTCAGTTCTCTATAGATAAGCTTAAAGTTATTTGACCTGTTTACAGAGACGCTGTGTCAGCTCTCTATGGATAAGTTTAAAGTTATTTGACCTGTTTACAGACACGCTGTGTCAGCTCTCTATGGATAAGTTTAAAGTTATTTGACTTGTTTACAGAGACGCTGTGTCAGCTCTATATAGATAAGTTTAAAGTTATTTGACCTGTTTACAGAGACGCTGTGTCAGCTCTCTATGGATAAGTTTAAAGTTATTTGACCTGTTTACAGAGACGCTGTGTCAGCTCTCTATGGATAAGTTTAAAGTTATTTGACCTGTTTACAGAGACCCTGTGTCAGCTCTCTATTGATAAGTTTAAAGTTATTTGACCTGTTTAGAGAGCCCTGTGTCAACTCTCTATAGATAAGTTTAAAGTTATTTGCCCTGTTTACAGAGACACTGTGTCAGCTCTCTATAGAAAAGTTTAAAGTTATTTGACCTGTTTACAGAGACACTGTGTCAGCTCTCTATAGAAAAGTTTAAAGTTAGTTGACCTGTTTACAGAGACGCTGTTTCAGTTCTCTATAGATAAGCTTAAAGTTATTTGACCTAATTACAGAGACGCTGTGTCAGCTCTCTATAGAAAAGTTTAAAGTTAGTTGACCTGTTTACAGAGACGCTGTTTCAGTTCTCTATAGATAAGCTTAAAGTTATTTGACCTGTTTACAGAGACGCTGTGTCAGCTCTCTATGGATAAGTTTAAAGTTATTTGACCTGTTTACAGAGACGCTGTGTCAGCTCTCTATAGATAAGTTTAAAGTTATTTGACCTGTTTACAGAGACGCTGTGTCAGCTCTCTATGGATAAGTTTAAAGTTATTTGACCTGTTTACAGAGACGCTGTGTCAGCTCTCTATTAATAAGTTTAAAGTTATTTGACCTGTTTACAGAGACTCTGTGTCAGCTCTCTATAGAAAAGTTTAATGTTAGTTGACCTGTTTACAGAGACGTTGTGTCAGCTCTCTATGGATAAGTTTAAAGTTATTTGACCTGTTTACAGAGACACTGTGTCAGCTCTCTATTGAAAAGTTTAAAGTTATTTGACCTGTTTACAGAGACACTGAGTCAGCTCTCTATTGATAAGCTTAAAGTTATTTGACCTGTTTACAGAGACACTGTGTCAGCTCTCTATAGATCATATTAAGTTATTTGACCTGTTTACAGAGACGCTGTTTCACCTCTCTATGGATAAGTTTAAAGTTATTTGACCTGTTTACAGAGACGCTGTGTCAGCTCTCTATTAATAAGTTTAAAGTTATTTTACCTGTTTACAGAGACCCTGTGTCAACTCTCTATAGATAAGTTTAAAGTTATTTGACCTGTTTACAGAGACTCTGTGTCAGCTCTCTATAGAAAAGTTTAATGTTAGTTGACCTGTTTACAGAGACGTTGTGTCAGCTCTCTATGGATAAGTTTAAAGTTATTTGACCTGTGTACAGAGACACTGTGTCAGCTCTCTATTGAAAAGTTTAAAGTTATTTGACCTGTTTACAGAGACACTGTGTCAGCTCTCTATAGATAAGATTAAGTTATTTGACCTGTTTACAGAGACGCTGTTTCACCTCTCTATTGATAAGATTAAAGTTATTTGACCTGTTTACAGAGACACTGTGTCAGCTCTCTATTGATAAGCTTAAAGTCATTTGACCTGTTTACAGAGACGCTGTGTCAGCTCTCCATAGAAAAGTTTAAACTTATTGGACCTGTTTACAGAGACGCTGTGTCAGCTCTCTATTGATAAGTTTAAAGTTATTTGACCTGTTTACAGAGACGCTGTGTCAGCTCTCTATGGATAAGTTTAAAGTTATTTGACCTGTTTACAGAGACCCTGTGTCAGCTCTCTATTGATACGGTTAAAGTTATTTGACCTGTTTAGAGAGGCCCTGTGTCAACTCTCTATAGATAAGCTTAAAGTTATTTGACCTGTTTACAGAGACACTGTGTCAGCTCTATATAGAAAAGTTTAAAGTTATTTGACCTGTTTACAGAGACACTGTGTCAGCTCTCTATAGAAAAGTTTAAAGTTAGTTGACCTGTTTACACAGACGCTGTGTCAGCTCTCTATTGATAAGTTTAAAGTTATTTGACCTGTTTAGAGAGGCCCTGTGTCAACTCTCTATAGATAAGCTTAAAGTTATTTGACCTGTTTACAGAGACACTGTGTCAGCTCTCTATAGAAAAGTTTAAAGTTAGTTGACCTGTTTACAGAGACGCTGTGTCAGCTCTCTATTGATAAGTTTAAAGTTAGTTGACCTGTTTACAGAGACGCTGTTTCAGTTCTCTATAGATAAGCTTAAAGTTATTTGACCTGTTTACAGAGACGCTGTGTCAGCTCTCTATGGATAAGTTTAAAGTTATTTGACCTGTTTACAGACACGCTGTGTCAGCTCTCTATGGATAAGTTTAAAGTTATTTGACTTGTTTACAGAGACGCTGTGTCAGCTCTATATAGATAAGTTTAAAGTTATTTGACCTGTTTACAGAGACGCTGTGTCAGCTCTCTATGGATAAGTTTAAAGTTATTTGACCTGTTTACAGAGACGCTGTGTCAGCTCTCTATGGATAAGTTTAAAGTTATTTGACCTGTTTACAGAGACCCTGTGTCAGCTCTCTATTGATAAGTTTAAAGTTATTTGACCTGTTTAGAGAGCCCTGTGTCAACTCTCTATAGATAAGCTTAAAGTTATTTGCCCTGTTTACAGAGACACTGTGTCAGCTCTCTATAGAAAAGTTTAAAGTTATTTGACCTGTTTACAGAGACACTGTGTCAGCTCTCTATAGAAAAGTTTAAAGTTAGTTGACCTGTTTACAGAGACGCTGTTTCAGTTCTCTATAGATAAGCTTAAAGTTATTTGACCTGTTTACAGAGACGCTGTGTCAGCTCTCCATAGAAAAGTTTAAAGTTAGTTGACATGTTTACAGAGACGCTGTTTCAGTTCTATATAGATAAGCTTAATGTTATTTGACCTGTTTACAGAGACGCTGTGTCAGCTCTCTATTGATAAGTTTAAAGTTATTTGACCTGTTTACAGAGACGCTGTGTCAGCTCTCTATGGATAAGTTTAAAGTTATTTGACCTGTTTACAGAGACGCTGTGTCAGCTCTCTATGGATAAGTTTAAAGTTATTTGACCTGTTTACAGAGACGCTATGTCAACTCTACATAGATAAGCTTAAAGTTATTTGACCTGTTTACAGAGACGCTGTGTCAACTCCCTATGGATAAATTTAAAGTTATTTGACCTGTTTACAGAGACGCTGTGTCAGCTCTCTATTAATAAGTTTAAAGTTATTTTACCTGTTTACAGAGACCCTGTGTCAACTCTCTATGGATAAGCTTAAAGTTATTTGACCTGTTTACAGAGACTCTGTGTCAGCTCTCTATAGAAAAGTTTAATGTTAGTTGACCTGTTTACAGAGACCCTGTGTCCGCTCTCTATTGATAAGTTTAAAGTTATTTGACCTGTTTACAGAGACACTGTGTCAGCTCTCTATAGATAAGATTAAGTTATTTGACCTGTTTACAGAGACGCTGTTTCACCTCTCTATTGATAAGATTAAAGTTATTTGACCTGTTTACAGAGACACTGTGTCAGCTCTCTATTGATAAGCTTAAAGTCATTTGACCTGTTTACAGAGACGCTGTGTCAGCTCTCTATGGATAAGTTTAAAGTTATTTGACCTGTTTACAGAGACGCTGTGTCAGCTCTCTATTAATAAGTTTAAAGTTATTTGACCTGTTTACAGAGACTCTGTGTCAGCTCTCTATAGAAAAGTTTAATGTTAGTTGACCTGTTTACAGAGACGTTGTGTCAGCTCTCTATGGATAAGTTTAAAGTTATTTGACCTGTTTACAGAGACACTGTGTCAGCTCTCTATTGAAAAGTTTAAAGTTATTTGACCTGTTTACAGAGACACTGAGTCAGCTCTCTATTGATAAGCTTAAAGTTATTTGACCTGTTTACAGAGACACTGTGTCAGCTCTCTATAGATCATATTAAGTTATTTGACCTGTTTACAGAGACGCTGTTTCACCTCTCTATGGATAAGTTTAAAGTTATTTGACCTGTTTACAGAGACGCTGTGTCAGCTCTCTATTAATAAGTTTAAAGTTATTTTACCTGTTTACAGAGACCCTGTGTCAACTCTCTATAGATAAGTTTAAAGTTATTTGACCTGTTTACAGAGACTCTGTGTCAGCTCTCCATAGAAAAGTTTAATGTTAGTTGACCTGTTTACAGAGACGTTGTGTCAGCTCTCTATGGATAAGTTTAAAGTTATTTGACCTGTGTACAGAGACACTGTGTCAGCTCTCTATTGAAAAGTTTAAAGTTATTTGACCTGTTTACAGAGACACTGTGTCAGCTCTCTATAGATAAGATTAAGTTATTTGACCTGTTTACAGAGACGCTGTTTCACCTCTCTATTGATAAGATTAAAGTTATTTGACCTGTTTACAGAGACACTGTGTCAGCTCTCTATTGATAAGCTTAAAGTCATTTGACCTGTTTACAGAGACGCTGTGTCAGCTCTCCATAGAAAAGTTTAAACTTATTGGACCTGTTTACAGAGACGCTGTGTCAGCTCTCTATTGATAAGTTTAAAGTTATTTGACCTGTTTACAGAGACGCTGTGTCAGCTCTCTATGGATAAGTTTAAAGTTATTTGACCTGTTTACAGAGACCCTGTGTCAGCTCTCTATTGATAAGGTTAAATTATTTGACCTGTTTAGAGAGGCCCTGTGTCAACTCTCTATAGATAAGCTTAAAGTTATTTGACCTGTTTACAGAGACACTGTGTCAGCTCTCTATAGAAAAGTTTAAAGTTATTTGACCTGTTTACAGAGACACTGTGTCAGCTCTCTATAGAAAAGTTTAAAGTTAGTTGACCTGTTTACACAGACGCTGTGTCAGCTCTCTATTGATAAGTTTAAAGTTATTTGACCTGTTTAGAGAGGCCCTGTGTCAACTCTCTATAGATAAGCTTAAAGTTATTTGACCTGTTTACAGAGACACTGTGTCAGCTCTCTATAGAAAAGTTTAAAGTTAGTTGACCTGTTTACAGAGACGCTGTGTCAGCTCTCTATTGATAAGTTTAAAGTTAGTTGACCTGTTGACAGAGACGCTGTTTCAGTTCTCTATAGATAACCTTAAAGTTATTTGACCTGTTTACAGAGACGCTGTGTCAGCTCTCTATAGAAAAGTTTAAAGTTAGTTGACCTGTTTAGAGAGACGCTGTTTCAGTTCTCTATAGATAAGCTTAAAGTTATTTGACCTGTTTACAGAGACGCTGTGTCAGCTCTCTATGGATAAGTTTAAAGTTATTTGACCTGTTTACAGACACGCTGTGTCAGCTCTCTATGGATAAGTTTAAAGTTATTTGACTTGTTTACAGAGACGCTGTGTCAGCTCTATATAGATAAGTTTAAAGTTATTTGACCTGTTTACAGAGACGCTGTGTCAGCTCTCTATGGATAAGTTTAAAGTTATTTGACCTGTTTACAGAGACGCTGTGTCAGCTCTCTATGGATAAGTTTAAAGTTATTTGACCTGTTTACAGAGACCCTGTGTCAGCTCTCTATTGATAAGTTTAAAGTTATTTGACCTGTTTAGAGAGCCCTGTGTCAACTCTCTATAGATAAGCTTAAAGTTATTTGCCCTGTTTACAGAGACACTGTGTCAGCTCTCTATAGAAAAGTTTAAAGTTATTTGACCTGTTTACAGAGACACTGTGTCAGCTCTCTATAGAAAAGTTTAAAGTTAGTTGACCTGTTTACAGAGACGCTGTTTCAGTTCTCTATAGATAAGCTTAAAGTTATTTGACCTGTTTACAGAGACGCTGTGTCAGCTCTCCATAGAAAAGTTTAAAGTTAGTTGACCTGTTTACAGAGACGCTGTTTCAGTTCTATATAGATAAGCTTAATGTTATTTGACCTGTTTACAGAGACGCTGTGTCAGCTCTCTATTGATAAGTTTAAAGTTATTTGACCTGTTTACAGAGACGCTGTGTCAGCTCTCTATGGATAAGTTTAAAGTTATTTGACCTGTTTACAGAGACGCTGTGTCAGCTCTCTATGGATAAGTTTAAAGTTATTTGACCTGTTTACAGAGACGCTATGTCAACTCTACATAGATAAGCTTAAAGTTATTTGACCTGTTTACAGAGACGCTGTGTCAACTCCCTATGGATAAATTTAAAGTTATTTGACCTGTTTACAGAGACGCTGTGTCAGCTCTCTATTAATAAGTTTAAAGTTATTTTACCTGTTTACAGAGACCCTGTGTCAACTCTCTATGGATAAGCTTAAAGTTATTTGACCTGTTTACAGAGACTCTGTGTCAGCTCTCTATAGAAAAGTTTAATGTTAGTTGACCTGTTTACAGAGACCCTGTGTCCGCTCTCTATTGATAAGTTTAAAGTTATTTGACCTGTTTACAGAGACACTGTGTCAGCTCTCTATAGATAAGATTAAGTTATTTGACCTGTTTACAGAGACGCTGTTTCACCTCTCTATTGATAAGATTAAAGTTATTTGACCTGTTTACAGAGACACTGTGTCAGCTCTCTATTGATAAGCTTAAAGTCATTTGACCTGTTTACAGAGACGCTGTGTCAGCTCTCCATTGAAAAGTTTAAACTTATTTGACCTGTTTACAGAGACGCTGTGTCAGCTCTCTATTGATAAGATTAAAGTAATTTGACCTGTTTACAGAGACGCTGTGTCAGCTCTCTATTGATAAGTTTAAAGTTATTTGACCTGTTTACAGAGACGCTGTGTCAGCTCTCTATGGATAAGTTTAAACTTATTTGACCTGTTTACAGAGACCCTGTGTCAGCTCTCTATTGATAAGTTTAAAGTTATTTTACCTGTTTAGAGAGGCCCTGTGTCAACTATCTATAGATAAGCTTAAAGTAATTTGACCTGTTTACAAAGACACTGTGTCAGCTCTCTATAGAAAAGTTTAAAGTTATTTGACCTGTTTACAGAGACACTGTGTCAGCTCTCTATAGAAAAGTTTAAAGTTATTTGACCTGTTTACAGAGACGCTGTTTCAGCTCTGTATAGATAAGTTTACATGCTGTTCTAAACCTCTGATCAACAAGATAGTACACAATAGGATGCACAGCACTATGTAAATAATAACCTCTAAGAAGAACGGAATATAATGATTGTATCTCCTGTATCACGTCACGCTTGACTTCCGTTCGGATAATGATTGCTGAGAAGTGAATAATATAACCGGCACAGGAAACACCCGTAGCTATCAAAAGCGTGATTGTTATCATACGAGAATCCTTATAGCGTTGTTCTCTGTTTTTACGTTTTTGTAATGTTAACATTTCACCGTTGTCTGACGTTGTACTTTCAGATCTACGCCTAACCTCGGGAGACATCTGTGTTAGTGTTGTTACTTTATAAGGAGATGATCGGTTCTTTTCTCCCTTCAACTGTTTCCGGATAACATTAACTATCTGAATATAAGCTACCACACAAATTACAAACCCAAATGATATAATTATTGAAACAAAAATGGCATAGATTTTGGCTTGCAAATTCCCTTTATTATCCTTACAATCGCTACCATCGACACCGGCAATGTTTGTTTTCCAATCATTTACGTCATAGTATATTGCTGCTGGAATCGATACAAATATAGAGAAAATGGTTACGAAAACTCCCAAACATTTAGATCTGTGTAAAGACAACTGCCATTGCAATGAACCACACATTTTCTGTCGCCTTTCAACAGCTATTGATAAAAGTAGTATCCCTGCCGTTAGCGTAGTAAATGAGTTAAAAACCTTGTTATTTTACACAAAGCTCGTGACGGATACGTGTAGGTGTACCGTATCTGTACCATCTCTAGTGGAATACACACCACACAAGTTATTAAGTCAGTAAGTACCATCCCCTTAATTAACGTAGTAACAGATGAGACAGGATAACGTTGATGGAACACTACAAAAGCGTGGGAATTACCAAAAATACCCAATATACATATTACTCCAAGCATTGTCACTACCGGTATATCTTTCTCTAAGAATTGAGTCCAGTCCAAATAATCAAGGATTGCTTGTATCTTCGCTAATGATGTGGAGTTAAGATTACAGCTGTTATTTATGGTACATTTGTCAGAAATGTTTAATTCCATATTGAACTAATTGTGAATGGATGTCGTTAATATTTCCTTGTATTGAAACACGGGTTATTAATAGCGCTAAATAAATTAGTATTGAAACTTGTCTTGATCGTACAGTACACTTTTGTAGAGGATCTGAATACCACAATGTAACAGAAACATTCGTGCACATAAAGTAACTTACTACCACTCCAAACATTAACATCAAAATGACAGAGACCTCTTCAATGTGTATCTTGATAATACCACCATATACAGTCTCATATTCTATGTTAAATTATTTATAAGTTAAATTGTTCTCAATATCTATCAACACTTCATGTCCGGTTCATTTGTGAATTTATATAAAATAAAACTTCCTTGTTGACAGAAAATACTTAAGCATATTATTAAAGACACAATTACTTAACCTTCCCATTAAAATTCCTCCTGATATCAAGTCACCTCTTACTTATATTTCCGAAATATAAAATGCATCTATGCTTAAATAATTGTGTTTTTTAACATTTATGTTTATGCTCATTTTCAGAAAAGTTTGAATATACAAAATGAGCAATCAGAAATCGAAAAACGAAGGACAGACAACACAATGGCCAAACAAATTACAAAGAACCAGATCTACAAAACACTACACATATAACAAAAGATCGAACAACATGAAATCCACTAAAATACGTTATGAGAAGGAAGTATAAACAGTGATGATCAACAATATCAACAAAAAGATTCCCCATCTACTTAAATCATTGAACACATATAACCACGACAAACGTCGAATGAAAACCACAAAAATGTCGACTGGTATCACTGATTATTAAGACACACCCATTGTGATAATTTGATATACAACATCAATACAGATATAAGAAAGGTATATACCAAAGAGGTAATCAGAAGCAGTAATTCGAGGTTGGACAAACACTATTCGAACCCCACTTGGGTGAACTCAGGTTGGCTATGCAGTTCTTGTTATACCAGTGGCAATAAACAATTAATACACACATGTGCAGTTTCGTTTCCACTCCAAAAGACCACGTACATGTACTTCCAGTTATAGACAGTTCTTTTGTTGACCAATTAGAAAAACCGTCATTATATCTTTCTCTATATGGATTCTTGTGAAGCTTTGGCATCCAATTTAAAGTTGTCATATTCATCAGCTGGGGTCCGTTGTTGAACTTGTGATTAAGCTAATCATATGATTAGCCATAATTACATGATTCATTCCTAATACATACTTAGCTAATGCAATGATTAAATTCTGTTGCTGCACTCTTTTTTAATCAATTTATTAACTAATCATATTTAATCATTGAATTAACTAATTATGTGATTAGGAATTAAAAATGTAATTATGGCTAATCAGATGATTAGCTTAATCACAAGTTCAACAACGGACCCCAGGTGACCGGTTTATACAGGGTAAGCTAACCCTACATTGAGATTGTTTATACAGTTGATATATTTTTAGTTGTTTTGTAGATCATTGTTTGTATTATATACATTTTGTTTTTCTTTTTTGACAATTTTATTATCTCTCCTTTGGTATCTTCAGACTTGTCTTAGATAAATTAATGTATATTATGTGAACTTGTATATATGTACTTGAAGATGCAATCAATCTATAAACACTATCAATATAACATCAGTCTATCTATTTTATACCAGTAACACGTCAGTCAAACATATGTATTTATGTGAGTAATCACAATAAATAGGACCGTCTAAAATGCTCATTATGCACACGAAGCTGCTGGTGCAAGAAATGCACGTCATGAAGTGCAAGTTTTAATGTATTAGAAAAGTTTTACTACAATGTCAATACTTTAGGGTATTTTATTTATTATATTTTTAGGAAAATCGTCCGTATTTTTTCCTGAAATAGGATATTAAAACTATGATTTATATGGGACGAAGTCCCAACTATGGTAGAAATAGCAATATTTTGATGCCAGATCCATATCACTAATGGCTTAAATTCCTTGCACCGGAAATGACACACCGGAAACCAATACATGGTTAAATCTGCAGAAAATCGGATGTGCAGTAATCTGGAAGGGTGCAGGACGTTTCGTAACCTGGTGGTTTCGTACCTAGATCGGGACTTTTCGTACCGGGGTAAAAATGTATAGTAAGACGTTTCGTACCTTCTTTTCAACTGATAGATTAGTAATAAACTCTTTAATTAAAATGTTGTATGTAGAGTTGAAACTCTAGAACTACTTCCGGTTTTGAATGCTAACAAATGACTCAAAATCGCAGTGTGTTCTAGCCCATTAAGCATATACCACGGGACTGACAATATCATTAAACAGTTTCATTTCATCCTCCTCCTGTCCGAAATAATATTTTCTATGAAATTGAGACGTTGGGTTTGGGTCCCCCTATTTGTTCCCTATTTTAAGAAAGTCTGGATCCGCCCACAATCTACTTTGAAAAAAAATTCTAGGTCCATATATCTGAGTTAATATTGTTTAAAAAAAATATCGGACTTCGTCCCAAGTTAGGTAACACCTATTATCATATTATTAGAACTATTTGTAGGTCTACATTTATTTATAAACGAGTATAAAGATGAAGATTATAAGAAAACTACCATTATATAAAAAAATCGACACAGTATCTTTTATTTTCTATGTTTTTGTTCTCTCAACAATATGAAGTGATAATTGTCACAGTTCAACCACAGTGACTTACACGTGAATATGGTGTGGACGGCTGTTGACATACACATCAGTGATTGGTCAATGCAAATTGATGGAATCTTCGTGTTGTGGTCACCGACCTGTAACAGCACGTATATTGCAGCATTTCTGTTGACATTTTGAGGAAGCGTGACGTTTGTCTTGGGATGTGCTGGCAATCTGCCAATGAACAATGTAAATATCTGATGAGTGCGCCCGACACGTTTCTAGAATAACCTTCATCAGGTACGATTGGAAAGCCAAATAAATGAAAGGTATTTGGGAGCGAGAAAACCAAAAGGGCCAAATAAGGATAATACAATCGGCTAAGGTCAACTATGTCTGAGTCAGACTGGCATTAGCTTTAATATAAAGGTTTGAACCTATAAAACTAGGTCAACTCCACCACATTTTATTGAAGTGCCTGTACTAATAAAGACGTAAATAGTAAATATCAAATTTAGTGCGCACAACACGTTTCTGGAATAACCTTTATCAGATACGCTCAATGCAAAATATTTAAAAGCCAAATCATTTAAAATAATTTAGGAGCAAGAAAACCAAAGGGCCTAAACAGAATAGCCATAATCGGCTGAAGTCAACTCTGCCTGAGGGAGGAGAAACCTAAACAGAATAGCCATAATCGGCTGAAGTCAACTGTGCCTGAGGGAGGAGAAACCTAAACGGAATAGCCATAATGGACTATGGTCAACTGTGCCTGAGGGAGGAGAACCTAAACAGAATAGCCATAATCGGCTACGGTCAACTGTGGTTGAGAGAGGAGTAACCTTAGTTTTAATAATAGTTACATGATATAGGAATTGTTAATTTCAATAAAAAAGATATATCTAATGAACCATGCCATTGTTGAAGCACTGACTACTGGGCGGATGATACTCTCTGGGAATAATAGTCCACCAGCAGAGGTATTGACCCAGTGATAGTAGTAAAAACTTAGATATAAAATTTAGTGCGCGCGTCTGGAAAAATCTCAGGTACGCTCAAAGGCAAAAATAATGTAAAATAATTTGGGAGCAAGAAAACCAAAGGGCCTAAAGAGAATAGTCAAATCGGCTATGGTCATATATGCCCGAGTGAGAAGTATTTGTGTGTTAGGGGTATATATTGTGACTTTCTTTCTACGATTTTTCCGATGTATTTTGGAACCGTTCCAGCAGTGTGGTATGTATAGATTATTCAATACCTGGTCATAGTATATGAAAAAGAATGCCTTGAGTGGTATTAGTTGTTCTTCATTTTATTACATTTTTTTTATTTAATTGCATTTTACACCCATAAGGGTCAAGCAATACAGTTAAAACAATAATAACACAATACAACATTTTTAACAAAAGAAAGAGTCTTTGACCGACATGGATCATTTACCTTAATTCTAATGATTGTTTAATAAAAGTATAAATATCAGATGAAAGATCTGGATTTCGATTAAGAAAATATTTCAATTTGTTTAAATCAGACATATTAACAAAGTTAGAGCAGTAATTTCCAATAATATTAAATAATAAATTTATATGTTGATTATTTAGGGACATAAATTTCAGTAATAAATACATCTAATAAACCATGTCAGTGCCGAAGTGCTGACTACTGGGCGGATGATACCATCGTAAATTTACAATCCACCAGTAGAGGTATCGACCTAGTGATAGTAATAAAGACATATATATCTATTAGTGGTCTGATTCTACGAGAAGTTTAACAATACTTGCTACCATTGATATGCTACTTAATTACCTCTATTACTGGCAGAAAAAGTAAAACATGTTTGATGCATAGTCCATCTTAAGAAACACGAAAATACACCATGAGACAAATTAGATAAATGTCTCCAGTATTATTAGGGGTATTGGATACTATGAGAAACATTCCCAACAGTCATTTTCCAAATTAGTGTCTGGTGGCAGGAACGGTTAAATAACAGTGCGTGTTATATAATTATACTAAATTGCCAACGAGAACGACAATAAAAATGTGAAAATCTAGAGAAATTTTTCGTTAAGACAGTCACAATAAAAATAGCAATGTAAACAGATATATATATGTCTGAGGTAATTGTTTTGTGTTAGCACTTAAAATGAAAGCAAAAAATACCACGCGTCATGCGTCATAATCGTGTCTTAATATAGGTTTGCTTAAGTAGGAGTACAGAGTTCTGAGTTTGAATGAACGGTCACTTGACAAATTCCTGGTTGTTTGTGAATGAACGGTCACTTGACAAGTCCCTGATTGTTTGTGAATGCACAGTCACTTGACAAGTTACTGTTTGTTTGTGAATGAACGGTCACTTGACAAATCCCTGGTTGTTTGTGAATGTACAGTCACTTGACAAGTCCTTGGTTGTTTGTGAATGTAGAGTCACTTGACAAGGCTCTATTTGTTTGTGAATGAACGGTCACTTGACAAGTCCTTGATTGTTTGTGAATGTACAGTCACTTGACAAAGCCCTGGTTGTTTGTGAATGTAGAGTTACTTGACAAGTCCCTGGTTGTTTGTGAATGTACAGTCACTTGACAAGACCCTGTTTGTTTGTGAATGAACGGTCACTTGACAAGTCCTTGGTTGTTTGTGAATGTACGGTCACTTGACAAATCCCTGGTTATTTGTGAATGTAGAGTCACTTGACAAGGCGCTGTTTGTTTGTGAATGTACAGTCATTTGACAAGTCCTTGGTTGTTTGTGAATGTACGGTCACTTGACAAATCCCTGGTTGTTTGTGAATGCACAGTCACTTGACAAGTTACTGTTTGTTTGTGAATGAACGGTCACTTGACAAGTCCCTGGATGTTTGTGAATGTACAGTCACTTCACAAGTCCCTGGTTGTTTTTGAATGTACTGTCACTTGACAAGTCCCTAGTTGTTTGTGAATGTACGGTCACTAAACAAATCCCTGGTTGTTTGTGAATGTACAGTCACTTGACAAGTCCTTGGTTGTTTGTGAATGTAGAGTCACTTGACAAGGCTCTATTTGTTTGAGAATGAACGGTCACTTGACAAGTCCTTGGTTGTTTGTGAATGTACGGTCACTTGACAAATCCCTGGTTGTTTGTGAATGTAGAGTTACTTGACAAGTCCCTGGTTGTTTGTGAATGTACAGTCACTTGACAAGGCCCTGTTTGTTTGTGAATGAACGGTCACTTGACAAGTCCTTGGTTGTTTGTGAATGTACGGTCACTTGACAAATCCCTGGTTATTTGTGAATGTAGAGTCACTTGACAAGGCGCTGTTTGTTTGTGAATGTACAGTCACTTGACAAGTCCTTGGTTGTTTATGAATGTACGGTCACTTGACAAATCCCTGGTTGTTTGTGAATGTACAGTCACTTGACAAGGCCCTGTTTGTTTGTGAATGTACAGTCACTTGACAAGTCCCTGTTTGTTTGTGAATGTACGGTTACTTGACAATTCCCTGTTTGTTTGTGAATGAACGGTCATTTGAGAACTCCCTGGTTGCTTGTGAATGAATGGTCACTTGACAAGTCCCTGGTTGTTTGTAAATGTACAGTCACTTGACAAGTCCCTGTTTGTTTGTGAATGAACGGTTACTTGAAATGTCACTGGTTGTTTGTGAATGTTCGGTCACTTGACAAGTCCCTGGTTGTTTGTGAATGTACAGTCACTTGACAAGGCCCTGTTTGTTTGTGAATGAACGGTCACTTGACAAGTCCTTGGTTGTTTGTGAATGTACGGTAACTTGACAAATCCCTGTTTGTTTGTGAATGAACGGTCACTTGACAAGTCCCTGGTTGTTTGTGAATGAACGGTCACTTGACAAGTCCCTGGTTGTTTGTGAATGAACGTTCACTTGACAAGTCCCTGGTTTTTTGTCGTGTGTATATAGACAAATGTGTTAGGTTTGTTTTAAGTATTTAATTAATCATTCTAGATATATATTTTACAAACCAAATGACAGTGATATCTCAGATGTCTACAGGATTATTGTAATAAATTACAGATGACAATTATTTGACCTGTTCACAGAGACGCTGTGTCAGCTCTATTGATAAGATTTAAGTTATTTGACCTGTTTACAGAGACACTGTGTCAGCTCTCTATAGATAAGTTTACATTCTGTTCTAAATCTCTGATCAACAAGATAGTACACAATAGGATGTACAGCACTATGTAAAAAATAACCTCTAAGAAGAACGGAATATAATGACTGTATCTCCTGTAGCACGTCACGATTGACTGCCGTTCTGATAATGATTGCTGATAAGTGAATAATATAACCGGCAAAGGAAACACCCGTAGCTATCAAAAGCGTGATTGTTATCATACGAGAATCTTTATAGCGTTGTTCTCTGTTTTTACGTTTTTGTAATGTTAACATTTCACTGTTGTCTGACGTTGTACTTTCAGATCTACGCTTAACCTCGGGAGTCATCTGTGTTAGTGCTGTTACTTTATATGGAGATGATCGGTTCTTTTCTCCCCTCAGCTGCCTCCGGATAACATTTACTATCTGAATATAAGCTACCACACAAATTAAAAACCCAAATGATATCAATATTGAAACAAAAATGGCATAGATTTTGACTTGCCAATATACTTTAGGATCCTGGCAATCGCTACCAACGATACCGGCAATTTTTGTTTCCCGATCATTTGCGTCATAGTATATAGCTGCTGGAATTGATGCAACTATAGAGATAATGGTTATCAAAACTCTCAAGCATTTAGATCTGTATAAAGATAATTGCCATTGCAATGGAGCACACATTTTCTGTCGCCTTTCAACGGCTACTGATAAAAGTAATATGCCTGTCGTTAAGGTAGAACAATGAGTTAAAAACCTTGTTATTTTACACAAAGCTCGTGACGGATACGTGTAGGTGTACCGTATCTGTACCATCTCTAGTGGAATACCCACCACACAAGTTATTAAGTCAGTAAGTACCATCCACTTAATTAACGTAGTAACAGATGAGACAGGATAACGTTGATGGAACACTACAAAAGCGTGGGAATTACCAAAAATACCCAATATACATATTACTCCAAGAACTGTCACTACCGGTATATCTTCCTCTAAGAATTGAGTCCAGTCCAAATAATCAAGGATTGCTTGTATCTTCGCTACTGATGTGGAGTTAAGATTACAGCTGTTATTTATGGTACATTTATCAGAAATGTTTAATTCCATATTGAACTAATTGTGAATGGATGTCGTTAATATTTCCTTGTATTGAAACACGGGTTATTAATAGCGCTAAATAAATTAGTATTGAAACTGATCGTACAGTACACTTTTGCAGAGCATCTGAATACCATAATGTAACAGAAACAACCGTGCAACTTACTACCACTCCAAACATTAACATCAAAATGACAGGGACCTCTTCAATGTGTATCATGATAATACCACCATATACCTATGTTAAATTGTCTATAAGATAAATTGCTCTCAAGATCTCTCAACACTTCCTTCCCGGTCCATTTGTGTATTTATATAAAAAAAAAACTTCCTTGTTGACAGAAAATACTTAAACATATCAATTTGTATATCGACTTAATTTTGTTCTTAATATTCCCATCCCATGTTACATTTTTATGAAACAAATGGATGTATTGGTATTTATTTGGGGGAGGGGGGGGGGGGGGGGGGTATCTACGTATAATTCCATGTATGTTTTACATGATTGACCGTAGGTTAAATAACTCACTTTTAGCTCGTTTTATGAGTACACATGTTAATTTTTCTTTTTTGTCGCCAATGCTGTCGTACTTTCCTGTGTTTTTCGTGATCACTGATCGATGTGTTGACAAGGGTAGATTGGTAATTACAAAAAAAAAACAATTCTTTTCACACTTTCCCTTTTCGTTAGTGCAATAACATGTTTGACATGAAGTCATAATGATTTTGTAAATATCAAAAGGTAAATATACGACGTTATTTTACGATTTACATCATTTTTAATGATAAAATTGTAACTGATCAATGCTGATATAATAGACGATACCGACACCGTAACGTCACGGCTCTTTCGGAATAGCTTTAATTGCAGGTATAATCCGAGAATGGATTATGCCTTTTGTCTCCTCACATTGAAGAGTTCTAAAAAATGGCGATCCCCATTATTTGGTGCTACATGCAACTTCAATTACCAAATTCTACCTTACGGTATTCTATGTTTAGCATTCATTTACACAGATGTCTTTTATTTACTGTTATTTAAATTTTCACGCTAACTTGCTAAGACCATGGCGTTTTCTTTTAAATAATTGTGTTTTTGCACATTAATGTTTATGCTCATTTTCAGAAAAGTTTGAATATACCAAATGAGTAATCAGAAGTCGAAAAACGAAGGACAGACAACACAATGGCCAAACAAATTACAAAGAACCAGATCTACAAAACACTACACATATAACAAAAGATTGCGCAACATGAAATCCACTAAAATACGTTATGAGAAGGAAGTATAAACAGTGATGGCCAACAATATCAACAAAAAGATTCCCCATCTACTTAAATCATTGAACACATATAACCACGACAAACGTCGAATGAAAACCACAAAAATGTCGACTGCTATCACTGGTTATTAAGACACACCCATTGTGATAATTTGATATACAACGCCAATACAGATATAAGAAAGGTATATACCAAAGAGGTAATCAGAAGCAGTAATTCGAGGATGGGCAGACACTATTCGAACCCCACTTGGGTGAACTCATGTTGGGTATGCAGTTCTTGTTATACCAGTGGCAATAAACAATTAATACACACATGTGCAGTTTCGTTTCCACTCCAAAAGACCACGTACTTCCACTAACATGAATGAATAACATTAACATAGACACTACCATAGCAAGGTCAATGAATGTCCAAAATTAATTAGCTACTAGCTAGAAGATAATAAATGATGGCTTTCCATAGAGTACTGCGTTGACTACTATTATACCTAAGTTGTCCCATTATTGTTAAAAATGCTGTTATAATGACAACCAGAACCTTTTAATCGTAATGAAAGCGGGAGGTTTGGCGCCGTAAAATCTGATTGAACCCACCATTTCTTTGGAAATGCCTGTACCAAGTCAGGGCCATTGCGGTTTTTCCAGTTTTCCGGTTGTTGACGGATTTTGTCTGTTTGTTGACATATGAGTTTTACCTTTCCCTTTGGAAGATTGTTCGGTGTTCGGTAATTTTGTTATTTCCCTAATAGAAATTGTCGTTGAGAGATCACTACTGATACCCTAGCATATTCAATACATGTATGTGTTAGGGGTATCGATTTAACCCCTGTTTCTAAGATTTATCCCCTGTTTCTAAGATTTAACCCATGTTTCTAAGATTTATCCCCGGTTTCTAAGATTTAACCCCTGTTTCTAAGATTTATCCCCTGTTTCTAAGATTTAACCCCTGTTTCTAAGATTTATCCCCTGTTTCTAAGATTTAACCCCTGTTTCTAAGATTTATCCCCTGTTTCAAAGATTTAACTCCTGTTCCTAAGAGTTATCCCCTGTTTCTAAGATTTAACCCCTGTTTCTAAGATTTATCCCCTGTTTCAAAGATTTAACTCCTGTTTCTAAGATTTAACCCCTGTTTCTAAGATTTAACCCCTGTTTCCAAGATTTCCCGATTGAAATTTTACCTCTTCTGACTGTGATATTTTTTTTTTAATTTACATCATAAATGTCTAAAGACACTAATGATCTTTACGGGAGACCAGAATAGATATGTCATCAATATGTTGGAATTAAATTTAATATTAAATAAACAATCAATGGATTGAAATAAAAATAGTAAAAATATCTAGGTCAAATCAAATCAAAAATCAAAAAGTTTTATTTAAATTAAAGGGAAACTTCGCGATTTTTTACATGTTAGCTAAATATGTTCCTGGTGATATAAAATACATATTCACAAAGTTTTTTCGACATATTTCCACAAATAACGAAGTAAATCGCAAATTTGTAATTTCAATTTCTAATTTTTCAACTAGTTTGTGTCGTTTTAAACTAAAAATGCATTGTGGATTGTAATTTAAAGTCTGGGTCGCTGATGTTAAATTCGCTTCATTTAAAGCGCTCAGAGGACTGTAATTTAAATCTAATAACCGTTGGAAAATTAAATACTGAAGTGAACAGCTACGTACCTTTTTGACAAACAACTATTTTAAATGAACAAAATGTTTCATTTCCTTTATATTTACAACGAAAAGAGTGTTTTACAACAGTCACCTATATTCGCTATATATCGGATCCCTTTTACAATTATGTTCATTTTGCTTTACTGCTAATGTGCTGAAAAATATAATGGATAATTTTGACAACGCGTAACTTGTGTATTGATTTCTAGATTCTGTTTTAATCCCTTTTTTATTATCATTATTCGGCATGCTGTTTACTGTTATTTTGATCTCCGCATGTAGATGTCCGCTTGTGTGTTTTCTAGCCGGAGGGTAAAATTATACAGGTGTAAAATTCAAGGTGACCGGATTAATAAAATGGGAATTTGAATACACACTATTTGCTTTCCAAGACGAGTTGGTAGATCGTTTATTATCTATTAAAGATAAAATATTCTTAAAACATTAGAATAAATATAATGTTGAAATAACAGGAACAATTCATGTTTTAGATGATAAAAAAGTATACATCATCCTTGAAATTATAAGTTTTCATTATGAGAGGCGCCAAATTGGCCTAACTATATATAGCTGTCTCATCACAATAATTTAACGATCGATGTTCATAAAAGATGTTTTAATTTTAATATTAAATAAAATGATTTAGGCCTAAACGTTTAGAAATGATTTTTTCTTTTTAACAATAAAAAAAAATGATTATGATTTTACTCAATCATTATTTTAACAGTCGATGTTCATAAAAGATGTTTTAATTAATTTAATTTTAATCAAAGGATAATGATTTTACTCAATCATTATTTTAACAGTCGGTGTTCATAAAAGATGTTTAATTAATTTAATTTTAATCAAAGGATTATGATTTTACTCAATCATTATTTTAACAGTCGGTGTTCATAAAAGATGCTTTAATCAATTTAGTTTAATCAAATGATCATGATTTTACTCAATCAATATTTCTTTACTTTTCTTTTGTTCAACGCGTGTTGTATGTTTGGGAACATTTCTATATAAAGCACCGAAATTAACGTTTTAGCTATAGCTTAAATATGTCGAGCTCAGGTACGGAAAGTGACTCTAGCGCCTCAAGTGATGTAGATTTCGACGACTATGGAGAGTTCGGTTACCAACTTGAACCAGAATATACAGAAGAAGAACTCAGACAAATGGAAGAGGCAGCGAGTGCCCAACGTCGGGAAATAGAGAACAACCCACGTCAGAACGACACAAATTTGATATCCACTGATATTCATTTAGACAAAGTTCGGAAGAGATCATGATCATGAGCGGTATAAACAGATGAAGGGCAGTCAAAAATTAAAAAGAGATTAGGCCACACCAGATTTACTTCTTGTTCTTCGGATTTTGTGCTAAAAACGTTGTCCAGAGCGTGCAAGTGATTTAAAAATGTTAATTTCTTTTCCTTTTTTTGCTTGTCATTTTTGATGAGCGAAACGTAAAATATTATGCGAAAAAATATATTTCCTATATTTTTCATGTATTTTCAGAAGCGAGAGACCATATTTAAATTTTAAATATTTTATTCTTCAATAAATTAAGGCAAATAATTCCTGAAATAAGAAGTGAAATGCGGGATTTACTTATTTTTATCTTCATTCTGAAAACGACAGGTACATTCACACCGGTTCTCACAGCAGGGTACCTAATATTGCATAATGAGCTTAGGTCCACACAGGAAATCGCCAGGCAGAATATACAAGTGTCATTTTACATCCGGTCGACGGGCCTCTGACCGAATACCTGAATACATGTGTCACAATATTTGGCAATAATCAGAAACGCAATGCACATTTTGTGACCCGTTAAGTAACTAAAATTTTACCCCTTTAAGGGTTGAAGGCATGTACAAGGAATATATACAAACAACGTACACCAGTCAAATAGACAAAAACATAATAAGAACAGAAAATAAAATGAAAACAAATTACGCTACCCGTGACTAGAATAGCAGATGCAATGCACATTTTAAAGGTTCTAATAGGTGATCAAAATACACGACCCTGATCACGTTGAAGTATACATTAGGAATGGGTGCATATTAATGCACACTGCCGGATCAAGGGGGTCTTCGACAATTTAGTAAAATTCGTGTATAAATTGGGTAAAAATTGGCAAACAAGAGCCTGGCACCCCGTTTTCAAAACTGCTGGATCCGCACCTAATGCAGCAATGATTCATGGGCTATTTTCACACAAAAATCTTAAGATTACCATTGATCGTAAGCTTATATTGAATTGTTCATTTTTATCTTGATTTTTTTGTGCCCCATCAGAATGATGTAGCAACAACCAACATTATGAAATAAAGCAGGGTGAACAGGGCAGGGAAGAAATTCTTCTTGCAAAATAGACAAAAAACCATTCGTATGCAATTTTCTCTTATAGAAATAGGAATTAAAATAAGTTTATTGACCAAATCAGGGCCCCAGGAGGGTATATGCAAATAACAATTATGATTGATGCACAACAACAATACATCAAACTAAATATTCGCGGTGAAATATCAATAATTGTGATGAACAAATTTTTGATGACTATTCTGAGATTAATCAGAAGGGTCCACCAGTTCGAAAGACGTGATTAAAATAAACAAAATATGTTACGCAGAGACATAGTATATGTTACGCTTTGTTTTTGTATAATAAACTTATTTATAATACTCATCGTCTGTAATTGTAAAATGAAATCTATTACAAATTATATGTTTACATAATCCTCTCAATTGTACGGCTTCCTACCCTGTAACTTTCTGTGCTTTTAGCTTATGTGTATCTTTATTGTAGTGCATGCACGATCGATTACAAAATGCGATCTTACTGAATAATGTCATTAAAACAATTTTGCCCCGTAGTATAGGCCTTTTTGGATTTTTTTTAACGAATTCAGGGCATTGTTCCGATGTCCGTTCTTTTTTAACTTAATTTCGTAGTTCTTCAATTTTGGAAAAAAATCTTTTGTAAATGTGTCTCATTAAAGACGAACCTTTCCCCCCGATTCATTTGTTTTGCCATAATCTATAGAAGCAAAACGTAAATCTGCAAAAAGGGATTGTGTAATAAATTCATATATTTAGAATAATAAGAAAAATAAAAAGAATTACCATCAAGTTAAACAACCGTACGCCTGACAAGCCATATCGACACTGAATGGGGACACTTGTTTGTCACGCTTGTTTTGGGGCGTGGTGGTATTTAGACGTCACGTGATATTTGGTATTGAGATGCTATCAAAATGGCGACTTCCATGTATCGTTGACAGAATTTTAAAATCGATTTCATTCCCTTATCCAACATAATAAAACGCTAATATACATATAAACATCCATATTTATACATCAGGAAAAACATATAAATTTTTTTTTTTTTTGCGAAGTTTCCCTTTAAGATTTGTCAATGATTTCATCATAGGTTGATAATTGTCATAATATGAAACCGGCACGGCCATGAATGCTCGCGCATCTGAAAATTATCTGTCAATTTCATCAAAAAGTGTCGAGATTTTTTGGGCCGAGATATATTGGGAACGACTTTTTCTTAGGGCCGAATCTAGTCTCATTCAATCAAGCTGTCGTTCCTTTATTCGAGTTATCGTTCCTTACGAAATCTCAAAAGTTAACTTCCGCGTAGAAACAAAAATTCTTGTCAGTATGTCAGAAGAGATTTAATAAATTAAAAAATATCAATATAAGTAAAACAAGTTAGCAAAATGACTTTTATTACACACGGGTTCCGGGTTTCAGTGGTATCGGACGTACGAGAGAGGGTACGAGACTTCAGGATCACATTTGTGCTTTATGTTTAAAAGAAGATCTTCATTAGTTGAGTGTGTTAGTGTGTTACACGGAAACCGGTGTTTACAAAGCGTCGATTTTTTTTTTCTTCGACAGTATGTTCAACCATGTTTGTTAAAAAATCCGAAGTACACATTTTATACCATAAAGAGCTCGCATATAATGTGCTAATATCATAATCATAGAGTGATGGATGGGAAATGCCATTTGCGGTCAGATCCGTGTATGTAGAATTATATTTATATTCAAGATCTTAAATAGCGATAACACGATTGTTTTGTAAGTTGTCTATTGTTTATGACAACTGTAACATTGGTGTTAAAATTTTCCTATTATAATTGAAATATATTCTTAATCCAAATCCAGATCTTTCATCTGATATTTATACTTTTATAAAACAATCATTAGAATTAAGGTAAAGGGTTCATGTCGGTCAAAGACTCTTTCTTTTGTTAAAAATGTTGTATTGTGTTATTATTGTTTGTATTACTTATTGTTTGTATTACTTATTGTTTGTATTACTGTATTGTTTGTATTACTGTATTGTTTGTATTACTTATTGTTTGTATTACTTATTGTTTGTATTACTTATTGTTTGTATTACTTATTGTTTGTATTACTTATTGTTTGTATTACTGTATTGTTTGTATTACTGTATTGTTTGTATTACTTATTGTTTGTATTACTTATTGTTTGTATTACTTATTGTTTGTATTACTTATTGTTTGTATTACTGTATTGTTTGTATTACTTATTGTTTGTATTACTGTATTGTTTGTATTACTTATTGTTTGTATTACTTATTGTTTGTATTACTTATTGTTTGTATTACTGTATTGTTTGTATTACTGTATTGTTTGTATTACTGTATTGTTTGTATTACTTATTGTTTGTATTACTTATTGTTTGTATTACTGTATTGTTTGTATTACTGTATTGTTTGTATTACTTATTGTTTGTATTACTTATTGTTTGTATTACTTATTGTTTGTATTACTTATTGCTTGTATTACTGTATTGTTTGTATTACTTATTGTTTGTATTACTTATTGTTTGTATTACTGTATTGTTTGTATTACTGTATTGTTTGTATTACTGTATTGTTTGTATTACTGTATTGTTTGTATTACTGTATTGTTTGTATTACTGTATTGTTTGTATTACTTATTGTTTGTATTACTTATTGTTTGTATTACTGTATTGTTTGTATTACTTATTGTTTGTATTACTGTATTGTTTGTATTACTGTATTGTTTGTATTACTGTATTGTTTGTATTACTTATTGTATGTATTACTTATTGTTTGTATTACTTATTGTTTGTATTACTGTATTGTTTGTATTACTTATTGTTTGTATTACTTATTGTTTGTATTACTTATTGTATGTATTACTTATTGTTTGTATTACTTATTGTTTGTATTACTTATTGTTTGTATTACTGTATTGTTTGTATTACTTATTGTTTGTATTACTGTATTGTTTGTATTACTGTATTGTTTGTATTACTTATTGTTTGTATTACTTATTGTTTGTATTACTGTTTTGTTTGTATTACTGTATTGTTTGTATTACTTATTGTTTGTATTACTTATTGTTTGTATTACTTATTGTTTGTATTACTTATTGTTTGTATTACTGTATTGCTTGACCCGTATGGGTGTAAAATGCGATTAAGTAACATATGATATGACGGTAATTAATTAAAGTCCAAAACGGTATTGTAAATGCTGGCCAAACGACTGAAACAATGGAGAAATATAAATGTCATATGATAGTGTGATGGGGCCAAACGACTGAATCAACGGAGAAATATAAATGTCATATGATGGTGTGATGGGGTCAAACGAACCAACTGAGAAGTATAAACGTCATATGATCGTGTGATGGGGCCAAACGACTGAATCAACTGAGAAATTTAAATGTCATATGATGGTGTGATGGGACCAAACAAACCAACTGAGAAGTATAAAAGTCATATGATCGTGTGATGGGCCAAGCGAACCAACTGAGAAATATAAATATTATATGATCGTGTGATGGGGCCAAACGACTGAACCAACGGAGAAAAATAAATGTCATATGATAGTGTGATGGGGCCAAACGACTGAACCAACGGAGAAATTTAAATGTCATATGATAGTGTGATGGGGCCAAACGACTGAACCAACGGAGAAATTTAAATGTCATATGATAGTGTGATGGGGCCAAACGACTGAATCAACTGAGAAATTTAAATGTCATATGATAGTGTGATGGGGCCAAACGACTGAACCAAACGGAGAAATATAAATGTCATATGATAGTGTGATGGGGCCAAACGACTGAACCAATGGAGAAATATAAATGTCATATGATCGTGTGATGGGGCCAAACGACTGAACCAATGGAGAAATATAAATGTCATATGATAGTGTGATGGAGCCAAACGACTGAACCAACGGAGAAATATAAATGTCATATGATAGTGTGATGGGGCCAAACGACTGAACCAATGGAGAAATATAAATGTCATATGATAGTGTGATGGGGCCAAACGACTGAACCAACTGAGAAATATAAATGTCATATGATAGTGTGATGGGGCCAAACGACTGAACCAATGGAGAAATATAAATGTCATATGATAGTGTGATGGGGCCAAACGACTGAACCAATGGAGAAATATAAATGTCATATGATAGTGTGATGGGGCCAAACGACTGAACCAACGGAGAAATATAAATGTCATATGATAGTGTGATGGGGCCAAACGACTGAACCAATGGAGAAATATAAATGTCATATGATAGTGTGATGGGGCCAAACGACTGAACCAACGAAGAAATATAAATGTCATATGATAGTGTGATGGGGCCAAACGACTTAACCAATGGAGAAATATAAATGTTTTATGATGGTGTGATGGGGCCAAACGACTGAACCAACTGCGAAATATAAATGTCATATGATAGTGTGATGGGGCCAAACGGACCAACTGAGAAATATAAACGTCATATGATCGTGTGATGGGGCCAAACGACTGAACCAACTGAGAAATATAAACGTCATATAATGATCATGTCCTATTTACCATATTTGTGTTTGTTTGAGTAGAGTGATGTCCATCTTGTGTTGTGTTTTTGTTTTGTTTTTCTTCGTCTTGTGTACCCTATGTTGCTTGTTTCTCTGGATTGTTTATTCTAGATTGCCTCTTCGGTATTCTCTAACGTTTATTTAGCTTTGTGTTAATGACATACACTCTTGATTGGACGAATTTCGTTCAGGATTTCGGTGTCCCAACAGATTTCAACTTCTTTGTTGATATTGTACTTTGAAAGTAAATGACGGGTAATATACTTGGAGCAAAAGAGTATTAGTGCATACGTCACATATGTCGTAGAGGGAAGGGTTGTGATGCCATGAACGGGTTCAACCCGTCATATTTTTGTGCCTGTACCAAGCAGGGACCTGGATTTCCAACGTCATATGTCGTTTTCTTTTTTGTGTGTGTTCATTTAATAACGACGAGTAGTGATTGTTCTTTTCGTCGATATTTGTGGAATTGTTGACCATCATTGTTTAAACTTTATTTGCATGATTTTTCACTCTGTATCGTTATGTTTGACTGTTTATGGACAGTGAGGTTCCTTTCATCTCAGCATATGACGTTTATATTTTCGTTGTTTGTTTTGCACGTATTTGTTCTACTGTTTGTGACCTCAGTGGACGTAATCTCATTCATTATATATCATAACTTATCACCAGGTTTGTAAATAGATTAGCACGACGGGTATCACTAGTGGAGCAGGAACTGCCTACCCTTCCGGATCACCTGAGTTCGCCCCAAGTGTTTAGTGGAGTTCGCATTACCCGATCTTTAGTATTATGTGTAGTGTTTTGTAGATCGTTGTTTGTCATTTTTCTTTTGGCCATTGTGTTGTCTGTTCTTCGATATACGGATTCTGATTACTCCTTTGGTATCTTCATACTCTCATTATATAGCAAATAAACGTTACCAAGGTTACCGCTTTCATAAATCACTGAAAGTATTTACTGACTTTTATTACCAGGATAAAGATATTGTTCATAGATACAATACTGGATACAGACATCTGATCAAAAAGGGGTATTTCTAATCCATGTTTTTTCTGGTGACGTCAGTATTAAAGCTAACAAGTTCATATCTGATTCATCTAAAATTACAAAACACTTTAAAAAATCTTATTCGTAAAGACTATGACTTATCAAATATAGTTGACTCTATTGAACATTTTTATTTACTTAGATATAGATAATCTGTTGGTAAAACTAGTAGCTATATATCTAGGAGTCCAACTTGTAATTACATCAATACATTTCTATATCATTTCACATTACCTATGTTACTATTTTATGCAGAACATATCAAGAGAAAATCGTAAATGTAAATTATGTAATAGATCCCAAATTGGAGATGAATACCATTATATTTTTGAATGTCATTATTTTAATCAAAAACGTAAGTAGTCGCTGTCAAATTATTTCATATATAGACATAATATTATTAAATTTTCTGAACTGATGTCAAGTAAAATAAAACCAATATTGAAGAAACTCTGTCATTTCATAAGTGCTATTAATACTGATGTTTGTCATCCAGACTCTTAGTCCTTTGTAAACTCTCTCCTAATATATATATATATGTTGTAAATAGTTGTTGTTGTTTTGATTTTATTGTTATATCTCTGTACCATTGTTATACATTGGCTTTATAAGAATAAAGATATACATATATGTTCCATATTTGATGACATATTTATTCCGTCTCCCCCGATGATCATTATTTTTTTTCAATGGTTTATGACGAATTGAAATTAAAACTATTAGATGTATCAGTTATGTTTTTGTCTAAAGACTAATGGTCTTCCTACAATAGATTCTACCTTCCTAGCTAGTAGTCAGCCAGACACGAGCATAATACCTTCCTAGCTAGTAGACAGCCAGACACGAGTATTCTACCTTCCTAGCTAGTAGTCAGCCAGACACGAGTATTCTACCTTCCTAGCTAGTAGTCAGCCAGACACGAGTATTCTACCTTCCTAGCTAGTAGTCAGCCAGACACGAGTATTCTACCTTCCTAGTTAGTAGTCAGCCAGACACGAGTATTCTACCTTCCTAGCTAGTAGTCAGCCAGACACGAGTATTCTACCTTCCTAGCTAGTAGTCAGTCAGACACGAGTATTCTACCTTCCTAGCTAGTAGTCAGCCAGACACGAGTATTCTACCTTCCTAGCTAGTAGTCAGCCAGACACGAGTATTCTACCTTCCTAGTTAGTAGTCAGCCAGACACGAGTATTCTACCTTCCTAGTTAGTAGTCAGCCAGACACGAGTATTCTACCTTCCTAGTTAGTAGTCAGCCAGACACGAGTATTCTACCTTCCTAGTTAGTAGTCAGCCAGACACGAGTATTCTACCTTCCTAGTTAGTAGTCAGCCAGACACGAGTATTCTACCTTCCTAGCTAGTAGTCAGCCAGACACGAGTATTCTACCTTCCTAGCTAGTAGTCAGTCAGACACGAGTATTCTACCTTCCTAGCTAGTAGTCAGCCAGACACGAGTATTCTACCTTCCTAGCTAGTAGTCAGCCAGACACGAGTATTCTACCTTCCTAGTTAGTAGTCAGCCAGACACGAGTATTCTACCTTCCTAGTTAGTAGTCAGCCAGACACGAGTATTCTACCTTCCTAGTTAGTAGTCAGCCAGACACGAGTATTCTACCTTCCTAGTTAGTAGTCAGCCAGACACGAGTATTCTACCTTCCTAGCTAGTAGTCAGCCAGACACGAGTATTCTACCTTCCTAGTTAGTAGTCAGCCAGACACGAGTATTCTACCTTCCTAGCTAGTAGTCAGCCAGACACGAGTATCCTACCTTCCTAGCTAGTAGACAGCCAGACACGAGTATTCTACCTTCCTAGCTAGTAGTCAGCCAGACACGAGTATTCTACCTTCCTAGCTAGTAGTCAGCCAGACACGAGTATTCTACCTTCCTAGTTAGTAGTCAGCCAGACACGAGTATTCTACCTTCCTAGTTAGTAGTCAGCCAGACACGAGTATTCTACCTTCCTAGTTAGTAGTCAGCCAGACACGAGTATTCTACCTTCCTAGTTAGTAGTCAGCCAGACACGAGTATTCTACCTTCCTAGCTAGTAGTCAGCCAGACACGAGTATTCTACCTTCCTAGCTAGTAGTCAGCCAGACACGAGTATTCTACCTTCCTAGCTAGTAGTCAGCCAGACACGAGTATTCTACCTTCCTAGTTAGTAGTCAGCCAGACACGAGTATTCTACCTTCCTAGCTAGTAGTCAGCTAGACACGAGTATCCTACCTTCATAGCTAGTAGACAGCCAGACACGAGTATTCTACCTTCCTAGCTAGTAGTCAGCCAGACACGAGTATTCATTGCCCCTGCTAGTGTACTGTCCATGTTTATGTTGTCTTTCCTTTTTGTGATAGTATGTGGTCATTTTGGTGTGGGGACGATTCTGTGCAGGTTTTTGTTCTAGAAATAATTCATGGAAGCCATACTGTGTTGTAAGGTTTAACATGAGTTATTGGATATTAGTATTTTATCCCGAGCGGTAGCAAGTAATATAATGTACTAATAATTATATTTTTATTTTTAGAAAGCTCTTGAAGGAAGTCTGCTTCATACCCATTGGTATACCAATCGTTTGTTGAAACACCTGTCCACCAAACAAGACAAACATGGTGTCGATTAAAAAATCTAACATTTGAATGTTCTCGTCCAGTTTATATCATTATAAGATTTTGAATGGTTTTTGACCAAATAAGATTTGTCTCTACCAATAATATGATGCTGACACTGTTGTTCTCCGTTCTTCTTTGAGAAGCAACGCTGAATCAATTATTTAATTCTAGATGTTAGTAGCGTGAGTGGGATGGTGGTGTATAAGGTCGAGAAATCAAATGTTTTAATGCTGTTTCAAGCATACTGATATCTAGAACTTAAAGTCTCCAGCAAGTCTTTTTAGTTTTTTAATATCCACATTTGATTAACGCCACTTCTAGAAAAACATGTATCATGATATTTCTGGAGATCCGTATTGACAGCTGTAAGAATAGAAGTTAAAATTTTAGAAAGAGACTTGGTAGAACACTTGGCAGCTCCTGCAACATAACGTTGTTTGGATGGACACTTGTGTAATTTTGATGTCCAATACAGCAAGGGAAGATCACAATCCTCATCTTTCATGGAGGGACCAAAAAGAGGACAAGACTAACATGTGATTATCAATGATTCCCCCTTTGATAGCGTAGTAGCTGTATATGTAGGATGACATTGTGAGCATTTCAGCCTAATTCTATCTTTAAGCAATCAATATAATGTTTTTGTTGAAAAGGAAGATATGTGGCATCCTCTTTGACTTTGTAAATTGTCGCTGAGAAACATTGATTGTAAATTGTTGCCTTTTGGTGACATTTTGAACTCTGAGGGACATTAATTGTAAATTGCTGACTTCTGATGACATTTTGAATGCCGAGGAACATTAATTGTAAATTGCTGACTTCTGATGACATTTTGAATGCCGAGGGATATTAATTGTAAATTACCGACTTTTGGTGACATTTTGAACGCTGAGGGACATTAATTGCGAATTACCGACTTTTGGTGACATTTTGAACTCTGAGGGACATCGGTTGTAAATTACTGACTTCTGATGACATTTTGAACGCTGAGGAACATTGATTGTAAATTATCAACTTTTGGTGACATTTTGAAAGACGAGGTACATTAACGTCTGTTTCTGACTTTTATTATTTGTTTAAATCTTTTTAGCATTTTACATGTTTTAACCTCTAAAATCAAATTGCCATTAATTTGGAAAATGTCAGTATCTTAATGGCACTTAAAGGATTAGGATTTTTTTTATATTTATTATCCCATATGGAGTGTCCGAGATAAGCAATATATGTTAGAAATATCACGTGATCGATAACATCACGTGATACTAGTTTTGGGGATAATAAAATCTTTGGACAGACACTGTCGATTTGTGACAGAATCTATTATTAGAATGTGTGCAGTGTTTTTGTTATTTGCTATGCGTAATGCACAACTATTCCTCAATCTGAAGGACAAATTCAGAGAGTTGGTCCAACTGTGTTTTATAAAAAAAAAGAATGGCCAACGTAGAAACAAATACCTTGTGCTAGGAAGGGACAGATCTTATTTTGTAAAAAAACCACTCTGATTCTACCAAAAGGTTATCTGAAACTGATATCATCAACATGCTCGAGTTTTTGATTGACAACATATTTGTTTTCTTTGATGGACGTGTTTTTCAACAGACAGTCGGCATACCTATGGGTACAAACTGTGCTCCTCTTCTCGTTGAATTGTTCCTTTATTCGTATGAGGCAGACTTCATGCAAGGGCTTCTCAAGAAAAACGAAAAGAAGCTAGCCCATCCTTTAATTTCACGTTCCGCTATATAGATGATGTCCTTTCACTAAATAATTCTAGGCTTGGTGATTTCGTTGATCGCATCTACCCCATTGAGCTTGAAGTAAAGGATACCACAGATACAGAGAGGTCTGTTTCATACCTTGACCTACATCTCGACATTGACAGTGAGGGGCGGTTAAGAACGAAAATTTACGACAAAAGAGATGATTTCAATTTTCCCATTGTGAACTTTCCATTCATATGTAGCAACATTCCAGCAGCACATGCATATGGAGTATATATATCTCAGTTGATACCATATTCCAGAGCTTGTGGTTCCTATCAGGATTTCCTTGATAGAGGGTTGCTGTTAACAAGGAAGCTACTGAACCCAGGATTCCTCTTGGTAAAGTTGAAGTCATCACTTCGAAAATGTTACGGTCGCCACCATGACTTGGTTGACCGTTATGGAATATCTGTGTCACAAATGACCACGGATATGTTCCACTTGTAAACACTTCCCGGTCCTTTCTTCATTCATCACTTATCACCGAATTTGTAACACGACGGGTGCCACTAATGGAACAGGAACTGCTTACCCTTCCGGAGCACCTGAGTTCACCGCCGGTTTTTAGTGGTGTTCGTGTTACTCGATCTTTAGATTAATGTGTATGTTTTGTAGATCGTTGTTTGTCCTTTTGTACTTTTTCTTTTGGCCTTTGTGTTGTCTGTTCTTCTTCGATATACGAATTCTGATTACCCCATTGGTATCTTCAAACTCTTCTTACAGATCACTATTAAAATGCAAGACTTGGCGCTTATACCATTACTTCCGCTAATAAGATGTTTATGACAGGAATTTGTTTTTTATTTCATGTTTTATTATACTGTCTGTTCCGTCTATTTAATGATTCAGTGGTGTTATTTTTTTCTCTGCGGGGTGATTTTTAGCACGGTTTTCAGTTATTTGTATTTTGTTTTTGTCTTATTAATCTCTAAAACACAAGTCAGTGTAATTATTACAAAAACAATTGTATGTATTTATTACATAGAAACAATAAAACAATTCAAAATACAAATGATAACTTACTCTTCGTTTGTCAAGAAAACCACGTCATTTATGTAAACAACAGTTCCAGGCGTATGGATTTATGTTGTTAAAAGTGTCAGCAACATTCAAAGATGATTTGTCCTTCCCTCATCACTATAAATCAGTTAACAAACATGATCATCATGATTATAAAAAGATAAGTATTTATACAATGTAATCTGTCCATGGCTTCAGTAAGCAAACATGATCATCATGATTATAAAAAAATTAAGTATGTATGCAATGTAATCTGTCCATGGCTTCAGTAAACAAACATGGTAATCATGATTATAAAGATAAGTATTTCTACAGTGTACTCTGTCCATTGTTTCAATTAGCAAACATGATCATCATGATTATAAAGAGATAAATATTTATACAATGTAATCTGTCCATGGTTTCAGTAAACAAACATGGTCATCATGATTATAAAGATAAGTATTTATACAGTGTAATCTGTCCATGGCTTCAGTAAGCAAACATGATCATCATGATTATAAAAGATAAGTTTTTATACAGTGTAATCTATCCATGGCCTCAGTAAACAAACATGGTCATCATGATTATAAAAAGATAAGATTGTATACAGTGCATTCTGTCCATGGCTTCAGTAAGCAAACATGGTCATCATGATTATAAACAGATAAGTTTTTATACAATGTATTTTGTCCATGACTTCAGTAAACAAACATGGTCATCATGAATATAAACAGATAAGTATTTATACAGTGTAATCTGTCCATGGCTTCAGTAAGCAAACATGGTCATCATGATTATAAACAGATAAGTATTTATACAGTGTAATCTGTCCATGGCTTCTGTAAACAAACATTGTCATCATGATTATAAAAAGATAAGTATTTATACAGTGTAATCTATCCATGGCTTCTGTAAACAAACATTGTCATCATGATTATATAAGGATAAGTATTTATACAGTGTAATCTGTCCATGGCTTCAGTAAGCAAACATGGCCATCATGATTATAAAAAAATAAGTATTTATATAGTGTAATCTGTCCATTGGTTCAGTAAACAAACATGGTCATCACGATTATAAACAGATAGGTTTATATACAGTGTATTCTATCCATGGCTTTAGTAAACAAACATGATCATCATGATTATAAAAAGATAAGTTTTTATACAGTGTAATCTGTCCATGGCCTCAGTAAATAAACATGGTCATCATGATTATAAAAAGATAAGTTTTTATACAGTGTAATCTGTCCATGGCTTCAGTAAACAAACATGATCATCATGATTATAAACAGATAAGTATTTATACAGTGCAATCTGTCCATGGCTTCAGTAAACAAACATAGTCATCATGATACAGTGTAATCTGTCCATGGCTTCAGTAAGCAAACATGGTCATCATGATTATAAAAAGATAAGTATTTATACAGTGTAGTCTGTCCATGGCTTCAGTAAACAAACATGGTCATCAAGATTGTAAAAAGATAAGTGTTTATACAATGTAATCTGTCCATGGCTTCAGTAAACAAACATGGTCATCATGATTATAAAGAGATAAATATTTATACAATGTAATCTGTCCATGGTTTCAGTAAACAAACATGGTCATCATGATTATAAAGATAAGTATTTATACAGTGTAATCTGTCCATGGCTTCAGTAAGCAAACATGATCATCATGATTATAAAAGATAAGTTTTTATACAGTGTAATCTATCCATGGCTTCAGTAAACAAACATGGTCATCATGATTATAAAAAGATAAGATTGTATACAGTGCATTCTGTCCATGGCTTCAGTAAGCAAACATGGTCATCATGATTATAAACAGATAAGTTTTTATACAATGTATTTTGTCCATGACTTCAGTAAACAAACATGGTCATCATGAATATAAACAGATAAGTATTTATACAGTGTAATCTGTCCATGGCTTCTGTAAACAAACATTGTCATCATGATTATAAAAAGATAAGTATTTATACAGTGTAATCTATCCATGGCTTCTGTAAACAAACATTGTCATCATGATTATATAAGGATAAGTATTTATACAATGTAATCTGTCCATGGCTTCAGTAAGCAAACATGGCCATCATGATTATAAAAAAATAAGTATTTATATAGTGTAATCTGTCCATTGGTTCAGTAAACAAACATGGTCATCACGATTATAAACAGATAGGTTTATATACAGTGTATTCTATCCATGGCTTTAGTAAACAAACATGATCATCATGATTATAAAAAGATAAGTTTTTATACAGTGTAATCTGTCCATGGCCTCAGTAAATAAACATTGTCATCATGATTATAAAAAGATAAGTTTTTATACAGTGTAATCTGTCCATGGCTTCAGTAAACAAACATGATCATCATGATTATAAACAGATAAGTATTTATACAGTGCAATCTGTCCATGGCTTCAGTAAACAAACATAGTCATCATGATTATAAAAATATAAGTATGTATACAGTGTAATCTGTCCATGGCTTCAGTAAGCAAACATGGTCATCATGATTATAAAAAGATAAGTATTTATACAGTGTAGTCTGTCCATGGCTTCAGTAAACAAACATGGTCATCATGATTATAAACAGACAAGTTTTATACAGTGTAATCTGTCCATGGCTTCAGTAAACAAACATGATCATCATGATTATAAACAGATAAGTATTTATACAGTGCAATCTGTCCATGGCTTCAGTAAACAAACATAGTCATCATGATTATAAAAATATAAGTATGTATGCAGTGTAATCTGTCCATGGCTTCAGTAAGCAAACATGGTCATCATGATTATAAAAAGATAAGTATTTATACAGTGTAGTCTGTCCATGGCTTCAGTAAACAAACATGGTCATCATGATTATAAACAGACAAGTTTTATACAGTGTAATCTGTCCATGGCTTCAGTAAACAAACATTGTCATCATGATTATAAAAAGATAAGTATTTATACAGTGTAGTCTGTCCATGGCTTCAGTAAACAAACATGGTCATCATGATTATAAACAGACAAGTTTTATACAGTGTAATCTGTCCATGGCTTCAGTAAACAAACATTGTCATCATGATTATAAAAAGATAAGTATTTATACAGTGTAGTCTGTCCATGGCTTCAGTAAACAAACATGGTCATCATGATTATAAACAGACAAGTTTTATACAGTGTAATCTGTCCATGGCTTCAATAAACAAACATTGTCATCATGATTATAAAAAGATAAGTTTGTATACAGTGTAATCTGTCCATGGCTTCAGTAAACAAACATAGTCATCATGTTTATAAAAAGATAAGTTTGTATACAGTGTAATCTGTCCATGGCTTCAGTAAACAAACATGGCCATCATGATTATACAAAGATAAGTATTTATACAGTGTAATTTGTCCATTGCTTCAGTAAACAAACATGGTTATCACGATTATAAACAGATAGGTTTATATACAGTGTATTCTATCCATGGTTTTAGTATGCAAACATGATCATCATGATTATAAACAGATAAGTTTTTATACAGTGCAATCTGTCCATGGCTTCAGTAAACAAACATGGTCATCATGATTATCAAAAGATAAGTTTTTATACAGTGTAATCTGTCCATGGCTTCAGTAAGCAAAGATGATCATCATGATAATAAACAGATAAGTTTTTATACAGTATAATCTGTCCATGGATTCAGTAATCAAACATGGTCATCATGATTGTAAAAAGATAAGTGTTTATACAATGTAATCTGTCCATGGCTTCAGTAAACAAACATGGTCATCATGATCATAAACAGATAAGTTTCTATACAGTGTAATCTGTCCATGGATTCAGTAATCAAACATGGTCATCATTATTATAAAAAGATAAGTGCTTAGACAATGTAATCTGTCCATGGCTTCAGTAAACAAACATGGTCATCATGATCATAAACAGATAAGTTTCTATACAGTGTAATCTGTTCATGGGTTCAGTAAGCACACATGGTTATCATAATTATAAAAAGAAAAGTATTTATACAGTGTAATCTGTCCATGGCTTCCATAGAATTCTGAGTCGATGCTCGTATAATGTCACACAATATCAAAGTCTATCTCCACTCTTTCCCATACCTTTATTTGTGATGCTCTGTCTCTAAATATGTCTGATCCAACAGAATGTATCAGTCCATGCTGCTTAAGTAGTCGTATCGTTGATTTACTCCCAGATTGTATGGCATACATCAATGCCGTCCGTCCGATGTTGTCTGTGGCATTCAAATCTGCTTTATGTTCAACAAGACATTCAAGAATATCTAGTTTCTTCTTTTCGTCGATTCCAGTCACTTCTATTCTACAGACCAGCATCAATGGTGTTATCCCTGAAGGACTCTTCATATTAACATCTTCTCCGCCTTGTATTAGTGTCTTTGCAAGCTTAAATTTCCTTAATTTCAAGGCTTGAATTAAACTATTTTCCATGATGTAAATATGTTTGACAAATAAAGTAAAATTTAAAGTGTGGTCTTTACTCCTAGAACTCTCATCTTTTATGAACAGAAGGAGTAGATACGACTTTTAAAGTAGAATGTGTGAACGACGCACGAGATTGACAGTTTGTACATAATACACGTAGGTTTATAAAACGACAAGTTCTACATATGCATGTAAGACAGATTATAAGACAAAATATCACACGAAGAACGACTTGAAAAACACTTTTTGTAATTGGCACCAATTGTAAACCGGTTTTTATCGAACACGACTTTATCGAATGATGACGTGTTACACATTTATTTAAAGCTTATGTGTACAGATATTCTTTACAGCAATCGCATTTAAAAAAAAGATATTTATGAAATAAAAAGAGTTTGAAGATACCAAAGGGGTAATCAGAATCTGTAAATCGAAAAAGGATAGACAACACAATGGCCAAAGGAAAAAGGACAAAAGGACTAACAACGATATGCAAGATGATACACGTAAAACTAAAGATCGAGTAACACGAGCCGCACTAAAACCAGGGAGTGAACTCAGGTGCTTCGGAAGGGTAAGCAGTTCCTGCTCCACTAGCGACACCCGTCGTGATAATATAGTTACAAACGCGGTGATAAGTCATGAATGAGGAAAGGATCGGGAAGTGTTTACGACAAGTGGGACATATCCGTGGTCATTTGTGACACAAATATTCCATAGCGGTCAACCAAGTTATGGTGGCGACCGTAAATCTTTCGAAGTGATGACTTCAGCTTAGCCAATAAGAACCCTTGGTTAGCAGCAACCCTCTATCAAGGAAGTCCTGCTAGGAACCACAAGCTCTGGAATATCGTATCAACTGAGAGATATATACTCCATATGCAGATGTTGTTGGAAGGTTGCTACAAATAAATGGAAAGTTCACAATGGGAAAATTGAAATCATCTCTTTTGTCGTAAATTTTCGTTCTTAACCGCCCCTCACTGTAAACTTTGATGTGTAGATGAAGGTATGAAGCAGACATATCTGTATCTGTGGCATCCTTTATTCCAAGCTCAATGGGATAGATGCGATCATCGAAATCACAAAACCTAGAATTATTTAGGTAAGGACATCATCTATATAGCGGAACGTGAAATATTAAAGGATGGAGTTGCTTCTTTGGGTTTTTCTAGATAGGCCCATGTACGAACAAAGAAACAAGTCGGCGTGAAGAGGAGCACAGTTTGCACCCATAGGTATGCCGATGTCTGTTGAAAAACAAGTCCACCAAACATAGCAAATATATTGTTAATCAAAAACTCGAGCATGTTGATGATATCAGTTTCAGAGAACTTTTGGTAGAATCAATGTTTTTTTGTTTGTTTACAAAATAAGATCTGTCCATTCCTAGTACAAGGCATTTGTATCTACGTTGGCCATTCTTTTTATGAAAAACAGTTGGACCAACTCCCTTAATAGTTTTGTAGAAAGTAGAGAAGACAAATCCTTTAATGCTGTTGCAGGAGGGGAGGAACCAAGATTTAAGTATTCTAGCATATCTTTAGAGTTCTTCAGAATCCACATCTGATTCACACCACCCCTTGAATAGATAGTTTCATTGGGTATATGTAGGGTTGCCAAGTGAATTGTCAGTACCTAATTCCTTTATCAAGCAGCCTACGTGGCGATTAACTTTTGTCGACCTTTATTATTGAAATTTACAGTTCTTGGATACTACAATTTTTATCAAAACTACGATTCTCCTCCCTCATGTATATGTGATCTTTGCCGATTCTCCTCCCTCAGAAATAGGTGATCTTTGCCGATTCTCCTCCCTCAGAAGCATCTGATCTTTGCCGATTCTCCTCCCTCAGACACAGGTGATCTTTGCTGATTCTCCTCTCTCAGACATAGGTGATCTTTGCCGATTCTCCTTCCTCAGACATAGGTGATCTTTGCCGATTCTCCTCCCTCAAACATAGGTGATCTTTGCCGATTCTCCTTCCTCAGACATATGTGATCTTTGCCGATTCTCCTCCCTCAGACATAGGTGATCTTTGCCGATTCTCCTCCCTCAGGTATAGGTGATCTTTGCCGATTCTCCTCCCTCAGACACATCTGATCTTTGCCGATTTTCCTCCCTCAGACATAGGTGATCTTTGCTGATTCTCCTCTCTCAGACATAGGTGATCTTTGCCGATTCTCCTCCCTCAGACATAGGTGATCTTTGCCGATTCTCCTCCCTGAGACATGTGATCTTTGCCGATTCTCCTCCCTCAGACATAGGTTATCTTTGCCAATTCTCCTCCCTCGGGTATACGGGTATAGGTGATCTTTGCCGATTTTCCTCCATCAGACATAGGTGATCTTTGCCGAATCTCCTCCCTCAGACATAGGTGATCTTTGCCGATTCTTCTCCTTCAGACATAGCTGATCTTTGCCGATTCTCCTCCCTGAGACATAGGTGATCTTTGTCGATTCTCCTCCCTCAGACTTGGGTGATATTTGCCGATTTTGGCTATCCAGTTTATGCCCTTTCGTTTTATTGCTACCAAACACTTTTAAATTATTTGGCATTCCAAATTAGTAAATACATATTTTAGTCTTTGGTGTGACCAGATCGGGGCTCGAACCCACAATCCACCTCACTCGAGGCGACCATGCTAATCATTACACCACCGATGCAGATGTAAGTAATAACATGGTGGTGTAAATGAGAAGTAATAGAATCGTGACTGTTTATTGTATTAGTCATATGATGAGGGATGTTCAGGATTTAATATCGGGGCAAACGGGATTTAAATGTCAGCTACAATGATAAAAAATAGTGGAGCAAAAAATATAAAGAACCAAAAGAATTTGGTCGTGCCATTCAATATAAGGAAAATGTCTGACAAATAAGAAAAAAATATTCAAAATGTGGAGGATACAAAAACATCCCAAAGAAGAAAAATGTGACGATGACATGCTTAGATGTCATCACATGACCTGCTTAACGTCATCACATGACGTGCTTAGACGTCATCACAGAATTGGAGAATTTTTAGACCAATAGATGATATCGGTTTTTTTTATGCATACGATAATTTGGAATTGAGCGAATCGATTGGTAAATTTATAGTACAATGTTTAAGTTAAAAGGTAATAACATCCTGTTTTGTTTTTCTTTGGGGAGGTCTTGATACAGGTAGTGATATTTAATATCCCAATGTTGTTAATATACATCCCGTATATAACCTTTAAAAACATTTCAATGTTAGAACACCTGTGAGATTTTGTTAATTACTTTCTCTACTTAATTCCTACACTGACTACTTGATCCTTTGAAGATACTAAGAGGTAATAAGGATTCGTAAATCGAAGGACAGACAACACAATGGCTAAACGAACAAAGGACAAAAAGTACAAACAACGAGTAACACGAACCCTACTAAAGAAGACTTATTTTATAGCCTATATTAGTATTAAGAAGACTTATTTTATAGCCTATATTAGTATTTTTTATCTCCAAGGACTTAAACACAATTACCCGAGGGAAAAAGAGCTGACATAATAGAGAAAAGGTTACTTTATATATCACTATTCCTCTTGATGTCCTTAACAATTGAATTCCCGTTCTTGGTTTTAAAAGACAAATTAAGATGCTTCCCATTAAAATTATATCAATATGTGGACAATATGGGCTTGAACCCTATGCCACTTACACTGACCTAATTTTGGGCAAGCGTGAATCTACATATCAAATCACGATTCAAGCAATACGCTTTTACAAAACTTTCCATTATTGTAGTTTATTAATCCCCATATCACATATGCTATTCGTGCTATGTGGGTGATCACTTTCAAACTTGGTTCCATTTGGTTGAACATGGTGTGTGTTTAGCGAACGAATCCGGAACAATTGCTGCAAAGACTCTTAAATTGTTTGGCTTTCCTATCTTTTGACTTGATGAAGGTTGTTTCAAAAGCGCACCATACATACTAGTTTAGATATCTACGTTTTATACTTGTATAACCTGGTTGGGAACAGTTTACGCTGTTCATAAACCGCTTAGCGTTTTATTAAGCGTAAACTGCCCCAAACCAGGTTATATCGTATAAACTGTTCAAAAATTGAAAATATTCCTTAAATAAACAACAAAATTTCTCTATTATGTCAGTTCTTTATCCGCTTTGTAATAAAATGGAAAACAAACCATACAACTTTGTCGGAAAAGATTCAAAATCCAGTAGAACAAACGTAGAAAGAGACAAAATCGATACCTCTAGCACTCGCAGCGATTTACTTTCCTAGCTTGGTACAGGTACCTATATAGAAAGTGGCGGGGTTAAGCTAGTTTTATGGGCGAGAACCTCCCCAAAAGATTTAACGGTGAAAAAGTTGCGGACTGACGATAGAAGGAAAAATGAGCTTTGCAATGAATGACCTTACCATTATATGTTAATGTAATATAGGAACAATGGTACAGATAAACATACAAACTAATCGACTTGAATATGTGGTAAATATCGAAGATGGGAAGAACGATTGTTCCTGATTATTCTTTCTCTTTCATTTATAAGCACTGTGAAACTCCGCAGTCAATTGGTAATCATAAATCCGCTGGCTATTTGGGAAATTTTCCTACGCATGTGCGATGACGTCACATCATTGGCACAAATGGGCGGTACACAACGTAAGATGATTGACATTCTAATATGACGTCCTTCAAACGCTTCGAGTTCAAACTCGTGGTAAAAATAATATATATCTACACCCATTGTAATTTATGACGTCATCGACAATTTATAACGATATTTTACCAATTTTTACATATTAGAATCGAAATAATTCCTGGAAGCCATATGTATATATTGTTTTTACCAAGAGTAGGCCTTTATGTCAGCTTTTTAACCCCCGCTAACGCTCGGGGTAAAACTTCGTGACATAAAGGCCTACTCGTGGTAAAAACAATATATACATATCAGGGGCGGATCCAGGATTTCAAGCTAGCGGGAGGGGGGCGCATTTAAAAAAATTGCCCCGAGCGGAGGGAGGCGCGAACATTTTTGGGGTATTTCGTGTGAAAAATCACGATTTTACGCCAAAAAATATTATTTTTTTTCTCCAATTTTAGGGGGGGGGGGATGCGCGCCGGATGCACCTAGCTGCAATAATGTAGCTCCTGTGACAAACTTGCGTCTCGGCAGAGCTACAACGCGGTCCCATTCGTCACAATGGAGCAAAAAAAAAAGTTGCAGTTGAAACATAAAAACTCACTATTTACGCTTCAAACATTTCATTATAGCAATTACTGATGATCCCAGTCCTTGTTAAATCTGTTTGGCTGAGAAATATATGCTTTTCAAAGTTAGCAACAACCTTGTTCAAATTTATCGATCGTTTTCCATAACCGGAAACTACGGAAGGCGGAGCTTTTCTAAATATGGTATTTCTTATTACAAGTTGATGTAAACATTCCAATCGTAACTACTCGGCCATTCTCGCTACCCTGTTATTTGCAGGGTAGCGAGAATGGCCGAGTAGTTACGATTGGTAAACATTCACGCCTAAATCGCCAAATATGGTATCGACATCCAAATAGTGAGGCCGGAAATGACGAAATTCAAAATTTTCAAAGAGAAGATTTTTATTTTGTGGGAATTACATTCTAAAATACTGGTAGGTGATAAAAACTTGTTATAATAATGGACAAAAGGAAAGGTTATGTCTTATTATTGATAAATGCAGGCGTCAGAAGGTCTGTAAGCGAGTGCAAAAAATCTCGGCGGCTGCTCCATTACGTGTAATGGCATCCCGTTATAACCCTTGCGAGTAAGCGAGCATTTAGGGTTTTATTATTAGAACTAGATGCACCCTCCCCTGTATCCGCCCCTGCATATGGCTTCCATGAATTATTTCTTAAATAGAGGACACAGTACGCAGTCATTTTCACCGCGTGGATCCAATAATTTTAATGCAGTTGATGTCGGATATTGATCTATTCTCAAGGTTTGTCAGTATTGACCGGTCAATACTACCATTTGAAGTGGTCAATACTGATCAGTTGCATTTTAACTGGTCAATACTATAAACATTGACTTTATTAAGTATTACTAACAATTAATTGGTGCTCACTTTAAACCATTAAGACACAACAAAACAAGGCATTTACCGACGATACACGTTTTGGTCTGGGATATGAACACAATTGTGGCAGGGTTGAACCAGTTAATGGGAATTCCTCATTTTGATAATTGGGTTGATTTTATTGTGTTTGACGCCACTTTCAGTAATATTTCAGCTATATCATGGCGACCAGTTTTAGTGGTGAAGGAACCCGGAGAGAACCACCGACCATGGGCAAGCAACTGGTAAACTTTATCACTTGAGGTTGCGAGTCGAGTGCACCCTTTTGTGTAATTTACAAAGCCTGACCTAACCCACGCCGTATTGGTGATAGGCTTATATGAGTTGTTAGGTTATCCAACTACCTAACTCACTGAGCCATCCAAGTCTACATTGGCAAAACAGATATACACATACTATAAACAACCTGTAATCAATCAAAATAACCACACTCACAAAAATATACGACAATAAGTGAATGGTCGTAATTAACTGATATATAAATGCAGTGCCCTTAATCTAGAAGGTGGTCTTGAATTTCTGAAATATGCTATAAATATTGAAAAGGAATCTATGATATATCTGTCCCCAGTACAAAAGGAACATGTTGAAAGAAAATGGTTATATCTAGAGGCGGTATTGAGTGGTTAATATTAAAATATATTTATAAATTAAAATGTTAACTTTGAATTTCAAATGTTATTTACAAAGTAGTATGTTATGAAGATCAATTACAGACAGGTTTGAAGATACCAAAGGGAGGTAATCAGAATCCCTATATCGAAGAACAGACAATACAGAAAAATCAATACAATGACCAAAAGAACTAGAGGCTCAGTGGATTAAGCCTGTGTCGCTCACCTTTCATTCTGCTTTGAGGAAACTTATACAGAATATTCCATTGGTGCTTCCCACCAAATTTCGGTTCATTTGACTACTCAGTTTCAGAGGAGAAGATTATTTAACTAGAGGCTCAGTGGGCTGAGCCTGTGTCGCTCACCTTTCATTATGCTTTGAGGAAACTTAATACAGAACCTTCCATATAGGTGTTTCCCACCAAATTTCGGTTCATTTTGGCAAAGCAGTTTCAGAGAAGATTTTCAGAAATCAACCAATCTAAAACAAGAATCGCCTGTGGTGGCCATGTTTGTTAATGAATCAAAACGAAATGAGCAATCTCTATAGAGGACCTGCCATAGATGCTTTCTACCAAGTTTCATATCATTTGGCCTAGCGGTTTCAGAGGAAAAGCTGTTTTAGAAATCGACCAATAAGAAACAAGAATTGCCTATGATGGCCATGTTTGTTAACCGATCAAAACGGAATGAGCAATTCCCATAGAGAACCTTCCATAGGTGCTTCCTACTACGTTTCGGTTCATTTGGCAAAGCGGTTTCAGAGAAGATTTTTAGAAATCGACCAATCAGAAACAAGAATTGCCTGTAGCGGCCATATTTGTTAATGGATCGGGACGAAATGAGCAATCTTTATAAAGGACTTCCCATAGATGCATCCTACCAAGTTTCGGTTCATTTGGCCAAGCGGTTTCAGAGGAGATTTTTTTTAGAAATCAACCAATCAGAAACAAGGATTATCTGTGGTGGCCATGTTTGTTAACGGATCGGGACAAAATTAGAAATTTTATAGAAGATCTTCCATAGATGCTTCCTACCAAGTTTCGGTTCAGTTGGCAAAGCGGTTTCAGAGGAGAAGATTTTTAGAAATCGACCAATCAGAAATAAGAATTGTCTGTGGCGGCCATATTTGTGAATGAATCGGGATGAAATGAGCAATCTTTATAGAGGACCGCCCATAGATGCATCCTACCAAGTTTCGGTTTATTTGGCAGAGCGGTTTCAGAGGAGATTTTTTTAGAAATCAACCAATCCGAAACAAGAATTGTCTGTGGTGGCCATGTTTGTTAACGGATTGGTAGGAAATGAGCAATCTTAACAAAGGATCTTCCATAGATGCTTCCTACCAAGTTTCGGTTCATTTGGCCAAACGGTTTCAGAGGAGAAGAATTTAAAAAATCAGCCAATCAGAAGCAAGAATCGCCTGTGGTGGCCATATTTGTTAACGGATCGAAACGAAATGAACAATCTTAGCAGAGGACCTTCCATGCTTCCTACCAAGTTTCGGTTCATTGGGGCAAACGTTTCCGAGGAGAAGAATTTAAAAAATCAGCCAATCAGAAACAAGAGTCGCCTGTGGTGGCCATGTTTGTTAACGGATCGGGACGAAATGAGCAATCTTTACAGAGGACCTTCCATAGATGCTTCCTACCAAGTTTCGGTTCATTTGGCCAAGCAGTTTCAGAGGAAAAGATTTGTTCATAAATCAACCAATCAAAAACAAGAATTGCCTGTGGCGGCCATGTTTGTTAACGGATCGGGACGAAATGTGCAATCTTCATAGAGGACCTTCCATAGATGCTTTCTACCAAGTTTTGACTTCATTTGGCTTAGCGGTTTCAGAGGAGAAGATTAAAATGTGAAAAGTTAACGGACGACAGATGACGGATGCCAAGTGATGGCAAAAGCTCAAATTGCCTTTGGCAAGGTGAGCTAAAATGTACAAACAGTGATCTACAAAACATACACATCAAACTAAAGATCAAGTAACACGAATCCACCGAAAAACGGCGGGTGAACTCTGGAGGGTCAGCAGTTCCTGCTCACCCATCGTGTTAATCTAGTTGGAAATTTGCCATCATGGAGATTTGACTATTAATAGAAAAATCTTCAGTGAGATTGGGGGTGCAATCAGGCAGATTTTCATGGATATTTCATAATAAAGTGCATACAAAAAAAAAATTCTCACTTTTTTTGGGCTGTCAAAACATAAAAATGGTTCAATATTTATTGTAGTGACATATTTATAGTAAATATAGCGAAAAAAATATTCTTTTATCCAATCATTTTCGAGCTTTGAATTGTTATGTTTGCGTTTTCTCGACGGAGAAGACACCATTTTTTTCTGAATCTAATGTAATCAAAAAGATCTTATCATCTTCGTATGTTCATACGTTATCTAAAAATTAACAAACAGAACAACTTTCGGTTTACTTCTGTGCAGAAAATATTACAACATTTTATATTTGGGGGTTGCAATCTTCATCCGTGAGATTTTTTGTTCAATTCAGTAGCCGTGGGATAGGCCAAAAATAAAGTCGAAATCCGGGAACCCCGAGGAGGATCCGTGAAACTTAACATGTCTGATCAATTATATTAATCAAACTTGTATTTAGGAGATAACTGAATTGTATGTCAAGCTTTGCAATTGTAAAATGTCTGCTTTACGATCGCAAATTGAGTTTACCTAGCGACGCGTAGAGGAGCTAGGTAGACAGGTATTTGCAATTGTAAAACAAAGATTTACATCTGCAAATCTTAAAATAAAATACAGTTATCTCCATTCTAGTGCAATACTAAACATAACTAGAGGCTCAATGGGATGAGCCTGTGTTGCTCACCTTTCATTCTGATTTGAGGAAACTTTATACAGAACCTTCCATAGGTGCTTCCTACCAAATTGCTGTTCATTTGGCTACTTGGTTTCAGAGAAGATTTTTTAAAAATCAACCAATCAGAAACAAGAATAGCCTGTGGTGGCCATGTTAGTGAACGGATCGGGACGAAATGAGCCGTCTTTATAGAGGAACTTCCATAGATGCCTCCTACCAAATTTCGGTTCATTTGGCCAAGTGGTTTCAGAGGAGAAGATTTTTTAGAAGTCGGCAATCATAAACAAGAATTGCCTGTGGTGGCCACGTTTGTTAACGGATCAGGACGAAATGAGCATTCTTTATAGAAGACATTCCATAGATGTTTCCAACTAAGTTTCAGTTCATTTGGTCAAGCTGTTTCAGAGGAGAACATTTTTTGAAATCGACCAAAAAGAAACAAGAATTGCCTGTGGCAGCCATGTTTGTTAACTAATCGGGCCGAAATGAGCAATCTTTACAAAGAACCTATCATAGATGCTTCCTACCGAGTTTCAGTTAATTTGGCCATGCAGTTTCAAAGGACTAGATTTTTTTTTAGAACTCAACCATCAGAAACAAGAATTGCCGATGGCGACCATGTTTGTTAACAGATCAGGACGAAATGACCAATCTTTATAGAGGAACTTCCATATATGCTTCCTACCAAGTTTCGGTTCATTTGGCAATGCAGTTTCAGAGGAGAACATTTTTTATTCATTCCAAACAAGTATCTCACTTTGTTGAAATAACAAACGGTGCTGTCATTTTCTGTTATATACAAATGTAAACAACTGTTAACTTTTCCTGTTAATTTTTAATTTGTAAACAAAAGTTCTGGTTCCAAAAAAAGAAAACACCCCCAATTGTCATTAAAATGTAGCCGTGTGTATAGAGAATAACTATTAAAAGAAGTGACAGGCCAGATTGTTTCCGTAGTTTGACATTACTGTCAACGATTTTCTCTCCGTTGTTGGGAAAAAGTTTTTCAATGATTACCTAAGGATTGACACAAAAAGGTTTCCGATTTCTGTAAAATGAAATTCATACATGTACATTTTGCAGCAGGTTGAATGAATAAATTTCCGATCCAAGATACCAGATCGCAAACATTTTAAGTTGACAGAATTCTCTTTATTGTTCACAACTTTCCACTTCGTCCGTGAAAGTTAACAATTTTAATAATTAAATCATAAAGAAACAAAAAACATGTTTCTTTTCTAATATTTAGTGAATACTTGTGTATTACATGAAAACGTGTATTGATTGGCTCGATAAAAATAAATAATTGGGGAGAACAGTAAATTACATTAGCTGTGTATTCATTGGTTACAAAAATGTATTTGGACCAATCGCTGTGCTCGTAACAAACCGTTTTTGACTAGAACGGAAGAGTTATCTACCGTTGACGGTACAGTTTATGTCCGGTTTCGGTAAAACAACAATTTTTTACAGTCTTTTAAACAATCGCCCAGACGTTTTTTGTTGGGCCAGCGACTACCTAATTTGGAGCAACTTTTGTTCGCCTGAATAAGATATTAATCGCCTTTGGCCGGTGGGCGACCGTCCATTTCAGGCACTGCATTGAAAATAAACATCTCAAAGAATTGGTTACGATTGGAAATGAATATTTATTAATGAAAAATTGACATGAACATGGAACATAAAAATTCTGAACAAAGATACATTAAGTCTGTTCTAACAAATAAATCAGTGAACAATAATGTTCATTAATTAAAGTATCATTAAGCTTCTGCTCAAATTGCCCCATTTTCTGAAATATTCACATAGTTCAAGGTCAGAATATCCATTTCTTACAAAGTTCAAGGTCAGAAAATCCATTTCTAACAAAGTTCAAGGTCAGAATATCCATATCTATCTTTATGACATCTCTGTTCATCTGGCATCAAACACAATCACTGACACAGTGGTTAAGGAATAAGATGCAGTCCGATGTAAAGACAAACCTACTAACAATAAATAATATGCTTTATTTTCCAATAAAATATATTTTGGCTTAAGTTCCTTAAATTATCTTTGTTATATTTTATATGATTTAATACAGTCAACCTGTATTAAGAGGTCACCTTTGGGACAAAGAAAGTGGTCTTATAAGACAGGTGACCTCTTAAAAGAGGTTCAATTCAAATGACATTTTCTATGATAAGACAAGATAAAGATGACATTTCAATACAGGTGACTGCTTAATAGAGGTGACCACATTGGCAAGTTTGACTGTGTATAGAACAATGTATATCCATAGATCTTGTTAATTTAATCTATGGTGGGTGTGTTGTGTAATATTATGTTTTGTCTGTGATTGTATTGTATTGTATTGTATTGTATTGTTTGTGATGTCTGTCCTTATTGAAAATTTACAAAACAATTAATAAAAATCAGTTTTTTGTCTTGTTAGTGTAAATTTAGGCTTCAGGTTCAGTTCATCTAAGATCAAGAGAGAAGTTTCCTCTTTAAAATAAGTAGAAATAGAGAACCTTTTGAAGGTGTAAAATATCCTCATGTCAAAACTGTTTCTGAGCACCCCCTCCCCTGCCCCTAACACAAACTTATGTATTTTTGAAGGTGTAAAATATTGAAAGCCATATCCTCATGTCAAAACTGTTTCTGAGCATCCCCTCCCCTGCCCCTAACACAAACCTATGTATTTTTGAAGGTGTAAAATATTGAAAGCCATATCCTCATGTCAAAACTGTTTCTGAGCACCCCCTCCCCTGCCCCTAACACAAACTTATGTATTTTTGAAGGTGTAAAATATTGAAAGCCATATCCTCATGTCAAAACTGTTTCTGAGCATCCCCTCCCCTGCCCCTAACACAAACCTATGTATTTTTGAAGGTGTAAAATATTGAAAGCCATATCCTCATGTCAAAACTGTTTCTGAGCACCCCCTCCCCTGCCCCTAACACAAACTTATGTATTTTTGAAGGTGTAAAATGTATGTTATTAGTTTAAGCTGGTATATTCACTTCCTCTTCATGGTATTGTTAAGGGCCTGGGTGGCTCAATGAGTTAGGTAGTTGGATTACCTAACAACTCATACAAGTCTATCACCAATACGACGTGGGTTTGCGCCCGGCTTTGTAAATTACAAAAAAGAGTGCACTCGACTCGCAGCTGCAAGTGATAAAGTTTACCAGTTGCTTGCCCATGGTCGGTGGTTCTCTCCGGGTACTCCGGCTTCTTCCACCACTAAAACTGGTCGCCATGATATAGCTGAAATATTGCTGAAAGTGGTGTTAAACACAATAAATAAAATAAAATAAAATAAAAACATGGTATAGCCTTCTACCTGAGATGTTCTAAATTGAAGATCGAAAATTTATGTTAAATAATAACATGCTGATAAAGGATACTTCTTTTCGTTCGTTTCTTGTACATAATTCTGTATCCACATTCCCGACATCGTATCGGATCCCGAGCTTTGATTTCATTTTCCTGATGACATTCTGTATAAATAAGAAAAGGAATAAACTGTTAATACAGTAAATATATAACATCAAAACATAGCCACAATATTGTGTGGCAGCAATACATAGCCATAATATTGTGTGGCAGCAATACATAGCCATAATATTGTGTGGCAGCAATACATAGCCATAATATTGTGTGGCAGTAACACAGCAACAATATTGGGTGGCAGTAATACAGCCACAATATTGTGTGGCAGCAATACATAGCCACAATATTGTGTGGCAGCAATACATAGCCACAATATTGTGTGGCAGCAATACATAGCCACAATATTGTGTGGCAGCAATACATAGCCATAATATTGTGTGGCAGCAATACATAGCCACAATATTGTGTGGCAGCAATACATAGCCACAATATTGTGTGGCAGCAATACATAGCCACAATATTGTGTGGCAGCAATACATAGCCATAATATTGTGTGGCAGCAATACATAGCCACAATATTGTGTGGCAGCAATACATAGCCACAATATTGTGTGGCAGCAATACATAACCACAATATTGTGTGGCAGCAATACATAGCCATAATATTGTGTGGCAGCAATACATAGCCACAATATTGTGTGGCAGTAATACATAGCCACAATAGTGTGGCAGCAATACATAGCCATAATATTGTGTGGCAGTAATACATAGCCAAAATATTGTGTGGCAGCAATACATAGCCATAATATTGTGTGGCAGCAATACATAGCCATAATATTGTGTGGCAGCAATACATCGCCACAATATTGTGTGGCAGCAATACATAGCCACAATATTGTGTGGCAATAATACATAGCCACAATAGTGTGGCAGCAATACATAGCCAAAATATTAATTAAAAAATCTGAAAGGTACAATGTACCATCAAATTACTTTTTATGCACAGTATGGGTTCAACCAATCTAGTTTATAAGAATGTCTTGTTCATTTTTAAGTGGAAGCGAACCTATGGCTATGTAGGTTTTTTTTAATGTTTGTGTATAACTGTATTCCTGTTGATACAATTATCGAGGGAGCTATAAAATTGGTATTTGTTGCTTCTCTACTAAGCATGCAGGGCTTAGGAGAAAGAACAAAGACTCGTTGGCTCGGAATCAGGACAATGTGTCCCAGAGGGCTGACATGTCTGTCCGCGGACTGTTGTTTCAGTGATCTAGGACAATAAAAATCCAACTAAGCATGTTGTCTAATACAAAGCGCACCTCATCATCTCATTGAAAATTAACTTGTTCTCACCATGTCATGATGATATAGCAGAAAAATTGCTGAGTTGGCATTAAACAACAAACACTCACTCACTCAAGAGGGGGGGGGGGGGGGGGGGGGGGTTGAGATCTTATTATCAGATTGAACCCCACCACATATAGTGCCTGTCCCAAGTCAGGATCTGGATTTCCATCACCATATGTTGTCACTGATTTATTTGTGTTAATTGAGGTTTGAGGTTTTTTTTTGTTTTATTAACAGTGGTCGAGGCAGGTTTACTAAAAGCTGAAAATATAGACTTTCTACTGGTACAACTAGTAGGTCCAAACTATCAATTAAATAAGCATGCTTAGGTTTCATGTTATATTATATTACTAATTTATGCTTAATATTTGATTCAAACAAATTGATGACCTATTTATTCTGGTCTCCTATGAAGACCATTAATTTTCTTTAGATGTTTGTGACAAATCAGTGATATTAATTCTATCAGAGGTATCACTTATGATTTTTGCCTAATGATCTTTAACCAACAGAATCTACCTTCTTAGCTAGTGGTCAGTTAACTAGGAGGATTGTACTGTCCATGTTTATGTTGTCATTCATTTTTGTGATAGTATGTGGTCTTTTTGAGTGGAAGAGAATCTGTGCAGGATTTTAATCGTTTGTATATGTTTTTATAGCAGATTCAATAATCAAGAGGGGGGAGGATCCCATTAACCAGTTTAACCCAGCCACATTTGTGTGCCTGTTCCCACGCCAGGACCTGAATTTCCAACAGCCTATGTCATGGTATTTTTTTTATGTTCAATGAGTTGAGGTGAGAAGTGATTGCTTGTTTTATTCAACAGTTGATATTGCTGGAATTGTTGCAGTCTGTGCCAAAAACTTTTTGAAAAAAATAATACTAGCCCGAAAAAAACTAGAAATGTAAATGAGTCATCGGCGAGGATGATGAAGTGATTGGTTATTATGAAGCTCTCGACGACTGGTTCCCGCTATTTTTATGAAGAAGTGGTATCAGCTTGTTGATTAATGTCAACACATTCTGCAGAACTTTACTGTAAGGAAAAAAAGGTGCCCACGGATGTGCACTAGACCGTTTGGACTATCGGCAGTACGCGTTTACCGGTCCGAGGTAATTTTTACTAGACAGGGGCTTGTAGCTACTGCTTAACATCGCCGACTGTTATTGACCATAATTTGATTAAATTTTCTTTTAATAATTCTAACAACTTTAATATCAATAAGTCACATATTAAGAAATTAATTAATGGTCTTCATTGGAGACCAGAATAAATACGTCATCAATTTACTGGAATTAAATATTGAATATAAAATAGTAATATAATAGAGAATGACATATAAATATATTGATTTAATTGTTAATTTGAACTACTAGTTCTACCAACAGTTTGTCTAGATATCTTAGCAAGAGATTAACCTGCCTCACAGTGTCAAATATAGTCGCTAATTCATAGCCTTTATGAGTAAAAATTTTTTTAACCATTTTATATATTTAGATGTGCCAGAATTGAACTTTAGCTTTGTTAATAAGATCATTTTTTTAAATGTCTAACATTTTGCTATTAAAGAAAGTTAAAGGTCAAAGGTCATGTTTACCTCCACATATATAAATCATGGTTTGATGTTTTGTAGGTGCTGCTGTTTCCTTGTTAGTTTCCATGGTAACCTGAAATTAGACAAAACAATCATGTTATAACAATTTGTCAAGCAGCAAATTAGAATTTCTGACTTGGAAGCAATGAGTGAGACATTATTAGGTCAGGGTTCAGTGGAATATGAATGTTATTAACAATCTCATATTTTAGGAAGGGGACTGTCATGGTTGTCGTTACATATACAGTAGTATACAATGTTGCTAATACACCCTTGATCTACTACAAAAGTCAGGACATCTTTGTCTTGACAATGGAAGTTAGGTATCGTCAATCATCAGCAGACGGACTAAAGTGGCTTACGTTGTGATGATGTAAAATTTTCTGTGATCATGTGGTAAGGAAATCATTAGGTAGTCCTGCATCTAAAAAATATCATAATTCAAAAATGAAATCCGTTCCCCCCCACACACACAAAAAACCAGAGGCTCTTGGAGCCTGTAATTGCTCACCTGATTTTCAATTAGAATTCTAAATTTCACAGAAAAATTTCAGCTGATTCTTTTATTTTGCAATTTAATGAAATTTCTACTTATGGTAATGACAGTCATTTAGGATAGAGGGTGAGGGTGTCACACTTTGAAAGTCAAATATCACTTCAGTTCACACTTCTGTTCAGAAGATTTTAAATTTCATTGTGAATCTTTTTCTTTAATATGCATAATCAGTATAAATCAGCTGAATAAAACATTCCACATAAAAAAAACGGAAGAAATGTTGAATTACTAATAGTCCTGTAGCTGCAGTTTTAATTTGAACTTATTTTGACATAAAATAAAGCAATATTTCCAAGAAATTTCTATTTTTAATAACTGCCCCATCGTGAATGGAGGGTAGGGCTGTCGGACACAATTTTGAAAGGACACAACCCAATTCAAGTTTGGCTGAATTTGGTTCAGTGGGTTACGAGAAGTAAATTTAAATAAGATCTTTTATCAAAATATATTTAATTTGCATAATCTGTATGAATCTGCTTAAAAGAAAAATTTCAGACAAACTCGAAATATTTACATATTGAACTACTCATTGCTATGTAGCTGCAGTTTCAATATGAGCTCATTTTGACTTGCAATAAAGCAACAATAGATAATTACAGATTTTTTTTTATTTCTGATAACGGCTGCCATTTTGAATGGAAGATAGAACTGTCAGACACCATTTTGAAAGGGGATCACCCAAGTACATCTCAGCCAAGTTTTGTTTAATTTAGTTCACAGATTTCAAAGGAGAGGATTTAAATGCGATCTTTGATCAAAATATGCCTAATTTGCATAATCGATATAAATTAGCTGACCAAATGTTTCACCGAAATACATGGAAAAAAGAAGATCTTCTATCAAAATATGCATAATTTGCATGATCTGTATGATTCTGCAAAAAGAAAAATTTCAAACAGATCCGAAATATATGATAAACTTCTCATTATCATGTAGCTGCAGTTCAAATTTGATCCCATTTTGACTAATAATAGAGCAGCAATAAACAATTAAAGAAATTGCTACTTTTAGTGATGGCAGCCATTTTGAATGGAGGACAGGGGTTGTCAAACATAATTTTAAAAAAAGGTCACCATTGTTTGATTTCATTTGTGTCAGTGGTTTCAAAGGAGAAGATTTTAATGTGATAGTTTATTCTACATGTATATTGATATAGTGTTTATTGTCTGTGCATTGTATGCCCTTCTGAAATTGCGTCTGTTGGGATACTGTGCAAGATGTAGATCTGGAACAGGTCTAAGTGTGATTCATGAATGAACATTTTTCAGAAGCAAAATATGTGAAAAACAGAAAATTGACATGTGAAAACGTGATTTTTTGGGGTCTAAAACCATACATTTATAAGCATGAAGACAATCTCCTTTACACTTTTTCATGTGTAACCTTTCAGATAGGGGGGTGGAGGGTTATGTTTTTTTTCTAAAAAAATATTCTGATTTTGGTGGAGGGAAAAAAAAATAATCTGATTCAGAGTTTTTGTCATATAACCTAATGCTAAATTCTGGAAAAAAAATTTCGCACTTCCCGCGACAAAAAAAATAAATATTCTAACTCTTATGTTGTCCGAAAAAACTTTTTTGAACGAAACAAAAAACCATAACCCCCCCTTCAAGTTAAATGGTCGGTCCCTTATGTACATGTATAAAGGAAATCAAGCCCCTGGCACTGCTAACTCAATTCAAAGTTTTATTTTGAGTCGATACATACAACACAAGCTCTAATGACATGAGCTTTTAAAATCGACTACAGTACAAATCATAACTTTACAAATCGAATGCATTTTTTTTAAATGACTGTTTCGTATAGAATGGTCATTATGTGATGAGATATATATCAGATTATCATATAATTAAACTGAAAATAATAGCCGACAGATAATTAAACATCTAGAAAGGCATAGAATACTAACATCATTGTACCACGGTTTCAGATCAGGCTATTCAACTATTAGTCACACTCCACGACTTCATGAAAGCATACAATGCTGGGCTGCAAACCGCTGTTGCCATCTTAGAGTTAGACTTCTCTAAAGCCTCCGACACAGTACCACACAAAAAACTACTCTCAAAAATGGATTTGCATGGAATACGAGGACCAATAAACAACTGGCTAAATATGTTCTTGACGCACAGGAAGATGAAAGCAGTAGTAGAGGCAGAACAATCAGAAGAAGTAACAGTAGATTCCGGGGTGCCATAAGGGACAGTTCTTGGACCGTTATTCTTCTGTTGTCACATAAATGACCTCCCAGATGCAGTAAAGTCTTCAGTAAGACTGATTGCAGACGACTGTCTACTTTACAGAACCATCAACTGCTGCAAGAAGACCTTAAAAGCTTAGAAGCCTGGGCCAAATGATTGGGGCATGAGATTCAATTCCAAAAAATGCTATATTCTGAGCATAAAAAACAAAAACCAGCATTTCTACAGCTTAAATGGACATATACTACAACAAGTCCAAAATAATCCATACCTTGGCCTCCAAATATCAGAGGATTTAAAGTGGACAACACATATTGCAAACTTAGCAAAAAAGCCAATTTGACCTTGGGCTTCCTCAGAAGAAATCTCAAATACTGTCCACAGGAATGTAAGAAAACAGCCTACATTTCACTGGTCCGATCTACAATGGAGTATGGAGGAATAATATGGGACCCCTACAGGCTACAGGGAAACAAACATCAATAGGCTTGAAAGAATTCAACGACAAGCAGCACGATTCATTACGGGAGACTACACTTAACAAGATAATAAACATAAACAATGATACAAAAAGCACTGTAAATGAAATGTGGAATTTATTTAAGAACAATCTCACAGAATCAATTGATAAAAACATCCCACATAAAATGCTAACATACAAGCATCGACTACCTTGGGTCCATAATAAACTAAGAAAGATGATTAATAAAAAGAACAAATTATACTTCAAAATGAAAAAGGACAAAAAATATAAAGAGAAATACAAACAGTTGAAACATCAGGTCCAGAAAGAACAGAGACATGCTTACAACACCTACATAGAAAAATTAATTCTAGACCTTCCAACAAATGATCCAGACCAAAGTTTTAATAACCAATCGAAACAGAAAAAACTCTTCTCCTTCATAAAGTCACTTAGAACTGACAACAGTGGAGTTGCTCCCTTGAAACCAGAGGCTCTCAAGAGCCTGTATCGTTCACCTGGTTATAAAAAGAACCAATTGGTCCTATGTAAAAACTATGTCCTGCAGTGGTAGTCATCTTGGAATTACGATCAACATAAAAAAACACAAAGTTTGTAAAGGACCTTCCAATGATTGATGCACAGTTTAGGTTCAATCAGTGCAATAGCTTCAGAGAAGAATATATTTCTGTATTTTCCCCATATGGTCCTGTGTTAATACTACATAGATGCCAACCCCTTTTTGGTGCAATCAGTAACAAAAAGATGAGATGTCAGTAATTTGTGATTTTTTTCAGTCATCATAATTTTTCATAAAATTTTGGGATAATGTCATTACTCCGACACTCAATACTCCGACAGTCATTACTCCGACACTCAATACTCCGACAGTCATTACTCCGACAATCATTACTCCGACTCTTAATACTTCGACAGTGACCGATAATCTTTGCAATTCTGGTGCTTTTAACAATCCAATTGCAGTACGGGACTGCCTATTTAACTTGAAAGAAGAGGCATGGTTTTTATCCCGGAGTCGGAAGTTTTTTTCGTATGCAGCGCTATTGTTTTTAAAGCTTTTCAGCGCGGCCCAACAAAATATTTTTTACAAAACTTGAAAAGAAAATATTATTTCATGTAGATCTAATAAAAATGCTTTCTGTGATTAGTTTGTTTCTTCGATTCCTGTCATATTTTCCTCAAAATTCAGGATAGCAAAAATACATGGCCTATATGTATACCTTTTCAAGTTATCAAGTCGTCTCATAGTTGAGCGACACCAACCTACAATTGCATCAGATGCGTACGGAATTGGGTTTGTTGAAGAGACCCGTACTACCCGCGACCAATACTGTGGGTGCGTTGCAACAGTTTCAGACAGAAATTCTTCACTCGCATTCGGTCGAACTCATTGGGCTCGTAATTTTGTGTGTTTTTGTTCCCTTTAGATTGTTGTCTGTGCTCCCCGGGTTTGTATATAAAAGGCCAAGATTGGATTTGGTTTTTTGTTGTTGTTGTTATTTTCCTTCACTTCTTTATTGACTCCGCACAGGACACTTGTAAACACACATAAAATTAACAAATGTGCCAAGTTTTGTAGTATTCTGTTGGGTGTTTCTCGAGAAGATGATGAAAATATTATTTCCCATAGAGTTTCAATAAAATTTTGACCTTCACAAGTGGTCATTTTGAAATTCGTAAATGGCCCAAAAACTATCAAAACTTGTTAAGGACCTTCATAGAAACATTCACACCAAATTTCATTCAAATCCGTTTAGTTGTTCTCAAGAAGAAGATTCCTGAAATATACCCTTATATATCGACCTGATTCAATATGGAGATGATGTGATGGTATTGGAAATTTTGCTATGTTTCTCTTAAAGTAATTCTGAGTTCAGGAGAAACATCAAAGAAAGATAGTTTTCTCTTCCATAAACAGTTTTAAATTTTACATAAGTTCTCAATTTACCATCAGAACATTTGTTCCTGTCTAGGGCGCATTGATGCCTATGTGCTTCTAGAAGTATTTTCTTTGTGACTGTTTTGAAACTTTATGATTAGTTGACAGTTGTTTAAGCTTAGGAATGTTATTCAAAATTTGTTGTAAAGCCCCATACCAAGAGGATATCCGGTGTTCATATAATTTTCTGGAATGTGTGTATGCATCCTTCAACAAGGGAAAAGTGTCCAAAGTTTCTAATATAAAGTTCCCATTTTTCAGAGCAATATAGTAAAACATGTTAAATGGTATGGTCAAAAACATATATGTCCTAAGCGACGTCGCTAACTAAACATTGACGCGCAGGAACACTGAAAATATAGTTCATCTAAATCTTCTACTATATCTTTTATTTTCGTCAATGAAATAAATATAATAATCAATTGCACGTCGTGATTATTGAATATATGATCACTCGTGCCGAAACACATTTAGATTAAACTCGTGCGCGTAGCAAGTTCCGCACACTCGCTTAATCTGATGCGCTTTGCGGCACTCGTGATCATATTTTCAATATCCACTCCGTGCAATTAGTTGTTTGGAGTTGCGATTAGATAGGATATGATGATACAGTCCTGGATGCATGGTCAGAGTATTAATGAGTGTCGGAGTAATGACTGTCGGAGTTATGAGTGTCAGAGAAATAACTGTCGGAGTAATGACTGTCGGAGTAATGAGAGGACCCCAAAATTTTACCATAATCGTACTACAGACTAGGCACAAAGTGATGAGCAAATGATTTCCTTTATTTGTGACAACTAGATGTAAAATTGATGAGCATCAAAAAGAAATGAAAAGTTAAGTTTTAATACATGTATGTTCACTTACAAATGTATTCTATGTTTCAACTTACTGTCAATAGAAATGAAAATTTCCTAAAGTGGCCCTCCCTCACCCTCCAATGAAATAATTAATGTCTAATTCTGGAGTGCCTGATATGTTGTTGACTTGGCACTTTTGAACTGTTTTGTTGTATATGTGTGTTCATCCTGACCACCGTGCTGAATGGACAAGTCTTGTTTGCAATATTTGCAATAGGCATAATGTTCCCGTATCGATTTCATAAGCCAAGAGAAGAATATTCGGGACGAAATCGTTGTCCCAATTTTCTTTTCTTCGCTGCAGAAGCTTCACTTGTTCCCTTAGACGTCGCGAAATTGACAAAAACGTGCTGTGTTCATTAACTACTCGCGATCAAACAAGAAATGGAACAAGAAACAAGGAATTCGGCAAGGTGCGAAACTGTCGACCCTCTTATACAAAAGATATAATAACACTATTCTCAATAGCCTGACTATAAGCACACTAGGGGCAAAATTTGGAGACATAGGTGTTGCCTCCCCAGCATGTGCAGATGATATTGTTCTGCTTGGACCAAGTACTGAAATGCAAGCCATGATTGATGTTGTACAGTACAACACAAGACGAGATCTTGTAAAACTAAATCCTGGAAAAACTGAAGTCATCCGTATGGCGAAGAAAAATAACAACGTAAGCTCGGAGTACACCTTGGAAGGACAAGAAATAACCAGAGGCTCTCAAGAGCCTGTATCGTTCACCTGGGAATAAAAAAAAACAATTGGTCCTATGTGAAAACTATGTCCTGCAGTGGTAGTCATCTTGGAATTACGATCAACATAAAAAACACAAAGTTTGTAAAGGACCTTCCAATGATTGATGCACAGTTTAGGTTCAATCAGTGCAATAGCTTCAGAGAAGAATATATTTCTGTATTTTCCCCATATGGTTCTGTGTTAATACTATGACCTGTGGTGGCAGCCATCTTGGATTTCCGATCGGCATAAAAAACACACACCTTGTAGAGGACCTTCCAATGATCATTCCTGGGCAGTTTGGTTTCAATTATCCAAGTGGTTTCAGAGAAGAAGCGTTTTGAAACATTTTCCCATAGGGTCCAATGTTAAACTAAGTCCCGCCGTAGCCGCCATTTTGAATTTCATACCGGAACAAAAAACGTACAGTTTGTAGAGGACCATCTAATGAACATTCATGTACAGTTTGGCTTTAATCATATTTGTAGTTTCTGAGAAGAAGGCATTTGAATATTTTCCCATAGGGTCCAATGTTAATCTATGTCCTGCGGTGGTGGCCATCTTGGATTTCCGATCAGCATAAAAAACAGAAACTTTGTAGAGGATCTTCCAATGATCATTCCTGGGCAGTTTGGTTTCAACTGTCCAAGTGGTTTCAGAGAAGAAGCATTTTGAAACATTTTTCCCATAGGGTCCAATGTTAAACTAAGTCCTGCCGTAGCCGCCATTTTGAATTTCATATCGGAACAAAAAACCTGAAGATTGTAGAGGACCATCCAATGAACATTCATGTACAGTTTGGCTTTAATCATATTTGTAGTTTCTGAGAAGAAGGCATTTGAACATTTTCCCATAGGGTCCAATGTTAATCTATGTCCTGCGATGGTGGCCATCTTGGATTTCCGATCGGCATAAAAAACAGTAACTTGGTAAAGGACATTCCAATGATCATTCATTTACAGTTTGGGTTCAGTCAGTTCATTAGTTTCAGAGAAGAAGATCTTTGAAATTTCAGCCAATCAGAGCATATTATTGGCCCTGGCAGCCATATTGAATATTCGACTGGAACGAAAAACAGTAACTTTGTAGAGGACCATCCAAGGAAAATTCCTGCTAAGTTCGGTTCCAATCGGCCAAGTGGTTTCGGAGAAGAAGCTTGAAATGTGAAAAGTTTACAGACAACAGACGACAGACGACAGACGACGGACGCCAAGTGATGGCAATAGTTCACATGGACCTTTGGTCCAGGTGATCTAAAAAGAGTCCAAAAATTGAAACATCTAGGAATAACGTATCAAGAAAATAACAAAATCAACCTTGATGAAAGGCTAAAGATGGGCAGACAAACAATATACGCATTATTAGGATCAGGTCTCCATGCTCGGTCAGGAATGTCGCCAGTTGTACTAATGAAAATATGGAACACATATGCAGTGCCAAGATTCCTGTATGGCCTTGAAGTACAAAACCCCACAAAAACAGATATTAAAAAGCTTGAACAACTCCAGTGAAAAGTCTGTAGGCAATTTCAGTGCTTACCTGAAAGAACCTCATCTATAGCTGTCTATGCATTGACGGGAGCAGAACCAATAGAAGTAACACTGGATAAATATTGTATAAACTTATTTTTTGGAATTGCCAGGCTAGACTCAACAATTGAGAAACAAATGCTACTGTGGGGGTCCGCAAATGCCAATGCAAATGATACATTGTTTATCAACAAAATAGCTGGAATTCTAAAAAAGTATGGAATGAATACGCCAATGGAACTTCTTATAAACCCGCCAAGTAAACATATGGGGAAAACAATGATAAAGGAGGCCATAAATGAATACTGGTACACAAAGTACAATGAGGAAAAGTCAACGAAAACAACTATCAGACACCTTGAAATTCAAAAGGAACCTATAGGAACACCACATAATATATGGAACTGTGTAAAAAACCAAAAAATTAGATATACAAAAAGCAGAAGTAAAAGTGAAACTGGTTACTGATACATATATGCTCCAGTACCATCAAGATAAGTTTAGTCATAAGGAAAATGCTGGATTTTGTCAAATCTGCAACGATGGAGTTGAAGATATAGAACATTTTATACTAAAATGCAAACCGCTAGATGAAGTACGGCAGAACAAGTTAGAACAATTCAAAAGGACAGTGGAAGATATAAAGGGGGGTGGTGCAGAACTACTTGAAGAGAAAAATCAACTTTTACAGGCTATATTAGATTGTACATCTAAAAATGTATATACTATTATTACAAATAACCACAATGACTTGAAGGCCATAGAACGTGCCTCACAAAATTTGTGCTTTGAACTACATAGACTTAGAACCAAACTATATTGCGAATTAAGATAGAGACAAACTTGGATGTAGTTTATCACTACAGGATCCATCTTTTATATCTAACTCCTGAAGTGTATATAGACATATGTACATTGTGTTTTTATGTGCTACACAGAAACTTTTAACTAGACCCCTTTTATAAGGTCAGAAAATGAACTTTTGTGATATACTGAAATATTTTACGTCTTTTTAAAATCATTGTGCTTTTATCCAATGGAAATTGGAGTGCTCCAGCTTATGGAGGAAATTACCTGAAAACGAAAACGAAAATGGATAGATCGTTTTCTACTATAGATAGTCCCGAGAATCCCTAAAGGATTAAATAATCGAAATCCCTCAAGCGCTTATCATTATGCAATTTTAACATACAATGAAGCGTCTAAATGATCACAATGATATTTAAATGGGGAACGGTTTTCGGGCCGGCAATAATCGGAAATCCGTAATAAGTACACTGTTGACAGTAACACCGTAATTTTGGCCCGAAATTCGTAACAAATACGGAAAAATCGTAATGGTTGGCATCTATGATACTATGACCTGTGGTGGCAGCCATCTTGGATTTCCGATCGGCATAAAAAACACACACTTTGTAGAGGACCTTCCAGTGATCATTCCTGGGCAGTTTGGTTTCAATTATCCAAGTGGTTTCAGAGAAGAAGCGTTTTGAAACATTTTCCCCATAGGGTCCAATGTTAAACTAAGTCCTGCAGTAGCCGTCATTTTGAATTTCATATCGGAACAAAAAACGTAAAGTTTGTAGAGGACCATCCAATGAACATTCATGTACAGTTTGGCTTTGATCATATTTGTAGTTTCTGAGAAGAAGGCATTTGAACATTTTCCCATAGGGTCCAATGTTAATCTATGTCCTGCGGTGGCAGCCATCTTGAATTTTCGATCGGCATAAAAAAACAGAAACTTTGTAGAGGACCTTCCAATGATCATTCCTGGGCAGTTTGGTTTCAATTGTCCAAGTGGTTTCAGAGAAGAAGCGTTTTGAAACATTTTTCCCATAGGGTCCAATGTTAAACTAAGTCCTGCCGTAGCCGCCATTTTGAATTTCATATCGGAACAAAAAACGTAAAGTTTGTAGAGGATCATCCAATGAACAGTCATGTACAGTTTGGCTTTAATAATAGTTGTAGTTTCTGAGAAGAAGGCATTTGAACATTTTCCCATAGGGTTCAATGTTAATCTATGTATTGCAGTGGCGGCCATCTTGGATTTCCGATCGGCATATAAAACAAAGATTCTGTAGAGGACCTTCCAATGATCATTCCTGGGCAGTTTGGTTTCAATTGTCCAAGTGGTTTCAGAGAAGAAGCGTTTTGAAACATTTTTCCCATAGGGTCCAATGTTAAACTAAGTCCTGCTGTAGCCGCCATTTTGAATTTCATACTGGAACAAAAAACGTAAAGTTTGTAGAGGACCATCTAATGAGCATTCACGTACAGTTTGGCTTTAATCATATTTGTAGTTTCTGAGAAGAAGGCATTTGAATATTTTCCCATAGGGTCCAATGTTAATCTATGTCCTGCGGTGGCGGCCATCTTGGATTTCCGATCGGAATAAAAAACAGAAACTATGTAGAGGACATTCCAATGATCATTCCTGGGCAGTTTGGTTTCAACTGTCCAAGTGGTTTCTGAGAAGAAGCATTTTGAAACATTTTTCCCATAGGGTCCAATGTTAAACTAACTCCTGCCGTAGCCGCCATTTTGAATTTCATATCGGAACAAAAAACCTGAAGATTGTAGAGGACCATCCAATGAACATTCTTGTACAGTTTGGCTTTAATCATATTTGTAGTTCTGAGAAGAAGGCATTTGAACCTTTTCCCATAGGGTCCAATGTTAATCTATGTCCTGCGATGGCGGCCATCTTGAATTTCCGATCGGCATAAAAAACAGTAACTTGGTAAAGGACATTCCAATGATCATTCATTTACAGTTTGGGTTCAGTCAGTTCATTAGTTTCAGAGAAGAAGATCTTTGAAATTTCAGCCAATCAGAGCACATTATTGGCCCTGGCAGCCATATTGAATATCCGACTAGAACGAAAAACAGTAACTTTGTAGAGGACCATCCAAGGAACATTCCTGCTAAGTTTGGTTCTAATCGGCCCTGTGGTTTCGGAGAAGAAGCTTGAAATGTGAAAAGTTTACAGACGACGGACGCCAAGTGATGGCAATAGTTCACCTGGACCTTTGGTCCAGGTGAACTAAAAAGAGGGACAACTAGCTGCCAACAATAAACAAAAGGCAAGCATTTTAAACGAACAGTTTCAATCATGAACTTTGCCAAAGCCTTTGACAAAGTTCCACATCAACGACTTCTATACAAACTCGAATTTTATAGAATCAAGAATGAAACATTAAACTGGATCTCTGCCTTTTTATCAAACCGTACACAAACAGTGGTTCTGGATGGAGAGTCATCAGATATTGCTCCAGTCACTTCCGGTGTCCCACAGGGAACAGTTCTGGGTCCTGTTTTTTTCTGGTATATATAAATGACTTACCAGAATATTTGAAATCCAGCCAACTCAGACTGTTCGCTGACGACAGCATCATCTACAAAACTATCAAATCCCAAAAGGATTGTGATAGTCTCCAAGAAGACCTTGATGCTGCTGCAAGATGGGAAAGTGACTGGCTGATGGCTTTCTATCCAGACAAATGCACAGTCCTTACAATAACAAACAGGAAAAATCCTGTAAAACATAACTACTTGCTACACAATCATACTTTGGAATCAGTTTCTTCAGCAAAATATCTTGGAATCACTCTTCAATCCGACTTAAAATGGACACGGCATACAAACAATATTGTAACCAATGCAAATAAAAGTCTTGGATTCTTGAAAAGAAACCTTAAAACCTCCAACACAAATATAAAGTCACAGGCATACCTACATGTGTATCTCTTGTCCGTCCAAAACTAGAGTGTGCATTCTCAGTTTGGGACCCTCACACTGCTGAACATCGCAATAAAATTGAGATGGTCCAACGACGGGCAGCTAGGTATGCCTGCAACCGATACCATAATACTAGCAGCGTCACAGATATGCTCCAAACTCTCACCTGGCCTACACTACAACGTCGACTCAAAACAAAACTTATTATGTTTTACAAGATTGTTCACCATATCGTTGCAGTTCCTACAACCATACTAATACCTATCCAGTACCGGTACTCATTCTTTCCGAACACAATCATTTACTGGAATTTACTACCTCAAAATATAGTTCTATGCCCAACACATTTAGAGAACAGCTACAGGGCTCACCACATAGAGTAAAAACAGGGTGACTTGACTTCTCTCTCTCTTGACTTTAGGGTGAAGTGAGGGAAAAGCTGGGAAACTTCCGAAAATCGATCCAAATTTTAATGTTTCTTTCCCCACCACCGCATGTTCCCCTACCTTTCACAAAACGAACGTGCTGCACAATGATCTTAAAAAGAATGCAATTAACGAGTTTGGAATAAAATATTGAACATCAAATCCTGTATGGGTCAAATTTCAGGAACATGGCAGCTCCTTTTATGTGAATATTGAAGAAAAAGTATGATTATTGGTGAAAAAAATACGGACTTGAAAAGACTGACAGGGCGACTAAAACTTCGCTTTTTGACTGAAATTGAGCGATTTCATTGAAACCAAGGCAAAGAAGTCGCCCACTTTGTCTGGTTTGGTGAGCCCTGAGCTAACACCAACTGTTCTCAGCCATTTACAATCGCAAATCTAAATAAAAATGAAATTGTAAATAGTTTTAACCACAAAATTTATTTCTGTTTGGCACTACTTTAAAATATGTTATAAATTGACTGAATATATTGTTATTTGTTTATGAATTTTATCCCATGCATGCACAACAGCTAGTGATCATCCGGTGGGTGGATAGCTGTATACCAAAAGAAGAAGAAGGTCACGAGAAAAAGGGAGTGTCTCCAATATGCTTGTGAAACTCGATCTATAAGAACTAAGAGAGAAGAACGAGCCAGAAACTTATATTCTTGCACAAAGTGGTTGAGAGGTTGGTTCCAGCTATTGAACCAGACGATTACCTGAAAAAAGCAGGACCCAAGAGATCTATCACTGCCAAAAAATTTGAGAACTACCAGGCAACTATTGAACTAACATCGTCGAAAAACAAGTGAAGAACAATACAAAGTGTTTTGACATTCCATCAAGAAAAACACATCAATTCTCAAATTCATTCTTTGTGAAAACACTAATTAACTGCCAACTGGAACCATCCACAGGGCCTTGTCACTATCCACGTAAATATAATATCAATGCATAAAGACAAACAACATTTCACTTCAAATTGTCCCGCTCGTTTATTGTTATTTGAATCTTAACGGTATTTTCCTTACCTCAAAGTAAAGAGGAAACGATTCACTGTATGTACCGAAATCGTGATTATTTTGGGGATGGTTCGGTTCACGATACGTGGAGGCCGCTTACAATACAAACGATATGATGCTCATTTTTTGAAAAAAAAGTAGTGTTGAACTTCTGTTTTTTTCTTTTGGTGATCATTTAATTAATGTTTTGAGAAAAGTGAATCGATTAATTTACGCTTTTAAAATTAATTAATCAAATATCAAATATTTATAATTTCCCGTAGTATGTAAGCGACCTCATATAAAAAAAAAACATGGCAGCACCCATGTCGACCAGCATGGACTTCAAGGAATAGTTACAGTTTCCTATAAAACGTATTGTGATACGTATCGTAATAAATATCAAATATCGCGATACGCATCGCTTGTGGAAAAGGTGTATCGTTACACCCCTACCTCAAAGCTAAAACCCCTAGAGTTCCGAACTTCCATTTTTTTTAATAGGTGGCACTGTTACTTTCACTTTGGGTCCATGGAGTTGCGTATGCAAGCGAATTCCTGACAAAAACGACCGCTGCGTCTTCACAAGAGGTAGTCGAGGGGAGGTCATGATATTTTTTGAAAAGAATAAGGTCTTGGGAGTTGAACTAAACAGGGTTTTGAATATATTAGAAGGAATTTAAGAAACAAACACGACTTGAAGCGAGCAGGCGTAAAAAAAAGTGTCCGTCCTTGTTTGTATTTATGCATTGATAGTATATTTACGTGGATAGTGACAAGGCCCTGTGAACCATCTAGAAGCAGGGCTCACGTTGGAGGGCGATTCGGATGAAGAAGTCGCCTTGTGAAGGTTGACTTCGCTTTTTCGTTGGTCAAAAGCGAAGTTCAAGCTACCTTGTAATTTTGAAGAGTCGCCCTATGTCGCCACCCGCGTATTTTCTCCACTTGTCATTTATGAAAATGTTGTTATTGTGCACGTGTTTATTGAAATCTATCGTATCCGTTATTAAGTATTTTGAAAGTGATTTTCTTGGAAAGTAATCCATTATGGTTTATAGAAACTTTAATTTTGTTCATTAGAGGTTTTATTTATTGTTTATATGTTAACAAACAACAATGGCGCCATTTTGGTAAGGGGATGCAATGCGTTACTGTGCTACGGGAAATGTTGACCAAACTTTTTGTCCGAAGCTACTTTCAAGAAAACGAACTTTTCATTTATTTTTTCTCATTTCTGTGACATAAAATCATAGTTCTCATATCAAATTCAGGATCACTTGTACTTTGCGACAACAATACTGGAATATATACTCGACACCGGGTTAATATTACGAACTATCGAACTGTTTATTTACATACGGACATGTGTTTACAAAACTACAGTAGCTTTCCTCCGTTAACTTGTTGTAATCTAAATTGAGGTCTGCCAAATAATAATTACAGCCTTTACTTTCTTCAGTTTTTGACTATCAGTATCAGTGGCAATTTATGTTTGTACTATATTTTCATTCCCTATTGTACTGTACTCCTACATGTATATATAGTTGGACCATTGAGCAAATTGACAGACATCGTTCTTCTGCTGAAGATCACACAAATATGAGTTATTACAATTTGTGTGGTATTGGATCACAACACAGTAATATTTCAAAAGGAAAAGGGGGTGGGGGTACATATAAAAATCACTGGTCCAAAATCTTTGAGAAAAAAATTTCAATATGCAGTTTTCTGCAGGACCTGCTGAAATTATGCAGGACCGGAATTTATAAAATTCTAAAGTTTAAACAGAATCGGTGATGGGAACAATAAAAACCCGACCCGCCATGTTTTCAAATATAAACACACGAAATGGTCACGTTGATGCATCACAGCCATCTTAAACTATAACCAGAGGCTCTCAAGAGCCTGTATCGTTCACCTGGTAATAAAAAAAAACAATTGGTCCTATGTAAAAACTATGTCCTGCAGTGGTAGTCATCTTGGAATTACGATCAACATAAAAAACACAAAGTTTGTAAAGGACCTACCAATGATTGATGCACAGTTTAGGTTCAATCAGTGCAATAGCTTCAGAGAAGAATATATTTCTGTATTTTCCCCATATGGTTCTGTGTTAATACTATGACCTGTGGTGGCAGCCATCTTGGATTTCCGATCGGCATAAAAAACAGAGGACCTTCCAATGATCATTCCTGGGCAGTTTGGTTTCAACTGTCCAAGTGGTTTCAGAGAAGAAGCGTTTTGAAACATTTTCCTCATAGGGTCCAATGTTAAACTAAGTCCTGCCATAGCCGCCATTTTGAATTTCATATCAGAACAAAAAACGTAGTTTGTAGAGGACCATCCAATGAACATTCATGTACAGTTTGGCTTTAATCATATTTGTAGTTTCTGAGAAGAAGGCATTTGAACATTTTCCCATAGGGTCCAATGTTAATCTATGTCCTGCGGCGGTGGCCATCTTGGATTTCCGATCGGCATAAAAAACACACACCTTGTAGAAGACCTTCCAATGATCATTCCTGGGCAGTTTGGTTTCAATTATCCAAGTGGTTTCAGAGAAGAAGCATTTTGAAACATTTTTCCCATAGGGTCCAATGTTAAACTAAGTCCTGCCATAGCCGCCATTTTGAATTTCATATCAGAACAAAAAACGTAAAGTTTGTAGAGGACCATCCAATGAACATTCATGTACAGTTTGGCTTTAATCATATTTGTAGTTTCTGAGAAGAAGGCATTTGAACATTTTCCCATAGGGTCCAATGTTAATCTATGTATTGCGGTGGCGGCCATCTTGGATTTCCGATCGGCATAAAAAACATAAAATTTGTAGAGGACCTTCCAATGATCATTCCTGGGCAGTCTAAGTCCTGCCGTAGCCGCCATTTTGAATTTCATATCGGAACAAAAAACGTACAGTTTGTAGAGTACCATCCAATGAACATTCATCTACAGTTTGGCTTTAATCATATTTGCAGTTTCTGAGAAGAAGGCATTTGAACATTTTCCCATAGGGTCCAATGTTAATCTATGTCCTGCGGTGGTGGCCATCTTGAATTTTCGATCGGCATAAAAAAACAGAAACTTTGTAGAGGACCTTCCAATGAACATTCCTGGGTAGTTTGGTTTCAATTATCCAAGTGGTTTCAGAGAAGAAGCGTTTTGAAACATTTTTCCCATAGGGTCCAATGTTAAACTAAGTCCTGCCGTAGCCGCCATTTTGAATTTCTTATCGGAACAAAAAACGTAAAGTTTGTAGAGGACCATCCAATGAACATTCATGTACAGTTTGGCTTTAATCATATTTGTAGTTTCTGAGAAGAAGGCATTTGAACATTTTCCCATAGGGTCCAATGTTAATCTATGTATTGCGGTGGCGGCCATCTTGGATTTCCGATCAGCATAAAAAACACATACCTTGTAGAGGACCTTCCAATGATCATTCCTGGGCAGTTTGGTTTCAATTATCCAAGTGGTTTCAGAGAAGAAGCGTTTTGAAACATTTTTCCCATAGGGTCCAATGTTAAACTAAGTCCTGCCGTAGCCGCCATTTTGAATTTCATACCGGAACAAAAAACGTAAAGTTTGTAGAGGACCATCTAATGAACATTCATGTACAGTTTGGCTTTAATCATATTTGTAGTTTCTGAGAAGAAGGCATTTGAACATTTTCCCATAGGGTCCAATGTTAATCTATGTCCTGCGGTGGTGGCCATCTTGAATTTTCGATCGGCATAAAAAAACAGAAACTTTGTAGAGGACCTTCCAATGAACATTCCTGGGCAGTTTGGTTTCAATTATCCAAGTGGTTTCAGAGAAGAAGCGTTTTGAAACATTTTCCCCATAGGGTCCAATGTTAAACTAAGTCCTGCCGTAGCCGCCATTTTGAATTTCTTATCGGAACAAAAAACGTAAAGTTTGTAGAGGACCATCCAATGAACATTCATGTACAGTTTGGCTTTAATCATATCTGTAGTTTCTGAGAAGAAGGCATTTGAACATTTTCCCATAGGGTCCAATGTTAATCTATGTATTGCGGTGGTGGCCATCTTGGATTTCCGATCGGCATAAAAAACACACACCTTGTAGAGGACCTTCCAATGATCATTCCTGGGCAGTTTGGTTTCAATTATCCAAGTGGTTTCAGAGAAGAAGCGTTTTGAAACATTTTTCCCATAGGGTCCAATGTTAAACTAAGTCCCGCCGTAGCCGCCATTTTGAATTTCATACCGGAACAAGAAACGTAAAGTTTGTAGAGGACCATCTAATGAACATTCATGTACAGTTTGGCTTTAATCATATTTGTAGTTTCTGAGAAGAAGGCATTTGAACATTTTCCCATAGGGTCCAATGTTAATCTATGTCCTGCGGTGGTGGCCATCTTGAATTTTCGATCAGCATAAAAAAACAGAAACTTTGTAGAGGACCTTCCAATGAACATTCCTGGGTAGTTTGGTTTCAATTATGCAAGTGGTTTCAGAGAAGAAGCGTTTTGAAACATTTTTCCCATAGGGTCCAATGTTAAACTAAGTCCTGCCGTAGCCGCCATTTTGAATTTCTTATCGGAACAAAAAACGTACAGTTTGTAGAGGACCATCCAATGAACATTCATGTACAGTTTGGCTTTAATCATATTTGTAGTTTCTGAGAAGAAGGCATTTGAACATTTTCCCATAGGGTCCAATGTTAATCTATGTATTGCGGTGGCGGCCATCTTGGATTTCCGTTCGGCATAAAAAACAAAAATTTTGTAGAGGACCTTCCAATGATCATTCCTGGGCAGTTTGGTTTCAACTGTCCAAGTGGTTTCAGAGAAGAAGCGTTTTGAAACATTTTCCCCATAGGGTCCAATGTTAAACTAAGTCCTGCCGTAGCCGCCATTTTGAATTTCATATCGGAACAAAAAACGTACAGTTTGTAGAGGACCATCTGATGAACATTCATGTACAGTTTGGCTTTAATCATATTTGTAGTTTCTGAGAAGAAGGCATTTGAACATTTTCCCATAGGGTCCAATGTTAATCTATGTCCTGCGGTGGTGGCCATCTTGAATTTTCGATCGGCATAAAAAAACAGAAACTTTGTAGAGGACCTTCCAATGAACATTCCTGGGTAGTTTGGTTTCAATTATCCAAGTGGTTTCAGAGAAGAAGCGTTTTGAAACATTTTTCCCATAGGGTCCAATGTTAAACTAAGTCCCGCCGTAGCCGCCATTTTGAATTTCATACCGGAACAAGAAACGTAAAGTTTGTAGAGGACCATCTAATGAACATTCATGTACAGTTTGGCTTTAATCATATTTGTAGTTTCTGAGAAGAAGGCATTTGAACATTTTCCCATAGGGTCCAATGTTAATCTATGTCCTGCGGTGGTGGCCATCTTGAATTTTCGATCAGCATAAAAAAACAGAAACTTTGTAGAGGACCTTCCAATGAACATTCCTGGGTAGTTTGGTTTCAATTATGCAAGTGGTTTCAGAGAAGAAGCGTTTTGAAACATTTTTCCCATAGGGTCCAATGTTAAACTAAGTCCTGCCGTAGCCGCCATTTTGAATTTCTTATCGGAACAAAAAACGTACAGTTTGTAGAGGACCATCCAATGAACATTCATGTACAGTTTGGCTTTAATCATATTTGTAGTTTCTGAGAAGAAGGCATTTGAACATTTTCCCATAGGGTCCAATGTTAATCTATGTATTGCGGTGGCGGCCATCTTGGATTTCCGTTCGGCATAAAAAACAAAAATTTTGTAGAGGACCTTCCAATGATCATTCCTGGGCAGTTTGGTTTCAACTGTCCAAGTGGTTTCAGAGAAGAAGCGTTTTGAAACATTTTCCCCATAGGGTCCAATGTTAAACTAAGTCCTGCCGTAGCCGCCATTTTGAATTTCATATCGGAACAAAAAACGTACAGTTTGTAGAGGACCATCTGATGAACATTCATGTACAGTTTGGCTTTAATCATATTTGTAGTTTCTGAGAAGAAGGCATTTGAACATTTTCCCATAGGGTCCAATGTTAATCTATGTCCTGCGGTGGTGGCCATCTTGAATTTTCGATCGGCATAAAAAAACAGAAACTTTGTAGAGGACCTTCCAATGAACATTCCTGGGTAGTTTGGTTTCAATTATCCAAGTGGTTTCAGAGAAGAAGCGTTTTGAAACATTTTTCCCATAGGGTCCAATGTTAAACTAAGTCCTGCCGTAGCCGCCATTTTGAATTTCTTATCGGAACAAAAAACGTAAAGTTTGTAGAGGACCATCCAATGAACATTCATGTACAGTTTGGCTTTAATCATATTTGTAGTTTCTGAGAAGAAGGCATTTGAACATTTTCCCATAGGGTCCAATGTTAATCTATGTATTGCGGTGGCGGCCATCTTGGATTTCCGATCAGCATAAAAAACACATACCTTGTAGAGGACCTTCCAATGATCATTCCTGGGCAGTTTGGTTTCAATTATCCAAGTGGCTTCAGAGAAGAAGCGTTTTGAAACATTTTTCCCATAGGGTCCAATGTTAAACTAAGTCCTGCCGTAGCCGCCATTTTGAATTTCATACCGGAACAAAAAACGTAAAGTTTGTAGAGGACCATCTAATGAACATTCATGTACAGTTTGGCTTTAATCATATTTGTAGTTTCTGAGAAGAAGGCATTTGAACATTTTCCCATAGGGTCCAATGTTAATCTATGTCCTGCGGTGGTGGCCATCTTGAATTTTCGATCGGCATAAAAAAACAGAAACTTTGTAGAGGACCTTCCAATGAACATTCCTGGGCAGTTTGGTTTCAATTATCCAAGTGGTTTCAGAGAAGAAGCGTTTTGAAACATTTTCCCCATAGGGTCCAATGTTAAACTAAGTCCTGCCGTAGCCGCCATTTTGAATTTCTTATCGGAACAAAAAACGTACAGTTTGTAGAGGACCATCCAATGAACATTCATGTACAGTTTGGCTTTAATCATATTTGTAGTTTCTGAGAAGAAGGCATTTGAACATTTTCCCATAGGGTCCAATGTTAATCTATGTATTGCGGTGGTGGCCATCTTGGATTTCCGATCGGCATAAAAAACACACACCTTGTAGAGGACCTTCCAATGATCATTCCTGGGCAGTTTGGTTTCAATTATTCAAGTTGTTTCAGAGAAGAAGCGTTTTGAAACATTTTTCCCATAGGGTCCAATGTTAAACTAAGTCCCGCCGTAGCCGCCATTTTGAATTTCATACCGGAACAAAAAACGTAAAGTTTGTAGAGGACCATCTAATGAACATTCATGTACAGTTTGGCTTTAATCATATTTGTAGTTTCTGAGAAGAAGGCATTTGAACATTTTCCCATAGGGTCCAATGTTAATCTATGTCCTGCGGTGGTGGCCATCTTGAATTTTCGATCGGCATAAAAAAACAGAAACTTTGTAGAGGACCTTCCAATGAACATTCCTGGGTAGTTTGGTTTCAATTATCCAAGTGGTTTCAGAGAAGAAGCGTTTTGAAACATTTTTCCCATAGGGTCCAATGTTAAACTAAGTCCTGCCGTAGCCGCCATTTTGAATTTCTTATCGGAACAAAAAACGTAAAGTTTGTAGAGGACCATCCAATGAACATTCATGTACAGTTTGGCTTTAATCATATTTGTAGTTTCTGAGAAGAAGGCATTTGAACATTTTCCCATAGGGTCCAATGTTAATCTATGTATTGCGGTGGCGGCCATCTTGGATTTCCGATCAGCATAAAAAACACATACCTTGTAGAGGACCTTCCAATGATCATTCCTGGGCAGTTTGGTTTCAATTATCCAAGTGGTTTCAGAGAAGAAGCGTTTTGAAACATTTTTCCCATAGGGTCCAATGCTAAACTAAGTCCTGCCGTAGCCGCCATTTTGAATTTCATACCGGAACAAAAAACGTAAAGTTTGTAGAGGACCATCTAATGAACATTCATGTACAGTTTGGCTTTAATCATATTTGTAGTTTCTGAGAAGAAGGCATTTGAACATTTTCCCATAGGGTCCAATGTTAATCTATGTCCTGCGGTGGTGGCCATCTTGAATTTTCGATCGGCATAAAAAAACAGAAACTTTGTAGAGGACCTTCCAATGAACATTCCTGGGCAGTTTGGTTTCAATTATCCAAGTGGTTTCAGAGAAGAAGCGTTTTGAAACATTTTTCCCATAGGGTCCAATGTTAAACTAAGTCCTGCCGTAGCCGCCATTTTGAATTTCTTATCGGAACAAAAAACGTAAAGTTTGTAGAGGACCATCCAATGAACATTCATGTACAGTTTGGCTTTAATCATATTTGTAGTTTCTGAGAAGAAGGCATTTGAACATTTTCCCATAGGGTCCAATGTTAATCTATGTATTGCGGTGGCGGCCATCTTGGATTTCCGATCAGCATAAAAAACACATACCTTGTAGAGGACCTTCCAATGATCATTCCTGGGCAGTTTGGTTTCAATTATCCAAGTGGTTTCAGAGAAGAAGCGTTTTGAAACATTTTTCCCATAGGGTCCAATGTTAAACTAAGTCCTGCCGTAGCCGCCATTTTGAATTTCATACCGGAACAAAAAACGTAAAGTTTGTAGAGGACCATCTAATGAACATTCATGTACAGTTTGGCTTTAATCATATTTGTAGTTTCTGAGAAGAAGGCATTTGAACATTTTCCCATAGGGTCCAATGTTAATCTATGTCCTGCGGTGGTGGCCATCTTGAATTTTCGATCGGCATAAAAAAACAGAAACTTTGTAGAGGACCTTCCAATGAACATTCCTGGGCAGTTTGGTTTCAATTATCCAAGTGGTTTCAGAGAAGAAGCGTTTTGAAACATTTTCCCCATAGGGTCCAATGTTAAACTAAGTCCTGCCGTAGCCGCCATTTTGAATTTCTTATCGGAACAAAAAACGTACAGTTTGTAGAGGACCATCCAATGAACATTCATGTACAGTTTGGCTTTAATCATATTTGTAGTTTCTGAGAAGAAGGCATTTGAACATTTTCCCATAGGGTCCAATGTTAATCTATGTATTGCGGTGGTGGCCATCTTGGATTTCCGATCGGCATAAAAAACACACACCTTGTAGAGGACCTTCCAATGATCATTCCTGGGCAGTTTGGTTTCAATTATCCAAGTGGTTTCAGAGAAGAAGCGTTTTGAAACATTTTTCCCATAGGGTCCAATGTTAAACTAAGTCCCGCCGTAGCCGCCATTTTGAATTTCATACCGGAACAAAAAACGTAAAGTTTGTAGAGGACCATCTAATGAACATTCATGTACAGTTTGGCTTTAATCATATTTGTAGTTTCTGAGAAGAAGGCATTTGAACATTTTCCCATAGGGTCCAATGTTAATCTATGTCCTGCGGTGGTGGCCATCTTGAATTTTCGATCAGCATAAAAAAACAGAAACTTTGTAGAGGACCTTCCAATGAACATTCCTGGGTAGTTTGGTTTCAATTATGCAAGTGGTTTCAGAGAAGAAGCGTTTTGAAACATTTTTCCCATAGGGTCCAATGTTAAACTAAGTCCTGCCGTAGCCGCCATTTTGAATTTCTTATCGGAACAAAAAACGTACAGTTTGTAGAGGACCATCCAATGAACATTCATGTACAGTTTGGCTTTAATCATATTTGTAGTTTCTGAGAAGAAGGCATTTGAACATTTTCCCATAGGGTCCAATGTTAATCTATGTATTGCGGTGGCGGCCATCTTGGATTTCCGTTCGGCATAAAAAACATAAATTTTGTAGAGGACCTTCCAATGATCATTCCTGGGCAGTTTGGTTTCAACTGTCCAAGTGGTTTCAGAGAAGAAGCGTTTTGAAACATTTTCCCCATAGGGTCCAATGTTAAACTAAGTCCTGCCGTAGCCGCCATTTTGAATTTCATATCGGAACAAAAAACGTACAGTTTGTAGAGGACCATCCAATGAACATTCATGTACAGTTTGGCTTTAATCATATTTGCAGTTTCTGAGAAGAAGGCATTTGAACATTTTCCCATAGGGTCCAATGTTAATCTATGTCCTGCGGTGGTGGCCATCTTGAATTTTCGATCGGCATAAAAAAACAGAAACTTTGTAGAGGACCTTCCAATGAACATTCCTGGGCAGTTTGGTTTCAATTATCCAAGTGGTTTCAGAGAAGAAGCGTTTTGAAACATTTTCCCCATAGGGTCCAATGTTAAACTAAGTCCTGCCGTAGCCGCCATTTTGAATTTCTTATCGGAACAAAAAACGTACAGTTTGTAGAGGACCATCCAATGAACATTCATGTACAGTTTGGCTTTAATCATATTTGTAGTTTCTGAGAAGAAGGCATTTGAACATTTTCCCATAGGGTCCAATGTTAATCTATGTATTGCGGTGGTGGCCATCTTGGATTTCCGATCGGCATAAAAAACACACACCTTGTAGAGGACCTTCCAATGATCATTCCTGGGCAGTTTGGTTTCAATTATTCAAGTTGTTTCAGAGAAGAAGCGTTTTGAAACATTTTTCCCATAGGGTCCAATGTTAAACTAAGTCCCGCCGTAGCCGCCATTTTGAATTTCATACCGGAACAAAAAACGTAAAGTTTGTAGAGGACCATCTAATGAACATTCATGTACAGTTTGGCTTTAATCATATTTGTAGTTTCTGAGAAGAAGGCATTTGAACATTTTCCCATAGGGTCCAATGTTAATCTATGTCCTGCGGTGGTGGCCATCTTGAATTTTCGATCGGCATAAAAAAACAGAAACTTTGTAGAGGACCTTCCAATGAACATTCCTGGGTAGTTTGGTTTCAATTATCCAAGTGGTTTCAGAGAAGAAGCGTTTTGAAACATTTTTCCCATAGGGTCCAATGTTAAACTAAGTCCTGCCGTAGCCGCCATTTTGAATTTCTTATCGGAACAAAAAACGTAAAGTTTGTAGAGGACCATCCAATGAACATTCATGTACAGTTTGGCTTTAATCATATTTGTAGTTTCTGAGAAGAAGGCATTTGAACATTTTCCCATAGGGTCCAATGTTAATCTATGTATTGCGGTGGCGGCCATCTTGGATTTCCGATCAGCATAAAAAACACATACCTTGTAGAGGACCTTCCAATGATCATTCCTGGGCAGTTTGGTTTCAATTATCCAAGTGGTTTCAGAGAAGAAGCGTTTTGAAACATTTTTCCCATAGGGTCCAATGTTAAACTAAGTCCCGCCGTAGCCGCCATTTTGGATTTCATACCGGAACAAAAAACGTACGGTTTGTAGAGGACCATCTAATGAACATTCATGTACAGTTTGGCTTTAATCATATTTGTAGTTTCTGAGAAGAAGGCATTTGAACATTTTCCCATAGGGTCCAATGTTAATCTATGTCCTGCGGTGGTGGCCATCTTAAATTTTCGATCGGCATAAAAAAACAGAAACTTTGTAGAGGACCTTCCAATGAACATTCCTGGGTAGTTTGGTTTCAATTATCCAAGTGGTTTCAGAGAAGAAGCGTTTTGAAACATTTTTCCCATAGGGTCCAATGTTAAACTAAGTCCTGCCGTAGCCGCCATTTTGAATTTCTTATCGGAACAAAAAACGTACAGTTTGTAGAGGATCATCCAATGAACATTCATGTACAGTTTGGGTTTAATCGTATTTGTAGTTTCTGAGAAGAAGGCATTTGAACATTTTCCCATAGGGTCCAATGTTAATCTATGTATTGCGGTGGCGGCCATCTTGGATTTCCGATCGGCATAAAAAACACAAATTTTGTAGAGGACCTTCCAATGATCATTCCTGGGCAGTTTGGTTTCAACTGTCCAAGTGGTTTCAGAGAAGAAGCGTTTTGAAACATTTTCCCCATAGGGTCCAATGTTAAACTAAGTCCTGCCGTAGCCGCCATTTTGAATTTCATATTGGAACAAAAAACGTACAGTTTGTAGAGGACCATCCAATGAACATTCATGTACAGTTTGACTTTAATCATATTTGCAGTTTCTGAGAAGAAGGCATTTGAACATTTTCCCATAGGGTCCAATGTTAATCTATGTCCTGCGGTGGTGGCCATCTTGGATTTCCGATCGGCATAAAAAACACACACCTTGTAGAGGACCTTCCAATGATCATTCCTGGGCAGTTTGGTTTCAATTATCCAAGTGGTTTCAGAGAAGAAGCGTTTTGAAACATTTTCCCCATAGGGTCCAATGTTAAACTAAGTCCCGCCGTAGCCGCCATTTTGAATTTCATACCGGAACAAAAAACGTAAAGTTTGTAGAGGACCATCTAATGAACATTCATGTACAGTTTGGCTTTAATCATATTTGTAGTTTCTGAGAAGAAGGCATTTGAACATTTTCCCATAGGGTCCAATGTTAATCTATGTCCTGCGGTGGTGGCCATCTTGAATTTTCGATCAGCATAAAAAAACAGAAACTTTGTAGAGGACCTTCCAATGAACATTCCTGGGTAGTTTGGTTTCAATTATGCAAGTGGTTTCAGAGAAGAAGCGTTTTGAAACATTTTTCCCATAGGGTCCAATGTTAAACTAAGTCCTGCCGTAGCCGCCATTTTGAATTTCTTATCGGAACAAAAACGTACAGTTTGTAGAGGACCATCCAATGAACATTCATGTACAGTTTGGCTTTAATCATATTTGTAGTTTCTGAGAAGAAGGCATTTGAACATTTTCCCATAGGGTCCAATGTTAATCTATGTATTGCGGTGGCGGCCATCTTGGATTTCCGTTCGGCATAAAAAACATAAATTTTGTAGAGGACCTTCCAATGATCATTCCTGGGCAGTTTGGTTTCAACTGTCCAAGTGGTTTCAGAGAAGAAGCGTTTTGAAACATTTTCCCCATAGGGTCCAATGTTAAACTAAGTCCTGCCGTAGCCGCCATTTTGAATTTCTTATCGGAACAAAAAACGTACAGTTTGTAGAGGACCATCCAATGAACATTCATGTACAGTTTGGCTTTAATCATATTTGTAGTTTCTGAGAAGAAGGCATTTGAACATTTTCCCATAGGGTCCAATGTTAATCTATGTATTGCGGTGGTGGCCATCTTGGATTTCCGATCGGCATAAAAAACACACACCTTGTAGAGGACCTTCCAATGATCATTCCTGGGCAGTTTGGTTTCAATTATCCAAGTGGTTTCAGAGAAGAAGCGTTTTGAAACATTTTTCCCATAGGGTCCAATGTTAAACTAAGTCCCGCCGTAGCCGCCATTTTGAATTTCATACCGGAACAAAAAACGTAAAGTTTGTAGAGGACCATCTAATGAACATTCATGTACAGTTTGGCTTTAATCATATTTGTAGTTTCTGAGAAGAAGGCATTTGAACATTTTCCCATAGGGTCCAATGTTAATCTATGTCCTGCGGTGGTGGCCATCTTGAATTTTCGATCAGCATAAAAAAACAGAAACTTTGTAGAGGACCTTCCAATGAACATTCCTGGGTAGTTTGGTTTCAATTATGCAAGTGGTTTCAGAGAAGAAGCGTTTTGAAACATTTTTCCCATAGGGTCCAATGTTAAACTAAGTCCTGCCGTAGCCGCCATTTTGAATTTCTTATCGGAACAAAAAACGTACAGTTTGTAGAGGACCATCCAATGAACATTCATGTACAGTTTGGCTTTAATCATATTTGTAGTTTCTGAGAAGAAGGCATTTGAACATTTTCCCATAGGGTCCAATGTTAATCTATGTATTGCGGTGGCGGCCATCTTGGATTTCCGTTCGGCATAAAAAACATAAATTTTGTAGAGGACCTTCCAATGATCATTCCTGGGCAGTTTGGTTTCAACTGTCCAAGTGGTTTCAGAGAAGAAGCGTTTTGAAACATTTTCCCCATAGGGTCCAATGTTAAACTAAGTCCTGCCGTAGCCGCCATTTTGAATTTCATATCGGAACAAAAAACGTACAGTTTGTAGAGGACCATCCAATGAACATTCATGTACAGTTTGGCTTTAATCATATTTGCAGTTTCTGAGAAGAAGGCATTTGAACATTTTCCCATACGGTCCAATGTTAATCTATGTCCTGCGGTGGTGGCCATCTTGGATTTCCGATCAGCATAAAAAACACACACCTTGTAGAGGACCTTCAAATGATCATTCCTGGGCAGTTTGGTTTCAATTATCCAAGTGGTTTCAGAGAAGAAGCGTTTTGAAACATTTTTCCCATAGGGTCCAATGTTAAACTAAGTCCCGCCGTAGCCGCCATTTTGGATTTCATACCGGAACAAAAAACGTACGGTTTGTAGAGGACCATCTAATGAACATTCATGTACAGTTTGGCTTTAATCATATTTGTAGTTTCTGAGAAGAAGGCATTTGAACATTTTCCCATAGGGTCCAATGTTAATCTATGTCCTGCGGTGGTGGCCATCTTGAATTTTCGATCAGCATAAAAAAACAGAAACTTTGTAGAGGACCTTCCAATGAACATTCCTGGGTAGTTTGGTTTCAATTATGCAAGTGGTTTCAGAGAAGAAGCGTTTTGAAACATTTTTCCCATAGGGTCCAATGTTAAACTAAGTCCTGCCGTAGCCGCCATTTTGAATTTCTTATCGGAACAAAAACGTACAGTTTGTAGAGGACCATCCAATGAACATTCATGTACAGTTTGGCTTTAATCATATTTGTAGTTTCTGAGAAGAAGGCATTTGAACATTTTCCCATAGGGTCCAATGTTAATCTATGTATTGCGGTGGCGGCCATCTTGGATTTCCGTTCGGCATAAAAAACATAAATTTTGTAGAGGACCTTCCAATGATCATTCCTGGGCAGTTTGGTTTCAACTGTCCAAGTGGTTTCAGAGAAGAAGCGTTTTGAAACATTTTCCCCATAGGGTCCAATGTTAAACTAAGTCCTGCCGTAGCCGCCATTTTGAATTTCTTATCGGAACAAAAAACGTACAGTTTGTAGAGGACCATCCAATGAACATTCATGTACAGTTTGGCTTTAATCATATTTGTAGTTTCTGAGAAGAAGGCATTTGAACATTTTCCCATAGGGTCCAATGTTAATCTATGTATTGCGGTGGTGGCCATCTTGGATTTCCGATCGGCATAAAAAACACACACCTTGTAGAGGACCTTCCAATGATCATTCCTGGGCAGTTTGGTTTCAATTATCCAAGTGGTTTCAGAGAAGAAGCGTTTTGAAACATTTTTCCCATAGGGTCCAATGTTAAACTAAGTCCCGCCGTAGCCGCCATTTTGAATTTCATACCGGAACAAAAAACGTAAAGTTTGTAGAGGACCATCTAATGAACATTCATGTACAGTTTGGCTTTAATCATATTTGTAGTTTCTGAGAAGAAGGCATTTGAACATTTTCCCATAGGGTCCAATGTTAATCTATGTCCTGCGGTGGTGGCCATCTTGAATTTTCGATCAGCATAAAAAAACAGAAACTTTGTAGAGGACCTTCCAATGAACATTCCTGGGTAGTTTGGTTTCAATTATGCAAGTGGTTTCAGAGAAGAAGCGTTTTGAAACATTTTTCCCATAGGGTCCAATGTTAAACTAAGTCCTGCCGTAGCCGCCATTTTGAATTTCTTATCGGAACAAAAAACGTACAGTTTGTAGAGGACCATCCAATGAACATTCATGTACAGTTTGGCTTTAATCATATTTGTAGTTTCTGAGAAGAAGGCATTTGAACATTTTCCCATAGGGTCCAATGTTAATCTATGTATTGCGGTGGCGGCCATCTTGGATTTCCGTTCGGCATAAAAAACACAAATTTTGTAGAGGACCTTCCAATGATCATTCCTGGGCAGTTTGGTTTCAACTGTCCAAGTGGTTTCAGAGAAGAAGCGTTTTGAAACATTTTCCCCATAGGGTCCAATGTTAAACTAAGTCCTGCCGTAGCCGCCATTTTGAATTTCATATCGGAACAAAAAACGTACAGTTTGTAGAGGACCATCCAATGAACATTCATGTACAGTTTGGCTTTAATCATATTTGCAGTTTCTGAGAAGAAGGCATTTGAACATTTTCCCATACGGTCCAATGTTAATCTATGTCCTGCGGTGGTGGCCATCTTGGATTTCCGATCAGCATAAAAAACACACACCTTGTAGAGGACCTTCAAATGATCATTCCTGGGCAGTTTGGTTTCAATTATCCAAGTGGTTTCAGAGAAGAAGCGTTTTGAAACATTTTTCCCATAGGGTCCAATGTTAAACTAAGTCCCGCCGTAGCCGCCATTTTGGATTTCATACCGGAACAAAAAACGTACGGTTTGTAGAGGACCATCTAATGAACATTCATGTACAGTTTGGCTTTAATCATATTTGTAGTTTCTGAGAAGAAGGCATTTGAACATTTTCCCATAGGGTCCAATGTTAATCTATGTCCTGCGGTGGTGGCCATCTTAAATTTTCGATCGGCATAAAAAAACAGAAACTTTGTAGAGGACCTTCCAATGAACATTCCTGGGTAGTTTGGTTTCAATTATCCAAGTGGTTTCAGAGAAGAAGCGTTTTGAAACATTTTTCCCATAGGGTCCAATGTTAAACTAAGTCCTGCCGTAGCCGCCATTTTGAATTTCTTATCGGAACAAAAAACGTAAAGTTTGTAGAGGATCATCCAATGAACATTCATGTACAGTTTGGGTTTAATCGTATTTGTAGTTTCTGAGAAGAAGGCATTTGAACATTTTCCCATAGGGTCCAATGTTAATCTATGTATTGCGGTGGCGGCCATCTTGGATTTCCGATCGGCATAAAAAACAAAAATTTTGTAGAGGACCTTCCAATGATCATTCCTGGGCAGTTTGGTTTCAACTGTCCAAGTGGTTTCAGAGAAGAAGCGTTTTGAAACATTTTCCCCATAGGGTCCAATGTTAAACTAAGTCCTGCCGTAGCCGCCATTTTGAATTTCATATTGGAACAAAAAACGTACAGTTTGTAGAGGACCATCCAATGAACATTCATGTACAGTTTGACTTTAATCATATTTGCAGTTTCTGAGAAGAAGGCATTTGAACATTTTCCCATAGGGTCCAATGTTAATCTATGTCCTGCGGTGGTGGCCATCTTGGATTTCCGATCGGCATAAAAAACACACACCTTGTAGAGGACCTTCCAATGATCATTCCTGGGCAGTTTGGTTTCAATTATCCAAGTGGTTTCAGAGAAGAAGCGTTTTGAAACATTTTTCCCATAGGGTCCAATGTTAAACTAAGTCCCGCCGTAGCCGCCATTTTGAATTTCATACCGGAACAAAAAACGTAAAGTTTGTAGAGGACCATCTAATGAACATTCATGTACAGTTTGGCTTTAATCATATTTGTAGTTTCTGAGAAGAAGGCATTTGAACATTTTCCCATAGGGTCCAATGTTAATCTATGTCCTGCGGTGGTGGCCATCTTGAATTTTCGATCAGCATAAAAAAACAGAAACTTTGTAGAGGACCTTCCAATGAACATTCCTGGGTAGTTTGGTTTCAATTATGCAAGTGGTTTCAGAGAAGAAGCGTTTTGAAACATTTTTCCCATAGGGTCCAATGTTAAACTAAGTCCTGCCGTAGCCGCCATTTTGAATTTCTTATCGGAACAAAAAACGTACAGTTTGTAGAGGACCATCCAATGAACATTCATGTACAGTTTGGCTTTAATCATATTTGTAGTTTCTGAGAAGAAGGCATTTGAACATTTTCCCATAGGGTCCAATGTTAATCTATGTATTGCGGTGGCGGCCATCTTGGATTTCCGTTCGGCATAAAAAACATAAATTTTGTAGAGGACCTTCCAATGATCATTCCTGGGCAGTTTGGTTTCAACTGTCCAAGTGGTTTCAGAGAAGAAGCGTTTTGAAACATTTTCCCCATAGGGTCCAATGTTAAACTAAGTCCTGCCGTAGCCGCCATTTTGAATTTCATATCGGAACAAAAAACGTACAGTTTGTAGAGGACCATCCAATGAACATTCATGTACAGTTTGGCTTTAATCATATTTGCAGTTTCTGAGAAGAAGGCATTTGAACATTTTCCCATAGGGTCCAATGTTAATCTATGTCCTGCGGTGGTGGCCATCTTGGATTTCCGATCGGCATAAAAAACACACACCTTGTAGAGGACCTTCAAATGATCATTCCTGGGCAGTTTGGTTTCAATTATCCAAGTGGTTTCAGAGAAGAAGCGTTTTGAAACATTTTTCCCATAGGGTCCAATGTTAAACTAAGTCCCGCCGTAGCCGCCATTTTGGATTTCATACCGGAACAAAAAACGTACGGTTTGTAGAGGACCATCTAATGAACATTCATGTACAGTTTGGCTTTAATCATATTTGTAGTTTCTGAGAAGAAGGCATTTGAACATTTTCCCATAGGGTCCAATGTTAATCTATGTCCTGCGGTGGTGGCCATCTTGAATTTTCGATCGGCATAAAAAAACAGAAACTTTGTAGAGGACCTTCCAATGAACATTCCTGGGTAGTTTGGTTTCAATTATCCAAGTGGTTTCAGAGAAGAAGCGTTTTGAAACATTTTTCCCATAGGGTCCAATGTTAAACTAAGTCCTGCCGTAGCCGCCATTTTGAATTTCTTATCGGAACAAAAAACGTAAAGTTTGTAGAGGATCATCCAATGAACATTCATGTACAGTTTGGGTTTAATCGTATTTGTAGTTTCTGAGAAGAAGGCATTTGAACATTTTCCCATAGGGTCCAATGTTAATCTATGTATTGCGGTGGCGGCCATCTTGGATTTCCGATCGGCATAAAAAACAAAAATTTTGTAGAGGACCTTCCAATGATCATTCCTGGGCAGTTTGGTTTCAACTGTCCAAGTGGTTTCAGAGAAGAAGCGTTTTGAAACATTTTCCCCATAGGGTCCAATGTTAAACTAAGTCCTGCCGTAGCCGCCATTTTGAATTTCATATTGGAACAAAAAACGTACAGTTTGTAGAGGACCATCCAATGAACATTCATGTACAGTTTGACTTTAATCATATTTGCAGTTTCTGAGAAGAAGGCATTTGAACATTTTCCCATAGGGTCCAATGTTAATCTATGTCCTGCGGTGGTGGCCATCTTGGATTGCCGATCAGCATAAAAAACACACACCTTGTAGAGGACCTTCCAATGATCATTCCTGGGCAGTTTGGTTTCAATTATCCATGTGGTTTCAGAGAAGAAGCATTTTGAAACATTTTTCCCATAGGATTCAATGTTAAACTAAGTCCCGCCGTAGCCGCCATTTTGAATTTCATACCGGAACAAAAAACGTACAGTTTGTAGAGGACCATCTAATGAACATTCATGTACAGTTTGGCTTTAATCATATTTGTAGTTTCTGAGAAGAAGGCATTTGAACATTTTCCCATAGGGTCCAATGTTAATCTATGTCCTGCGGTGGCGGCCATCTTGGATTTCCGATCGGCATAAAAAACAGAAACTTTGTAGAGGACCTTCCAATGATCATTCCTGAGCAGTTTGGTTTCAACTGTCCAAGTGGTTTCAGAGAAGAAGCATTTTGAAACATTTTTCCCATAGGGTCCAATGTTAAACTAAGTCCCGTCGTAGCCGCCATTTTGAATTTCATACCGGAACAAAAAACGTACAGTTTGTAGAGGACCATCTAATGAACATTCATGTACAGTTTGGCTTTAATCATATTTGTAGTTTCTGAGAAGAAGGCATTTGAATATTTTCCCATAGGGTCCAATGTTAATCTATGTCCTGCGGTGGCGGCCATCTTGGATTTCCGATCGGCATAAAAAACAGAAATTTTGTAGAGGACCTTCCAATGATCATTCCTGGGCAGTTTGGTTTCAACTGTCCAAGTGGTTTCAGAGAAGAAGCATTTTGAAACATTTTTCCCATAGGGTCCAATGTTAAACTAAGTCCTGCCGTAGCCGCCATTTTGAATTTCATATCGGAACAAAAAACCTTAAGATTGTAGAGGACCATCCAATGAACATTCATGTACAGTTTGGCTTTAATCATATTTGTAGTTTCTGAGAAGAAGGCATTTGAACATTTTCCCATAGGGTCCAATGTTAATCTATGTCCTGCGATGGCGGCCATCTTGGATTTCCGATCGGCATAAAAAACAGTAACTTGGTAAAGGACATTCCAATCATCATTCCTTTACAGTTTGGGTTCAGTCAGTTTATTAGTTTCAGAGAAGAAGATCTTTGAAATTTCAGCCAATCAGAGCATATTATTGGCCCTGGCAGCCATATTGAATATTCGACTGGAACGAAAAACAGTAACTTTGTAGAGGACCATCCAAGGAACATTCCTGCTAAGTTCGGTTCCAATCGGCCAAGTGGTTTCGGAGAAGAAGCTTGAAATGTGAAAAGTTTACAGACGACAGACGACGGACGCCAAGTGATGGCAATAGTTCACATGGACCTTTGGTCCAGGTGAACTAAAAATACAATGATTAATAAAATTACCATGGAAACAGTTGCATGTTTAAGAAGTAAATGTCATTTGAAGCAGAATGTAATTTCGAGTTGACCGTGATCGTTACGGCATACCAGTTGCATTTCCGATTTCCGATGCAAAAAAAAATACAAAAAAATAATAATTTGTCCGACACCCGGATGGGCATACTTAGCAGTATTGCCGGTCCTTGTGATTTTCTGCCCGCTCGGTCCGACGAATTTCAAAAAGTCTGCTGGTCGGTATGCAAAACTCCAATAGTCCAGGTAGATAGAAATAAAAATGTGACATTGAATAGATGTTCTTAAGGTAGTTATGAATAAAAAAAAAAAAACCCAGAGCAAATCAGTTCAGACAGCTTTTTAACTATTTACTAAATTTGGGCAGGGTAACATCAGAGGGGTCGAGAAACAATATTTTGATTAATCGCAATAAATTCTCCCAGAAGTCTCCCACTACTCCCTGTGAGCTCTCCGAAAGAGAAGTCACTTTTCCCTCTAATTTGAAAGTAGTGCGAGCCCTGTACTGGGCTGTAGAAGACTCAGATGTGTCGCAACGGTACCGGGTCGTTTCGCCCCGAATCCCGTTCCCCCTCCCCCCCCCCCCCCCCCGAGTCGTTTCACCCTCATTTATTAATAGTGCTTTAAAAAATGAAATATGGAAAATACCATTGCAAATATTTGTATTTTGAATGTTGTAAGGCTTGTTCATGGGTACTTTATTTTTTGTCTTCCTCATAATTACACGGCAACATGTTTTCTTGACGTGTTTAATATTATGTATTGCTTCACTCTTTGTTTGACACCTGATTAAATGTGCAAAATTTCTTTGTTCACTTTCATTGTTTGACACCCGATACGAAATCTGATATTTATTATTGTTAAATATCCAAGAAATTAGCATATGAAGGACAGTTTGATGTCTCCGTTAGTCGATTTCGTCATATTTTGCTGCCATTCTGTACACATAAGTGAATCTAAACCCCTTCACGACGATTCTTTTTTGAGAAAAATATTCTCCCTTTTGTGTTCAACAATATTCCACTGACCAAAATGATTGAATTATTATTTTTTTGTATACAACTAATAAATAAATAATTAAAGTAGACCAAAATGAATGAATTATTATTTTTTTTGCATACAACTAATAAATAAATAATTACCCCAAAATTGTCGAAAAAGACTTCATCTATTATAATATAATAGCGATTAAGTGGGGCGAATAGGTAATCGGGGCGAAACGACCCGGATTCGTCGCAACTAGTGTCGAGAGCTTCAAATCTGCTCTCACAAACCGTCAATAAATCGGAAACAGGTCAAATCAGCCCCAAGTCAAAATTATTGAAGAATTAAAAACTGTCTAGTAAGTACTGTTGTGCTTTGTACCAGTAAATGTTTACCATTGATACGAAAATATTGCCGATTCCCAAATTGCCGACATATGAAAAATAATTTAAATAAACACACATTTTTTGTTTTGTAAATACGCCCCAAATTTGTTTGGAGTTAATTAATTGCCGATCATTTATTAAAATCTACCATAATCACCTAGCTTGGATATTGTGGGTCAGGGTATCGACGTTTTCAGAAATCGGTGATTACCTAGTTATCGTTCGTGGACGCTAGGTGGTGTTACTATCGTCCGCCATTACGAAAGTGTAACAATCGGTTGTTTACACTAGTTACGATTAATCAGTATTCATAATTGGATTAGATAAACACGCTTCAGTTAATATTTTATGGCTTATTCCCGTGATTTTCGCCGAATATTTCGAAATATGGATTATTGAATTGAACTTAAACGGTTATTGTTTAAATTGTTCAGAATCACAAAGCTCAGGACCAGGTCGGACAAATCTATACGGTCATCAATATTATCAAAATTAAAGAATTAGCTAGTCATTTTGCCAGATGTGAGCTAACAGATCGATCTGTAGCTATTCAGATTTTAACCTTGCTTATGTGGCAGAATTTCAATACAAAACGGGGTACGCAACAAGAAAAAAACGGTCGGTATGGAAACCCTCAACACACATTTTTTACTATCGGTATATATTTTGTACAAAAGAACTAAGTTCCCTTTGAATATTGTCTTCACTTCACAAAGCCACAAAGTCGCATATTTTTATGATGTAGGGAGCACTTATGCAATTGACCAAAAAATCAATCATTTGCACAATGATAGAGTAGCAAATATTTGGAGGAATAATGTTCCTTCCGTATGCGGTAGAGGATAACATAGAAAGAAAAAAAAACTGAGTTAAATGTTGTCTTAAATGAAAGTTTAAATACTACAAATGAAACGGGAACAAAGTGAGCAGTGTAGGAATTATTGTTTTTCATGTAGAAGCCGCATAAAATAATTAACAATTTACAAAGAGGTATCACATTTCTGTAGATAAATCTTGAAATAAATCTTGATTCTGTAAGAAATAAAAAATGAACGACATGATGTCCTGCAACAAAATTCGGAGATTTTTTTTTCTTTTAGTTTTTTTTCATTATAATTCAGCTATATATATTTTTATCATTTTTAACCCTTTTGTGGGAAGGGGATAGAGTTTAACTGTCATATTGCAAATCAAATACATTTAAGAATCAACCCAATACATAAATTAAATTTTTGTGTTTTAGTGATGTCTTTGCTATAACTTGTTTTGCAATACACAGTTAACTATCAGTTATAATGATAGTTATCTTTCTACAATATGAATTTAACACCTTTGTTGCACAATGACATGACTGTCTATTCCCCTAAGTGCCAAACCCGGGAAGCATCGCATCGCTGTTGACACGGTCGACCTTCAGCAGACTACAAGTCTAGAAAGTGCTACCACTTCCTTAACACGCCAATATTAAATTTTAATTAATCTTCAAAAACATATAAAATTAAAGAATAAATCAATATAAAACTGAAATCCTAGCAAAGAAATTTTAAAAAGAAGACACATGGGGTGAAAAATTCCTGTCCGGTTCATGTATCTGAAACTTTTTTTCAGATAAAGAAATTCAGATATTCAGATGTTTTAATTTGATAAAACTTAAATCCCTTTTCATCTTCACTATAGATCCCTATAAAGAAATTGACCGACAAAAAGTTTTAATTTGTTTTACAATTTAACAAACAAAAAATAAATAAAATAAAACAGAATTGAAAAATGCACCTTAAGATGTCACATTCAAAGTTAAGTTCCTTCTTAAAAGTTAGGTACACTTTTTATCATTATTACTTCACTTTAAATCGTATAGTAATAATTTCAAAAGGCATATATTATAATTTATATATTTACTTTTTAATTTCATACAAAATATTAATTTGATTACCCTTTTTTTAATCAAGTAGGATTTATACTGATTTTGTATGGGGAATACAACGGTAATTAAAAAAAAAAAAATACATACCAGGTAATTTATTTGTTGTCATTATATCTCTGTTTACAAATCACTTCACAGCAGGTGTTATCATTGAATTTCAAGCCGAAATAACAGTATATTGCGACACCTGTACTAGAGAAACCATACATTAGCGTATCGATAAACCCAGAGAACATAATATTTTGACACTTTACTAATGGCGGACACACTCGGAAGTCGATAATGGCCGCACCCATGTTTTTAAGAATAAAAAGGTCTATAGTACTAGTTCATTTTTAGATTACCGAAATCATCAATCAGTTCTAAATAATTTGCTATTTAACGACAATTTTCGGCATTGTTTTTCTTTCTTACTTAGTAAAACTCTAAAAAAAAACATTTACTTATTTGTAGTTTTTTTACATTGTTCTTCAATTGTTTCAGTAATGAGTATCGGCATCTCCTATTCAACAATCAGTATGCATTTGATTATGGTTTTTCTAATTAAAATTGCGCGAAAAAATTACTGCTTTCAATAAAATGTGTACACATCATCAATATATTTTTTTAAATAAAAAATAATATGATGAAATTTTGTCATTTTTAACAAAAGTCGGCAATATGGGATTCGGCAAAATGGTATTCGGCAATCTGGTACTAATTCATCTAGCCATGCTTAAAATAATCAATAATCTTGCCGACAAAATTTCAGTGTCTGCATATACATGTATATGATGCAAATTTCCTCCATGTACATTGGCCATGAGGAGAACTTTAATTTCATTTTGTTTAATCATTTCCCGTCTAAATGTCCTTTAGGCACCGGCCCTTGATGACCTCTGTATATGAATGGCATTGCTCTCCTGCATGTACGAGTACATTGGTCATGGGGAGGACGCTGGATTTGCCTTGTCATTGAATTAGCCCCTTGTAAATATAAAAGGGTTTATTTCTATGTCGGTGTTCAGAAGAAGTTAATTTTTATTTATTTATTCTTTTTTTATTTCTATTTTTTGGGGCCGATTTGACTGGAAATCAATAAATCGACGGTGCTCTCTCTACCGTTAGATATAAGCCAGAATTGGTTACTACAACGTACACTTACAGATACAGATAAGATACAATTTCTTCGTAGTTTTGAAAAAGGGGGAATGTGCTGTGCTCGCAACTGTTCTTAACAATAACATTTCATTGTGCAATAACATCTTTTCAATGAGTTTTTGGGTTAAATAAGTCATCAGACATGTTATGATACTGCTATTATTCAAGGGATACTTCTAAAGCAATACGCTTTCTCTTCACCTTATAATGAATATTTGTATTCTGTATTTCAAGTAAGACTAAGAGCTTGAGTTCGCACGTTTCTTTATTTCAGCGGAAGTGATAAAATTTCGTAAACGTAAACATTCAGTTACCCAGTTCTCGCGTTTTCTCATTGAATTTCGGAAATTCTCGGACATCGAGCATAATGTCGAATGAATACAAAAGAGCAATCGGGAATAGGATGATTTGATTGGTCGATTTCTGTTGGCGAACATTTTGAAAGTGTTTTTTCAGCTGATAAACGCCAAGAAAAAAATATTTGAAAGAAGACTATATATTGCAATTTGCAAATATTTTAACGTTGATCCGATATTTAAGTGATTTAATTTAAGTCTCCGCAAACAAATTATCCACGATTTCAACGTAAGATACAAATGGTGAGAAATGTTGTTGTGGCGTTGTTCGAAAACGGTTCCCGCTTTGACAATATTAATTATTATGTACACTTTGTTTACACTTAGAACAAACAAAAATAGTTTTACCTTCAGATGTTTTAAAAAAGATATATATGTTTGGATCTCCTTTATTTGCTGTTCACAATAAGAAATCCATATTTTTTTATTTCATTTACACAGCCGAACAGAAACTTATTTATTTACTCATTTTACTGGTCATGTCGTCTGAGATGTTGATGTGGCATGAATGTTTACTATACAGTGCCATATTATGTCTGTGCACCTATCGATTCACAGGGTGACTACATTGTGAGAAAGAAAATGTTTCTCTATGTTTTGGTATCAAAAGAAAGTTGAACATTCTTCTTTTCATTGATGTATTGATGTAAAAAAAAAATTGAATCATGAATAATGTCAATATTGACAATTGTTAATAACGTTAACTTATCAAGCAAATGGAAAAAAATGTACATACGTTTTATGTGGTAGCGGGTCGTTTCACCCCGGAAAGTAAGTCTATTCGCCCCACTTAATCGCTATTATATAATACTTAATAGATGTAAGATGGTCTTTTTCGACACTTTTTGGGTAATTATTTAAGAATTTAATGCATTCTTTTGAAGTTTCATTGGGGTATGAAAGCGTTGACCGAAGTACATTTTCAATGAAGCGCGGTAGTGCTTCATGTTGAAAATGTAGTTCGATCAACGCTTTCATACCCCAATGAAGCTTCAAAAGAATGCATTCAATTCTTATAATTATATTTAAATCACACCAAAATTTAATATAGTTGAATTTTTCGTTGTGAATTTTATTTGTGTTAGATTATTTGCTGTTGGAAATTACTACGCCATTTATTGTTTACATCTGACGTCGTGCAAGTTCGGATTTGAGTTTCATTTGGATGTGAAACATCACTTTTATTATCATGTGACCACTTCATAACCAATCGTATTGTCACATTTCAATGAAAAACGGAAGTAATGTAATTATTTATTTATTAGTTGTATACAAAAAAAAATAATAACATCAAAATAAAAAAAAATATATGATAAACAATGGAGAAATAGAATAAAAATAAATAAAAAAAATAGCTATCAATGACAATATGTTTCAAAACTATTGAAAGGTATTTTATACATTCAGGCTTTCAAGTGGCCCCTAATTTTCCTTATTTTTGGACAGCAGCCCTAATATTCCTTATTAAAGCTTCAAAATCCTAAAAAATAAAATAAAATAAGTGTTGGAATTAATGAAATCTAGCCTTAGTATACTTTCAGATAATGAATATGTTGAATTAATGTATTTCTCAGAGACATCTTGGTGGTTATCAGCATCATATTCAGCATGGATTTCCACCATATCAGATTACTTTAATCTGGTTGTATTGATATGCTGAATATCGCTGTTGATGACCATTGGCATGATCTTCTGAGTTGGTAATTAGCTTTTTAGTTCACCTGGACCAAAGGTCCATGGGAACTATTGCCATCACTTGGCGTCCGTCGTCTAAATTTTTCACATTTCAAGCTTCTTCTCCGAAACCACTGGGCCAATTAGAACCAAACTTAGCAGGAATGTTCCTTGGATGGTCCTCTACAAAGTTTCTGTTTTTCGTTCCAGTCGGATATTCAACATGGCTGCCAGGGCCAATAATATGCTCTGATTGGCTGAAATTTCAAAGGTCTTCTTCTCTGAAACTAATGAACTGACTGAATCCAAACTGTAAATGAATACAATATTTGGTGGGGGGACTGGGGGCTTGCTGTAGCACTAGCAGATAATGTTTACATTGGAAGCAGAACCAATAAAGGTACATGCCATAGACTTACAAATCTTATCAGAACATGTATAAATGAAAACAAGGCATTGTGATTATTCCTTGAATAATGAAGTTGTATCCATTTTATGATATACAGTCAATAGACATAATATAAGTATTCGTCGTCCTCGATTTTACGCTATATATTTCATATAAAACCACATTTTTCAAAAAAAATATTGTGAAGTCATTTCCCAACGGCTTTTGATAATTTTTGCACCAGAAGAAGCAGAAATATTTAAAGATTAGTTGTTTATTTTAGCATGATTTTCCGTTAGATTGCCTTTATTTTAGGATGATTTAAAGAAAAATTTTGTTTTCTGACGTCAAATTTGCTATATGTTATTAATGTATTTTAACCAAAATAAAATCGGAAAAATCAACATTTGTGTTTAAATCACCAGAAAACAAATGCCATGCAGACAAAAATTACTATCGGATAAAAATATAAAATTCAAAGAATTGTGTGCGTCTTGAAATAAATTTCATAAATATCTGCCCAGAGATGGCTTTAAAATATTTTTTTGAAAAAATGTGGTTTTATATGAAATATATAGTAAAAAATCGAAGGTGATGAATACTTATGTCCATGGACTGTATATACAAATATGTATAATTAATTGTCAATCGAAGAGAAAACCACAAATCAATTATATAAAAGGTGATATGGGTCAGTATAACCAAAGACTCTAAAAATGATATTTGCTGTAATAAATTTTGATACCTGCATGTACATGTATCAGTTGGTCAAAAATAGATCCTCGGGTTCTGCAGTCAATGAACATGTTGATTAAAAATGAACGTGAGTTTTATTTTATAGAAATACCAGTGGACTGTTGCTTCAGTGATCTAACACTTAGTGACTAACATAAAAATAAAATAACCATGTCTATATAGTAGAAAGAGGACATCATCTGATCGAAGTGTAGCTTGTTTTTACCATTAATTTATATAGCTGAAAATTTGCTCCATTGGCGTTGACCATCAATCACTCAATCAAGGGAATCAAAGCTGAAGACAGCATATCAATGTTAAACAAAATATTTAGATCCCAGTGGGCCCATCCAATTCAAGTCCTTCTATAATCCTTGGTATTAATCACATGTCAACAATGGAATTGAAAAATCCAATAAAACTTAAAAACATAATTTGAACTTTGAATCCTAGTCAACTTTTGTTTCAAGCACAGTGTGTTGAAAATGCAGTTTTCTGTCAAGAGAGCTAGAATTAAAATTCAATACATATTTCTAGAATATGTGTTCAATCCTACATGTTTTGTACATTGTATATTAATTTGTTTTATTAAACATTTTTTTAATATGTGTAACCTGATTTTTCAGGAATAACTTGAGACTTTTTGACATTTCAGTGATTGGGATTGGGACTATGGTGCCCTTTCCTTCCTTGTCAATGGGACATTTTTATATGAATGGACCAAAATCCAGTGTGAAAAATAATGTAGAATAAAAATGTTTAACAAACTTTAATACATGTACCTGTAATAAAGTATTTGCAACAATTGTCAATTTTGTTTTCCTTTTCTATTTTTTACCTAATTGGAAGCTTCACTTCGAAAGAAAATCAACATACATTTAATGGCATATAAGAAAAAACAGACATTCCGAAGATGTCTACCGTCAAAACAGTAATTTCGAAGGTTCGTTGGACAGTGGCAAAAGTCTGACAAAAACTGTCTTGGACCGATAAAATAATCTTAATCGTTGGACCAATTGACCGGTTAACATATGCCAGGAAGTATTTTATTTTTGGCAAGTTTTCAAACAATTGTCAAATCAAAATATTTGATCATTGCTCATCGTAAGTTCAGCTTGAGTTCGCGGAAAATCCCATTTCTATTTTCAAAATATTGATATGGGGACTTCAGTAATTGTCAAAAGGGCATTTTAAATTAATACGCTTTAAATAACGAATTGTGCATGGCTATATATTAAAACGCCGCTGTGACTGAGAATAATTCAAGGTTTTAATACTAGTTGCCCACTCTTAAACGACCCTCAAATGAAAAACGACTTTGGCATCAACACGGATTTGTTTACGTTGGTTCTCAGAGTTAAACTAAAGGAAAAGACATGTCTGTGCAGTCTTGACAGAACGGTTCGGCTGTATGATCATACGTCTGATTTCATCAGGTATGGCGCGGTGCGCGAGGTAATCCCAATCACTGATGTTTGATGAGGACCAATGTAAATTATATCATTTTATCAACCCCATTTTATTTTGTTATAAACAGATAGATAGCACCACATTCTTTCATACCTGTACTTATATTAACCCCAGAGCTGTCGGACCTGTCGGACAAAAATTGACTAGGTCCGATTTAAACTTTTTCGCGTCAGACCCGATGTCCGGAGCAATTTTTCAGTAACTTGGGACCGACAAAATGCTTGAAGATGACCGGCATCATCACTTAATTTCGCTTCTCAAACTTGTCGTTGTTTGCAATCTCCGATTTTTGTTTATTTTCGTCTATATAATCAAATTTTGACTTCACATTGAAGAGTTTGACTACTAAATGTGTAACCGATTCCGGACGGACGCGCGTCGATTTTCCGGAAATTACGATTGATTTTTTTTTGGCAATAATTTTTTTTTACTCGGCGGCTTTTTAAAGGGTCGGTTGGTGAAAGGGGAAACAAACTTAATTTTAATTTAGGCCTAGGTTGTCCAATTGATTCTATCCAGACCTAATGCTACTTACATTTGTATAAGAGGCAACACCTTGAGACATGTGCATAGCTAGCATTATGCAAACTTGGTATCTTTGTTTATTTCATACACAAGTCTATTGTATTGTACATGTATGTATATTTCCACATGTCACACAAAAATGTGTTGTACTAACTTTGAGTATTCCAAGGTATCACTTGAAGCTGTAAACAAACCATTTTATGGATTTAGCCAGTATATGTGTAATTCAGTTGAAGTTGTAAAAAATATGTAGGTCTGGCAAATGTTTGATAGGTCTGACACATTGTCCACATCTTCCAGACCTATTGTCTGACAGACAGGAAAGAGATTTCGACAGCTCTGTAACCCCATGCAAGTTAATTATAAATGTATTGGTTTTCCCCACACAGACCACAAGTAACAAAACAGGACAAAGTTTGAATTTCAAAAAATAGAATATTACTTAAAATATGTTCATGTTTTATTTTTATGTACAACTTTGTAAAGCTTTTAGGGCTCTTTTTCACAATGGCAGACTTTGGTTAATTATACAGTTCATTAGTTAATGACATAATGATTGTTTACTGCATTGCATTACCTGTAGAATCAAGGTGTCATAATTACTGAAATATACATAAACCCTCAGGTAATTTGAATATTGTCTACTATTTTATTGTTTGTCTGGTGTTACAATTTTAAAGTTGTAAAACTATACAACCAGAATATCTTGTCATCTTTAAGAAGATTTTATAACTAAAAGACAAGTTTTTTTTGAAAATCAAAAGGTATTTGTAATATTAATTAATTGATTAATGATTGATATGAATATAATCAAGATAATATCTGTGATTAAATGCTTTGATGATAATTACAATGCTTTAATTTGAATAAGTTCAAAGTTTATTACAAGGAAGAACATTTCTTTTAATGGCAAAATTATTTTATTATGCATGTCATAGGGTCAGAGGTTAACACACGGTGACTGCACTTGTAAGAGACAGTAAGATATTCTGAGATTTTCTTCTATTTAAAGCTGTCATTCACATCAGTTTGTATCCTAACACCTGGATTAACTTTAATTAATGAAGTAGATTTATTGACAGTGAGTTCTAATTGTTGTTGGTATTTCAAGCTGAGGTGTACTAACTGTCATACTGATTAATAATTCCTATAAGAGTAGTGTTTATATGAAAGATTAATGTACAAACTGTATATAAACCAATGGTTAAGTCAAATAAATCTGTAAGTAATGATGTCTTATCTGGTCAGAAGGATATTATGTTTATTTGCTGAAAACTAAAAGGTAAAAGTTTTTTTTTGTTGTATATATTTGATTTGATGAAAAACATATATCAGTACAGCAAAATATCAATTGAATATATGCAAAGTAAAATAGAAATATATTTAAGGACAGTATTATTTTATCTTACATTTTTTTTTATCTTTGCTAACTAACATACACACAAAAAAGTCTTATATATTCAATATATACCACTTCTATTACTGAAGCATGAGCAAAATTGCTTTCCATTTATTCTTTAAAAAATTTGATTGTTTGGAGGTGCACAAATAAAAGGAATGAAAATATATAGGAATATATTACTTACAAGTTCACACTCTAAATTGGCAAATTTCACAATTATAAAGAATAAATGGAGTTTTAAAATTATTACAGAATTTTGAATTTCTACTAAGTAAAAATTGTTTGTACACTAATTACAATGTAAATTAATTAATTATTCTTATCATTATACTTGATGTCCTTAGTTATTGACGGAGAGCACTTACATAGGCTATGCCTGATGTGCAATCCCATTGGATATTGTATTTATGCATTTATTCAATAAAATATTTGAATTGAATGAAAATTTAGTTTCTTATAATACTTAATCTGTACTCTTGTACTTACAGTTTAGATTTTTCTTTTCTATTTATAGCATTTTTAATGTTATGTAGATTTGGCAGCTGTGTGCTTATAGTAAAGTAACATTTCTGAAATATTATCTAAAAAAAATATTTTCATAATGTCTATAGGGAATAATTATTTTTAATTACTCCATAAATGAGGTCTTGTTTGAAAGTTGGAATTGTTAGAGATTTTAACATGCATAACATTATGATTGTAAAATACAATGAAAATTTTGCAAAAATATCAGAAAATGTATCACTTCTATGACTGATTCTAAAAAGACAATTTTCCCTTGTTTTTTTTTATGCTGAAGACAATATAGAACTTAATATGCATGTTATTACAAAATCCACAGTCCGCTATAAACACGATAAATGCATGAAATCACTCAGGAATGATGTCCATAATTTGTTTGGCAGTACATGACGTGCAAAGTATAATATATTGGAAGTTTTAATCACATCATTGTTTAAATAACCAATGAAGGATGTCATATCAGAATGTATAATAATACCCTACATTGTTATTTCAGAATGAAGTATGGATGACATCGTACACAGACCGCTTCCTTTCCATAGACAACATTCTATTGAGATGGAGATCCATTCTGCCAAGCTCAGATCCTTCAGTACATCCACACCAACACTTACACATGGATTTCTCTCTGACAGTAAAGTCACACGATCAATGTCTACAAGTTCTGTTAATGATTCTGGCTTTGATGAATCCTTCATGGATTGCCATGACAACACAATGTATGAAATGCCCAGCACTGTATGTAAATACCAGAAATGGACTCCTATCATGAAATTACAAGACAAATATCATAATGACAGTTTTCTTGACCACGGTTATGGCAGTGGTCCATTTAGCAACAAGTCTAATTATTTCTTTAAAACTCCTGGTGCTACATTCTTTTCTAATAGTTCAGGATGGCGAAGTTTGAATCGTCAGGAAATAAATCAAAGTCTTAGACAATCTGTTAGTATACCAACCTACAGTCTAGATCTTGACCCTGAACCATGTGGAATGGTTACTGACAATGCGACATCAAAATTAGTAGAAAGGTTTGATGAAGTTATGCAGAGATTTTCACCACCAGACTCAAAGAAAGTGATAGGTAGAAAGATGGGATTAGAATGTGTAGACATTATTGCTGAATTGGCTGATAAAGATATTTGTTCACTAATTCTTCAGTATTTACAACCAGATGATTTATGCAGGTATTACATTTCACATATACATGTATATACAATATTTATGTCATACAACTCATTATATATATATACAGTCTGTGCCAAAAACATTTTGACAAACCAGACCGAACAGCATTTTAGAAGTATTTTTTCTATGTTATAAAGCAAATTTTATGCAATTTTTACTAGCCCGAACCAATTTTTACTAGACAGGGGCATACAGCTAGTGGTTTTTGGTGCAGACTGTATATATATATATATATATATCTACAATTTAAATTACTGTTCAACAAATGATATATACAGTCAAACCTGTATGAAGAGGTCACCTTTGGGACAAAGAAAAGGTGGCCTTATAAGTCAGGTGGTCTATTAAAAAAGGTTCAATGCATATGAAATGTTCTATGACAGGACAAGAAAAAGGTGACCTTTTAATACTGATGACTGCTTAATAGAGGTGACCACATGAACAGGTTTGCCTGTATGTCATGCAACTCATCATTTAGCAAATTACAGCTCGTTCTTCCTTACCATTGCTTACAATGTAACAGAAACTAAAAGATACAAGAAACATCCTATTTTAATTAGATTATTTACATATGTACCAACAAGATTACAAAGTTCAAACTGGAGTAGCCTCCCTTATACATTTAACTACGGATTCCAGTGAACATGTCAATCCATGATGTCACTCCACTAAATAACTCAGATATATAATATAATTAATTGATCATTCATATACTTCAACATTTTAAGATTTTATTATGAATTGTTTTGGGACAGTCGTGATCGTATGGTGGTTGGATTTACAACTATCTATGCAATCAGTGCCTTTCATCACTGAAGTTCTGAGTTGGGAGACCCGCTTATGGCGAGGTGTACTCGATACAACATTATCATATGTGATAAAGTTTGTCAGTGACAATATAACTGGAATATTGTTGAAAGTGGCGTTAAACACCATAACCCTAACAGTTATGAATTATTTCTGATTTTTGACAGAATGCGTGGAGTCAGTAGAAAATGGAAGTCAGTTTGTTATAGTGACGTGAGAACTAAGAGACAAAAGAACAGATATAGTCCTTATAAACATGATAAAGTTGCTACAGGCAAGGTAAGTCAACACACATAATAGGATTCCGTAGTTATCATATGGTGATACTGATTGTAGAATTATCAAGATATCTTAATCACTGACACGTAATTAAACTTCAATTAGTGCACAAATAGGAAAAAAAGTTTTGTTTCTTTTTGTCATTTTTTTGAATCTGGATTCTGGAATAGTTTCATCAAGTCGATCTGTCATAATCGTTTGATGAATTTTAGATAGTAACTACTTTAGGCTCCACATATTGAGACTATATATAAATTTCGAAAAGTATATCTTTCTAATTTAGCATAGAATTTAGACTTGGTTATTTTTTTTGGGGGGGTGGGGTCATGTTATTCTATTTGGGTAAAGTTCTATTGCTTTATACAGTACAGCAAAACTTGAGAATTACCTTGTAAAGTGAATACAATGTATTAAATGACATGCAACTCTTCAAAATATTTTTTGGGGTATATTTTGTCAGACAGATTCATGAATATAAATATTAATTATTAATACTGCTTTTCTATGAAAAATATAAATAAGTTACTGTATCAACAGCTGTCTTTAGACTTGTGGAAAGCAAGATAGGCACATTACAGTTTACACAGGGTTCTAAGAAACTCGGGGCTCACCACACTTACTAAAAACAGGGCGACGTGACTTCTATTCTCTGGTGACTAAAGGGAAAATCTTGGGAGACATCCGAAAAGCTAGCAAAATTTTATCGTTTCTTTCTCCACTACCACATGCTTCTCTACTTTTCATCAAACAGACATGCTGCACAACGAACACATTACAAATTGTAGTTTGTTCTCAGATTCAGCTGGATTTCCTTCTGAACACCCATGTCTTTCATTCAGTCATGTGAGTGGGTATTAAAAATTGATAAAATTGTTGCCCTTACCTCATGTGTACTTTGTCAAATTAATATTGTGCTTAATTAACTATACTCTTTTAGTTTCATACTCTCTTTGTAATATAATTTTGCAATCATAAGTAATAATTCATGGCATTATTATATATTTAATATTATTACTAATTCTGCATTCTTGTGTTTTTCAGGAAAATTTTGGCAAGAAATCCCCTCCCAGACCATTACGTGGGCTTACAGATGGTCAGAATACACTGGCATCTCTACAACCAGTAGGAGAGATCAGAAGTGAACCTACTCTAAGTTCTATCAAAGTAAACCTATTTCAAAAGGTACCTCGATCATTATAATGTTATTGATAGCTGGTTAGAAGTTTAAACAGTGATGCCCATTAATTCCACCAACATCAACAAAATGAACTATCGCCTCTCTTAACTGAACTTACTGCACATAAAATTGTCAAAAAAGACTGACTTATGGCGTTAGAAATCCAGGCTCTGGCTTGTGACAGGCATAAAAATGTGGTGGGGTTAAACCAGTTAATGGGATCCCAACCCTCCCCTCTTGATAACTGGATCTCCAACGGCAACACATATATAAACAAAAAATAAAAACCTGCACCGATTCTCTTCCACTCAAAGAGTCCACATACAATCACAACATGGTCAGTACAATAGAAAGCTCAATGAATGCTGGTAGTTAACTGACACAATCACAACATGGTCAGTAGAATAGAAAGCTCAATGAGTGCTGGTAGTTAACTGACACAATCACAACATGGTCAGTACAATAGAAAGCTCAATGAATGCTGGTAGTTAACTGACACAATCACAACATGGTCAGTACAATAGAAAGCTCAATGAGTGCTGGTAGTTAACTCACACAATCACAACATGGTCAGTACAATAGAAAGCTCAATGAATGCTGGTAGTTAACTGACACAATCACAACATGGTCAGTACAATAGAAAGCTCAATGAGTGCTGGTAGTTAACTCACACAATCACAACATGGTCAGTACAATAGAAAGCTCAATGAATGCTGGTAGTTAACTGACACAATCACAACATGGTCAGTACAATAGAAAGCTCAATGAATGCTGGTAGTTAACTGACACAATCACAACATGGTCAGTACAATAGAAAGCTCAATGAATGGTGGTAGTTAACTGACACAATCACAACATGGTCAGTACAATAGAAAGCTCAATGAATGGTGGTAGTTAACTGACACAATCACAACATGGTCAGTACAATAGAAAGCTCAATGAATGCTGGTAGTTAACTGACGCAATCACAACATGGTCAGTACAATAGAAAGCTCAATGAATGCTGGTAGTTAACTCACACAATCACAACATGGTCAGTACAATAGAAAGCTCAATGAATGCTGGTAGTTAACTGACACAATCACAACATGGTCAGTACAATAGAAAGCTCAATGAATGCTGGTAGTTAACTCACACAATCACAACATGGTCAGTACAATAGAAAGCTCAATGAATGCTGGTAGTTAACTGACACAATCACAACATGGTCAGTACAATAGAAAGCTCAATGAATGCTGGTAGTTAACTCACACAATCACAACATGGTCAGTACAATAGAAAGCTCAATGAATGCTGGTAGTTAACTCACACAATCACAACATGGTCAGTACAATAGAAAGCTCAATGAATGCTGGTAGTTAACTCACACAATCACAACATGGTCAGTACAATAGAAAGCTCAATGAATGCTGGTAGTTAACTGACACAATCACAACATGGTCAGTACAATAGAAAGCTCAATGAATGCTGGTAGTTAACTGACACAATCACAACATGGTCAGTACAATAGAAAGCTCAATGAATGCTGGTAGTTAACTCACACAATCACAACATGGTCAGTACAATAGAAAGCTCAATGAATGCTGGTAGTTAACTGACACAATCACAACATGGTCAGTACAATAGAAAGCTCAATGAATGCTGGTAGTTAACTCACACAATCACAACATGGTCAGTACAATAGAAAGCTCAATGAATGCTGGTAGTTAACTCACACAATCACAACATGGTCAGTACAATAGAAAGCTCAATGAATGCTGGTAGTTTAACTGACACAATCACAACATGGTCAGTACAATAGAAAGCTCAATGAATGCTGGTAGTTAACTGACACAATCACAACATGGTCAGTACAATAGAAAGCTCAATGAATGCTGGTAGTTAACTGACACAATCACAACATGGTCAGTACAATAGAAAGCTCAATGAATGCTGGTAGTTAACTGACACAATCACAACATGGTCAGTACAATAGAAAGCTCAATGAATGCTGGTAGTTTAACTGACTAATAATAGCTAGGAACGTATGTAAATGTTCAGACAGCTTCAAGTAATACAACTTTATCTACCATGAATGCAGTCTTCGAAATTAGACTTTCGAATTTACTGGCCTGAAAACTTCAAAATTAGAATATTTATATAGATTCTATTGAAAAAAAATAGGCAAAAGTCACTAGTCCGAATCAATTTTCACTAGTCTTGGGCCACCGGACCACTGCTAAAGTCGATGACTGAATAGGCATGATTTCTGACTCCAACTTATTGTATTACTATATTTTGTTTTTTTTTCACTAGCTGTATCGTTTCTTGTTAAATATATGACTTGTACTTAAAGTGTCTTCTTTATTTACAGTCGGTGAGCGATTATTGTTGTTTAACATCAAAATCAATCATTTTTAGCGATATCATGGCAAAAATAAGTTAATTCTGACGAGATAATGGTCATGTCTGCTCCGTCTACTAGATGAACACTCTTGGATTTTTATTATGCTAGCTCACTGAAACAACTCCCCATATGTACTAGACAATGTCACACTATTCAGATACATTATTCCTGATTTCAAGTCATTCAGTCTTTGGTCCAACTCCTAAAAGTTGTGTGCTTTAAGGTGAAGCAGCAATACCAATTTTATAATGTTTAATCTAGTCTTTGGCTTGACGTGACCAGGGCTGAAATTCATGATCTACCACCCTCAAGAACACTAATCATTACAATACCCATATGGTCTCTTTATTTACATGTATCTAATGTTATATGGGCTACACACTTTTATATACATTATGTTACAATACACAGTCATTTTATATGAATACCAATCTACTGAAATTGAAAGTTAATGAAACATTTTTTTGGGGGACATAATCAAAGAAGAGTTTGAAGATACCACAGGGGTAATCAGAATCGGTATATCGAAGAAGAACGGACAACATGGCTAAAATATAGAATAACTGGAATAATCTTGATATTGTAGGTTGCTTCATCGTTGAAGAATGAGGAAAAGTTAAGAAAATGTCCAAGGTGTTCCAAAGTGTCAAAAGTTCTACCTGTACAAGAACGAGGACAGTGTCAGAACGACGACTGTCAGTTTGACTTTTGTATAAACTGTTTCTATGAATTCCATGGTTCACGACCTTGCATACCAGTGGCAGCTAAGAAAACAAAGACTAGTTCTATAGGAGGCAAAAAAAGTAAAAAGAATCTACATAGGCTATAGGCTACAAACTCTTAGCTTAGAGAGCAATAAATCAAACATGAAAGTCTTCTACGTAGGCTATAGGTTACACACTCTTAGCTTAGAGAGCAATAAATCAAACATGAAAGACTCTTCTACGTAGGCTATAGGTTACACACTCTTAGCTTAGAGAGCAATAAATCAAACATGAAAGACTCTTCTACGTAGGCTATAGGTTACACACTCTTAGCCTAGAGAGCAATAAATCAAACATGAAAGACACAGATTATACACGAGCCAGCTTCCAGTACAAAGTGTATTACAAATGGAGCAAACCCAGTCATGTATGGAACAACAATGAGCAGAGGACAAGAAGGATACCAGACTAAGGACAGGGCAGGATACCAGACTAAAGACAGGGAAGGATAGAATGGAGACTAACCTCTTATATAGGTGTACTGGTTCATTGAGTCCAACAAGTAGACAGTAACAGTGGTAACCAAGATCATGTCAGTACAAGTAACTAGTTACTACCTGTAGTACCATGGTAACTAAGATCATATCTCTACAAGTTACCAGTTACTGCCAATCCTGCCATATTTGGATGTTAGATTCTGTCTTCAGTAGCAGCCATTAGAATCATGAGACGACAGGTTATATTTATTTTACGTTAATGTTACTAGTCATGCTTGCTATTTTTACATCCTTTGGAATGTCTTATCTTATTGAGAAACAAGTTATGTAGGATACTTCAGCCCTTTAAGTTTAGGCTAAATGTAGAATTTCTGCCAAATTTCTTAGCATATCAAGCTCAAATTAGCTGTGGAAGCAGGAACCAATTTTTTTTTCACCATAGAGCTTCAAATCTTACCTGTTTAAAAACTTGCTAGAGAGCGACTTGAACAGTGCAAATAATAATTAATTAAATGTGTGACTCATATTTAGGTCACATTTTAAAGTTTTTAAACAGGACAAGATCTGTAGCTCCAAGTTCAACAATAATGCTGAAATTACTTCTTCTTTTTTATTATTATTTATAATTTTTTATTATATATTTTTATTTTTGCATGTTACTACAAATTGATGTTCACAGATTTTATATGAAGTATTAAAACATTTTTGTTATCTTTTTTTTTATTATTCCATTTTTTATGATTTTTACCATGTATATCTGGTTTGTGTATGGAAGAAGAAAGTAATGGTTGAAAGGTGAAATGAATGAATAAGTAGATTTAAAAGTAAATATGAGATGTGTTGTGTAGGTGTTACTTATATAAAGTATGTACATGTAGTGTTATTTATATTGTGCATGATCTATATAGATAGGGAGTTGGAGAAATCAGTTGTTAGTTGGAGAAGAAAATTGAATTTTATGCTGAATGAATGAATTTTCCAGATCTGAGTGAATATTGATTAAATGTCAACATATTGTCTTTATTAGGAATGAATCTCTCCATCATTCTGTACAACATTACACCTGATGGGTTTAAAAGTCATATAGAACATTTATACTGAACAAGAAAAAGTAAATAGTATCTTTCTTCGATTGCCTCAATTTTACAATCAAATTTTTAGCTTTTTATTTTTTTGGCTTATAAAAATATTTTTAAATCTAAATATTTCTACATTTCTGGGATTTTTCGCTAGTACAAAACGATGCACACTATTACAAAGTGTGCTAGCTTTAATAAAGAAATGTCTCCTTTATATTCTTTATAAACATCTTCAACAAGAACCTAGATTCTGACCTTTTTAAGAATTAAGGGATTTTAAATCAATTGATCTTTTCAGTTATTTATAGTTGAACCTTGTTCTCTCAAATAACTTGTTTTATTGGGTAATTAAATATTTGTCTGTTGGTTTTTACTATTAGAGAGATCAATAGTATAATTTATCTAGCATAACTCAAATACTCGTATATTCAAAGTAAAATGCTTGGTCCCTTCAGATTCAGCTTAGCAAAATAAAATGAGCGGTCCTTTCAGATTTTACAAAACAATGTTCAACTGTACTTTATACAGCAGAAAATGTATGTGGTAAAGTTAAAATACATGTTCATAACTGTAAAATGTATGTAGTAAAGTTAAAATACATGTTCATAACTGTAAAATGTATAGAAGCAGAGTTACTCTTAATGTGTTCAAATAATACTGTTGTGATCTATAGTATAAAGTGTTCAGCAGCTTATACCACATTGTGTTCATAGTGAATTTTATCCACCAAATTGTGATAGTGGAATCTTGTTAATGAATAAAATACATTTATTTAGATATGTTTTCTTTCTGTTAGACCCTTGGTTATTGAAAATAATGCTTTTGTGGACAATTTTACACCTAAAAAAGGAGAAAAGGTATTGATTTTCTGGCAGAACCAACCACATCAACAGTTATCACGTTTGTGATTAGTTCAGACTTGTCAATTTTTCACATTTCACAAAGTTGATGAAAATTTGATTTACAAAACACCGGCCGAACACGAATTACTTCTACTTCTAATACTGACCGCCTTCAACACGTTGAAGATTATGTCAGAGTTGGTGATGAAAAACAGTCACATTGATAAACCAGTTAACAGTTTTATATTGCACAAGGTTACATGTTAAAAGGTTCCGAAATATGAGTGATTCAGATGGATTAATTGACCTTTGAAGAAATGCTAAATTTCTGATCTGTTTAAAGAAGACAATACCAAATGTACAATCAATGACCGAATTTAAGGGAGTTAGGGTTATGGTGTTTATCGCCACTTTCAACAATATCGTGGCAGTCAGTTTTATTGGTGGAGAAAACCACTGACAAACGTTATCACATAAATGTATCGAGTACACCTTGCCATGAGCGTGATTCAAACTCACAACTCGGTGATTGTATAGGTAGTTGTAAATCCAACTACCATGATGTACCCCAGGTTGCTATATATAACAATGACACATAATCAGGTGGCTAATCTCTAAAAAATAATTGAACAATGGAGCAAAATAATAAAAAAAAAGAAAGAAGGAAATCTGTCACAAATGACCACGAATATGTTCGGTTTGTCACATTCACAATCATGTTCTTTCCTCATTCATAACGTATCACCAGTTTTGCAACAAGAATAACATGACACATGTCAAGCAGGAATGACTTGACCTTCTACAGCTCAACCCCAGTTTTTAGTGGGGTTCGTGTTGCTTGATCTTTAGTTTTGTAGATCATTGTTTGTCTTTTTGTTCTTTTTCTTTTGGTCATTGAATTGTCTGTCCTTCGGTTTACGGATTCTGATTACCTCTTTGGTATCTTAAACTTCCTAAGGGAATTAGAGCATTGAAACCAAATTCTGATACACAATGTTATATGACAAAGAACTAGTATGGCATGCAATTGTAACAGCACAAATGTTTGACTTCATATAAAAAACAGATCTGCTTCTGTGAATGATGTTCTAGTAAATAATTCATGAAATTCATCTCAAATTTAATAAATATTGTATAAAAATCAGGGTATATCTCCTATACATTAGAATAATAAACTGACCACTTCAGTGATCACAGGCGTTATAATATACAATTATGGCCTTCTAGAAAAGTGAATATCTATAATTATCAAATTGAGAAGGAGTTATTTCCAGAAGTTCTATGTTCACCTGAAACAGGTATATAATTAATATACAGTTATACCAAGTAGCTACTAGAGACAACATATCACAACATTTATCCCAACTGAAAAGAAATTGTAGATAAAAATTCCTGAAGTCCTATTCCTGTCAATTGTAGAGAGGTATAAACAACCTTGTCAGTATCTAGTCCTATGCTATTCCTGTCCATTGTAGAGAGGTTTAAACAACCTTGTCATCTAGTCCTATGCTATCCCTGTCCATTGTTGAGAGTTATAAACAACCCTGTCATTATCTAGTTCTATGCTATCTCTGTCCATTGTAGAGAGGTATAAACAATCCTGTCATTATCTAGTTCTATGCTATCCCTGTCCACTGTAGAGAGGTATAAACAACCTTGTTATTATCGTCTACAGAACATAGAACAACCGTCTTCCTGACGTTAGAACCCATTCTAGCCAGCGAAATAAAATCTAACATTGATATGTCCTCTTTATGTGGTCGACAAACAGCTATATAAAATGAATGAAATCTAGCTGGGTCACCTGAAAAAATAAATAAACAAAAATAAGAAAGCATTTCACTGTAAAACCCATAACACGTAACACTAAGTATTCAAATCCCACTGAGGCGATACAACATTATGTGATAAAGTTTTTCAGTGACTTGGTGGTTTTCTCCAGTTACTCGTCACTTACAGCAATTTTTCAGTCTACCAAGCCTGGAAAGTGAGTGGTGTGTTAGCGGTATCCATTGTACCAAGCCTGGAAAGTGAGCGGTGTGTTAGCGGTATCCATTGTATCAAGCCTGGAAAGTGAGCGGTGTGTTAGCGGTATCCATTGTACCAAGCCTGGAAAGTGAGCGGTGTGTTAGCGGTATCCATTGTACCAAGCCTGGAAAGTGAGTGGTGTGTTAGCGGTATCCATTTTGTCTGTTTCTACAATTTTTATATTAGGTATTAGAATTGTTCTCACGTTGCTGTTTTTTTTTGTTTTTCATTTTATCAGCTATATCATGACTATCCTACTTATTAACCCTGGTCTATTTATTGAGGTCAGACAGATTGGACATCCTTAACCTGTCAGTAACCTTGGTCTACTTATTGAGGTCAGACAGATTGGACATCCTAAACCTGTCAGTAACCTTGGTCTATTTATTGAGGTCAGACAGATTGGACATCCTAAACCTGTCAGTAACCTTGGTCTATTTATTGAGGTCAGACAGATTGGACATCCTAAACCTGTCAGTAACCTTGGTCTATTTATTGAGGTCAGACAGATTGGACATCCTAAACCTGTCAGTAACCTTGGTCTATTTATTGAGGTCAGACAGATTGGACAGCCTAAACCTATCAGTAACCCTGGTCTATTTATTGAGGTCAGACAGATTGGACATCCTAAACCTGTCAGTAACCTTGGTCTATTTATTGAGGTCAGACAGATTGGACAGCCTAAACCTGTCAGTAACCATGGTCTATTTATTGAGGTCAGACAGATTGGACAGCCTAAACCTGTCGGTAACCTTGGTCTATTTATTGTGGGAAGACAGATTGGACAGCCTAAACCTGTCAGTAACCTTGGTCTATTTATTGTAGGAACAGATTGGATAGCCTAAACCTGTCAGTAACCGTGGTCTATTTGGGGAAGACAGATTGGACAGCCTAATCCTGTCAGTAACCTTGGTTTATTTATTGTGGGAAGACAGATTTGACAGCCTAAACCTGTGTCAGTAACCTTGGTCTATTGGGGAAGACAGATTGGACAGCCTAAACCTGTCAGTAACCCTGGTCTATTTATTGTGGGAAGACAGATTGGACAGTCTAAACCTACCAGTAACCCTGGTCTACTTATTGAGGTCAGACAGATTGGACAGCCTAAACCTATCAGTAACCCTGGTCTATTTATTGAGATCAGACAGATTGGACATCCTAATCCTGTCAGTAACCCTGGTCTATTTATTGAGGTCAGACAAATTGGACATCCTAATCCTGTCAGTAACCCTGGTCTATTTATTGTGGGAAGACAGATTGGACAGCCTAAACCTATCAGTAACCCTGGTCTATTTGTTGAGGTCAGACAGATTGGACATCCTAATCCTGTCAGTAACCCTGGTCTATTTATTGTGGGAAGACAGATTGGACAGCCTAAATCTGTCAGTAACCCTGGTCTACTTATTGAGGTCAGACAGATTGGACATCCTAATCCTGTCAGTAACCCTGGTCTATTTATTGAGGTCAGACAGATTGGACATCCTAATCCTGTCAGTAACTCTGGTCTATTTATTGTGGGAAGACCGATTGGACAGCCTAAACCTGTCAGTAACCCTGGTCTACTTATTGAGGTCAGACAGATTGGACAGCCTAAACCTGTCAGTAACCCTGGTCTATTTATTAAGGTCAGACAGATTGGATATCCTAAACCTGTCAGCAACCCTGTTCGATTGATTCTGTTTGTTTGATGTTTGATGGTGTTTAACGCCACTTTCAACAATATTTCAGCTATTTCATGGCGGCCAGTTTTATTGGTGGAGGAAACCGGAGGACCCGGAGAAAACCACCGACCTGTTGCAAGTCACTGACAAACTTTATCACATGTTGTAAACCTCGCCCTGATCGAGATTCGAACTCACAACTGCAGTGGTGATAGGCACTCATTGCATAGGTAGTTGTAAATCCAACTACCATACGATCACTGCCATGACGACCCCTCGATTGATTCCATGTATTAACACAGCTGTAACATATGTCTGAATAATTTTACTGCCATCCAAAACTATCATACTTCTTTCTTATGAAATATACTGACAGCAACCAAAACTTTGTGCTTGAATTATTTCATACTTTGTAAACATGAATGATATATAGCTGGCATCTGTTATTACACAATTTTCTCCCTTTAATGAAAACCACGATCAACAGGTACAGAGTTTAAAAAGTAATTTAGTTTGTCCTGTTGTTTAAAAAGTTTAATTAAAAAATATTGATATTTGTTTGTCTAATGTTTCTTTCATGTCTTTTTCTGGTACATTCCCCACAATATAGCTGAAATATTGCTAAAGTTGGCTTTAAACACCAATCAATCAATCTTGTGCATTCATAGCCATAAAAAACCTTGACTTTAAACAAAATCATTAAATGTTTTTGAACAAAATTATTTGTAAGCTCTCTACTTCTTTACAAAACCAATATGCTTCAATATCAATACCTACAGATTGTGAAGGCTTGTCTCTAATTGGTCATTTGAAATGTGACCTTAGATACTGTTGGATGCTGTTAGATGTTAGTCGTTTGGTTTAGTCATTATGGGAGTTAGGGTTATAGTGTTTAATGCCACTTTCAACAATATTTCAACTATATCGTGGCAGTTCATTTACTTTCAACATATTTTATTTGCTAAATGTGCAAAAAGGATAAGACACAAGTTAGACAAGTATTCTCCTATGTACACAACCACATCTGTGATGTAATGGTTAGTGCGCTGGCTTCAAGTGCGTTAGATAATGGGTTTGAGTCCCGATCGGGTCAAACCAAAGACTATCAAATTGGTATTTGTTGTTTCTCCACTAAGCACGAAGCATTTAGGAGAAAGAGCAAAGGCTGGATGGCTCGCAATCAGGATAATGTGTCGGAGTGGAGCGACATGTCTATCCACGGACTGTTGTTTCAGTGAGCTAGCACTATAAAAATTCAACTCAGCGTGTTGGTCTAGTACAAAGTGGACCTCATCATCTTCTCATTGAAAATTATGTACAATCCATTCGGAACTCACCTGGATAGACCAAAAAATCTCCACCAAATTTATTCCCAGATGTTAAAAAGTTGCCCTTCTCCCACAAGTCTTTAAACACTGTATATCTGATTGTCTCTCTACTATTACTGGGATAACTCCATTCTGATCTACATTCTACCTCCTCTTCATGGTATGGACTCTCTGAATAAATATAGGAAATTAAGGTAAATTTGAACATTTTTGCAGTCCTTTTTTCAAATAGCAAATCCAAAGACCACTAGTAAAAATGCAAGATTAAAATATTGAGATGTTATATTGGTAGTAATCTTTGTAAATGTACACAAACAGAGGTGAGATATAGGTCAATTAAAATATTGAGATGTTATATTGGTAGTAATCTTTGTAAATATACACAAACAGAGGCGAGATATAGGTCAATTAAAATATTGAGATGTTATATGAGTAGTAATCTTTGTAAATGTACACAAACAGAGGCGAGATATAGGTCAATTAAAATATTGAGATGTTATATGAGTAGTAATCTTTGTAAATGTACACAAACAGAGGCAAGATATAGGTCAATTAAAATATTGAGATGTTATATGGGTAGTAATCTTTGTAAATGTACACAAACAGAGGCAAGATATAGGTCAATTAAAATATTGAGATGTTATATGAGTAGTAATCTTTGTAAATGTACACAACAGAGGCGAGATATAGGTCAATTAAAATATTGAGATGTTATATGAGTAGTAATCTTTGTAAATGTACACAAACAGAGGCGAGATATAGGTCAATTAAAATATTGAGATGTTATATGAGTAGTAATCTTTGTAAATGTACACAAACAGAGGTGAGATATAGGTCAATTAAAATATTGAGATGTTATATGAGTAGTAATCTTTGTAAATGTACACAAACAGAGGCGAGATATAGGTCAATTAAAATATTGAGATGTTATATGAGTAGTAATCTTTGTAAATGTACACAAACAGAGGTGAGATATAACATTAATTTGATTACATTTTCCATATTCTCTAACCATTTTCATACAAAGGTTCCAATTTTGTTCTACAGTTAATACACATCAATGACCATGTGTATGTATTCTTAGTTCACATGATACTATATTTACACTCTAATATTAGGGGCCATCGTGATTGTATGGTAGTTGGGTTTATAAGTACCTATGCAATCAGTGCCTATCACCACTAACGTTGCGAGTTCGAATCCCATTCAGACATGGTGTACTCGATACAACATTATGTGATAAAGCTGGTCAGTGAGTTGCGACAGGTCGGTGGATTTCTCTGGTTTCCTCCAATAACACTGACTGCCACAATATAACTGACATATTGTTGAAAGTGGCATTAAACACCATAAGCATAACCCACTCCAATAGTTCATGTCTAAAACAAGAGTTATCTCCTGTATCCTCTCTAATAGTTCATGTCTAAAACAAGAGTTATCTCCTGTATCCTCTCTAATAGTTCATGTCTAAAACAAGAGTTATCTCCTGTATCCTCTCTAATAGTTCATGTCTAAAACAAGAGTTATCTCCTGTATCCTCTCTAATAGTTCATGTCTAAAACAAGAGTTATCTCCTGTATCCTCTCTAGTAGTTCATGTCTAAAACAAGAGTTATCTCCTGTATCCTCTCTAATAGTTCATGTCTAAAACAAGAGTTATCTCCTGTATCCTCTCTAATAGTTCATGTCTAAAACAAGAGTTATCTCCTGTATCCTCTCTAATAGTTCATGTCTAAAACAAGAGTTATCTCCTGTATCCTCTCTAATAGTTCATGTCTAAAACAAGAGTTATCTCCTGTATCCTCTCTAATAGTTCATGTCTAAAACAAGAGTTATCTCCTGTATCCTCTCTAATAGTTCATGTCTAAAACAAGAGTTATCTCCTGTATCCTCTCTAATAGTTCATGTCTAAAACAAGAGCTATCTCCTGTATCCTCTCTAGTAGTTCATGTCTAAAACAAGAGTTATCTCCTGTATCCTCTCTAATAGTTCATGTCTAAAACAAGAGTTATCTCCTGTATCCTCTCTAATAGTTCATGTCTAAAACAAGAGTTATCTCCTGTATCCTCTCTAATAGTTCATGTCTAAAACAAGAGCTATCTCCTGTATCCTCTCTAGTAGTTCATGTCTAAAACAAGAGTTATCTCCTGTATCCTCTCTAATAGTTCATGTCTAAAACAAGAGTTATCTTCTGTATCCTCTCTAATAGTTCATGTCTAAAACAAGAGTTATCTCCTGTATCCTCTCTAATAGTTCATGTCTAAAACAAGAGTTATCTCCTGTATCCTCTCTAATAGTTCATGTCTAAAACAAGAGCTATCTCCTGTATCCTCTCTAATAGTTCATGTCTAAAACAAGAGCTATCTCCTGTATCCTCTCTAGTAGTTCATGTCTAAAACAAGAGTTATCTCCTGTATCCTCTCTAATAGTTCATGTCTAAAACAAGAGTTATCTCCTGTATCCTCTCTAATAGTTCATGTCTAAAACAAGAGTTATCTCCTGTATCCTCTCTAATAGTTCATGTCTAAAACAAGAGCTATCTCCTGTATCCTCTCTAATAGTTCATGTCTAAAACAAGAGTTATCTCCTGTATCCTCTCTAATAGTTCATGTCTAAAACAAGAGTTATCTTCTGTATCCTCTCTAATAGTTCATGTCTAAAACAAGAGTTATCTCCTGTATCCTCTCTAATAGTTCATGTCTAAAACAAGAGTTATCTTCTGTATCCTCTCCAATAGTTCATGTCTAAAACAAGAGTTATCTCCTGTATCCTCTCTAATAGTTCATGTCTAAAACAAGAGTTATCTCCTGTATCCTCTCTAATAGTTCATGTCTAAAACAAGAGTTATCTCCTGTATCCTCTCTAATAGTTCATGTCTAAAACAAGAGTTATCTCCTGTATCCTCTCTAATAGTTCATGTCTAAAACAAGAGTTATCTCCTGTATCCTCTCTAGTAGTTCATGTCTAAAACAAGAGTTATCTTCTGTATCCTCTCTAATAGTTCATGTCTAAAACAAGAGTTATCTCCTGTATCCTCTCTAATAGTTCATGTCTAAAACAAGAGTTATCTCCTGTATCCTCTCTAGTAGTTCATGTCTAAAACAAGAGTTATCTCCTGTATCCTCTCTAGTAGTTCATGTCTAAAACAAGAGTTATCTCCTGTATCCTCTCTAATAGTTCATGTCTAAAACAAGAGTTATCTTCTGTATCCTCTCTAATAGTTCATGTCTAAAACAAGAGTTATCTCCTGTATCCTCTCTAATAGTTCATGTCTAAAACAAGAGTTATCTCCTGTATCCTCTCTAATAGTTCATGTCTAAAACAAGAGTTATCTCCTGTATCCTCTCTAATAGTTCATGTCTAAAACAAGAGTTATCTCCTGTATCCTCTCTAATAGTTCATGTCTAAAACAAGAGTTATCTCCTGTATCCTCTCTAGTAGTTCATGTCTAAAACAAGAGTTATCTCCTGTATCCTCTCTAATAGTTCATGTCTAAAACAAGAGTTATCTCCTGTATCCTCTCTAGTAGTTCATGTCTAAAACAAGAGTTATCTCCTGTATCCTCTCTAATAGTTCATGTCTAAAACAAGAGTTATCTCCTGTATCCTCTCTAATAGTTCATGTCTAAAACAAGAGTTATCTCCTGTATCCTCTCTAGTAGTTCATGTCTAAAACAAGAGTTATCTCCTGTATCCTCTCTAATAGTTCATGTCTAAAACAAGAGTTATCTCCTGTATCCTCTCTAATAGTTCATGTCTAAAACAAGAGTTATCTCCTGTATCCTCTCTAATAGTTCATGTCTAAAACAAGAGTTATCTCCTGTATCCTCTCTAATAGTTCATGTCTAAAACAAGAGTTATCTCCTGTATCCTCTCTAATAGTTCATGTCTAAAACAAGAGTTATCTCCTGTATCCTCTCTAATAGTTCATGTCTAAAACAAGAGTTATCTCCTGTATCCTCTCTAATAGTTCATGTCTAAAACAAGAGTTATCTCCTGTATCCTCTCTAATAGTTCATGTCTAAAACAAGAGTTATCTCCTGTATCCTCTCTAATAGTTCATGTCTAAAACAAGAGTTATCTCCTGTATCCTCTCTAATAGTTCATGTCTAAAACAAGAGTTATCTTCTGTATCCTCTCTAGTAGTTCATGTCTAAAACAAGAGTTATCTTCTGTATCCTCTCTAATAGTTCATGTCTAAAACAAGAGTTATCTCCTGTATCCTCTCTAATAGTTCATGTCTAAAACAAGAGTTATCTCCTGTATCCTCTCTAATAGTTCATGTCTAAAACAAGAGTTATCTCCTGTATCCTCTCTAGTAGTTCATGTCTAAAACAAGAGTTATCTCCTGTATCCTCTCTAATAGTTCATGTCTAAAACAAGAGTTATCTCCTGTATCCTCTCTAATAGTTCATGTCTAAAACAAGAGTTATCTCCTGTATCCTCTCTAATAGTTCATGTCTAAAACAAGAGTTATCTCCTGTATCCTCTCTAATAGTTCATGTCTAAAACAAGAGTTATCTCCTGTATCCTCTCTAATAGTTCATGTCTAAAACAAGAGTTATCTCCTGTATCCTCTCTAATAGTTCATGTCTAAAACAAGAGTTATCTCCTGTATCCTCTCTAATAGTTCATGTCTAAAACAAGAGTTATCTCCTGTATCCTCTCTAATAGTTCATGTCTAAAACAAGAGTTATCTCCTGTATCCTCTCTAATAGTTCATGTCTAAAACAAGAGTTATCTCCTGTATCCTCTCTAGTAGTTCATGTCTAAAACAAGAGTTATCTCCTGTATCCTCTCTAATAGTTCATGTCTAAAACAAGAGTTATCTCCTGTATCCTCTCTAATAGTTCATGTCTAAAACAAGAGTTATCTCCTGTATCCTCTCTAATAGTTCATGTCTAAAACAAGAGTTATCTCCTGTATCCTCTCTAATAGTTCATGTCTAAAACAAGAGTTATCTCCTGTATCCTCTCTAATAGTTCATGTCTAAAACAAGAGTTATCTCCTGTATCCTCTCTAGTAGTTCATGTCTAAAACAAGAGTTATCTCCTGTATCCTCTCTAATAGTTCATGTCTAAAACAAGAGTTATCTCCTGTATCCTCTCTAATAGTTCATGTCTAAAACAAGAGTTATCTCCTGTATCCTCTCTAATAGTTCATGTCTAAAACAAGAGTTATCTTCTGTATCCTCTCTAATAGTTCATGTCTAAAACAAGAGTTATCTCCTGTATCCTCTCTAATAGTTCATGTCTAAAACAAGAGTTATCTCCTGTATCCTCTCTAATAGTTCATGTCTAAAACAAGAGTTATCTTCTGTATCCTCTCTAATAGTTCATGTCTAAAACAAGAGTTATCTCCTGTATCCTCTCTAGTAGTTCATGTCTAAAACAAGAGTTATCTCCTGTATCCTCTCTAGTAGTTCATGTCTAAAACAAGAGCTATCTTCTGTATCCTCTCTAATAGTTCATGTCTAAAACAAGAGTTATCTCCTGTATCCTCTCTAATAGTTCATGTCTAAAACAAGAGTTATCTTCTGTATCCTCTCTAATAGTTCATGTCTAAAACAAGAGTTATCTCCTGTATCCTCTCTAATAGTTCATGTCTAAAACAAGAGTTATCTTCTGTATCCTCTCTAATAGTTCATGTCTAAAACAAGAGTTATCTCCTGTATCCTCTCTAATAGTTCATGTCTAAAACAAGAGTTATCTCCTGTATCCTCTCTAATAGTTCATGTCTAAAACAAGAGTTATCTCCTGTATCCTCTCTAATAGTTCATGTCTAAAACAAGAGTTATCTCCTGTATCCTCTCTAATAGTTCATGTCTAAAACAAGAGTTATCTTCTGTATCCTCTCTAATAGTTCATGTCTAAAACAAGAGTTATCTCCTGTATCCTCTCTAATAGTTCATGTCTAAAACAAGAGTTATCTCCTGTATCCTCTCTAATAGTTCATGTCTAAAACAAGAGCTATCTTCTGTATCCTCTCTAATAGTTCATGTCTAAAACAAGAGTTATCTTCTGTATCCTCTCTAATAGTTCATGTCTAAAACAAGAGTTATCTTCTGTATCCTCTCTAATAGTTCATGTCTAAAACAAGAGTTATCTTCTGTATCCTCTCTAATAGTTCATGTCTAAAACAAGAGTTATCTCCTGTATCCTCTCTAGTAGTTCATATGAAAAAACCTCACTTTAGCTTATAGCCAGGTGTAAGAGTTATAATCTTCTAACCTGTATACAACTGCACCAATGTATTCTTTAAGGGTACAGCTGGGATCTCAATACTATTTACATCAACATCAATGTTCAGTTCTGTCTCATCTACATCTTCTCCTGCCTCTTTCTTTCTTTTCATTTCTTGTTCTATTTTTTTCTTCTTTCCTTCTCTAATCTGGTGAAGATTTCGTGTCATTTCTCTTTTTTTCTCTTCTTTAAATAATTCAATCTGCAGTAGAACTGTGAATCAGTGGATTCAAATGATAACATTAGGTAAGCAAAGAAAAATGTGAATCCTGCATTCAGATGAGTACAACAGTAAAGCAAATAAATGTGAATCAGTGGATTCATATGATTACATGGGTAAACACAAGAAAAATGTGAAAATGTGGATTCTGATGGTTACAACATTTAAGCCAAAAAAATGTGAATCAGTGGATTCAGACGATTACATGGGTTAACACAAGAAAAATGTGAAAATGTGGATTCTGATGGTTACAACATTTAAGCAAAGAAAAATGTGAATCAGTGAATTCAGACGATTACATGGGTTAACACAAGAAAAATGTGGATTCTGATGGCTACAACATATAAGCAAAGAAAAATGTTAATGAGTGGATTCAGACGATTACATGGATTAACACAAGAAAAATGTGAAAATGTGGTTTCTGATGGTTACAACATTTAAGCAAAGGAAAATGTGAATCAGTGGATTCAGACGATTACATGGATTAACACAAGAAAAATGTGAAAATGTGGATTCTGATGGTTACAACATTTAAGCAAAGAAAAATGTGAATCAGTGGATTCAGACGATTACATGGAATAACAACAAGAAAAATGTGAAAATGTGGATTCTGATAGTTACAACTGTCAAAAGAGAAAGAAGCCAAACAGAGGTTGATAATGTGTGTTGTTTTCATAAAAGATACTTGCATTAACATGGAAAGAAGGAGTGATGTCACTGATATTGTCAGCATGCCAACTGTCTGGCCAGCAGAAGCAATCATAGTACATTGTATTTAATCTTAACATATCAATTAATAGTTTCCTGTGTTTGTTTGAACCAGAAAATGTGTTTTATTATTATTATTTTTTTTTAATAAGTATCAAATAAAGATTTAATAGCATTACATTATGATTTGGTTTCCTTCCCCTTTACCAAATAAAATATGAATCAGTGGCTTCAATTGATTACAATAGCTATTTCTAGAAAATTGTGAATCAAAATTGTTTTCAAACCATTCTGAGATTCTTTGAGTTACCTGCTCTTTGTAAAGTTGTGATCTGAGTCTTGTATGTTCTTCAACTTGCTCTGGTGATGGCTCAGTTAATGGAGTTTTTGATTTTACCAATAAACACACTCCTGAAACATGAAATTATAAATACAGTTAGTCCACCTCTTATCAGGCTATCCCTCTTCTTCAATAAATTATAAATACAGTTAGTCCACCTCTTATAAGGCTATCCCTCTTCTTCAATAAATTATAAATACAGTTAGTCCACCTCTTATCAGGCTATCCCTCTTCTTCAATAAATTATAAATACAGTTAGTCCACCTCTTATAAGGCTATCCCTCTTCTTCAATAAATTATAAATAATTAGTCTACCTCTTATAAGGCTATCCCTCTTCTTCAATAAATTATAAATACAGTTAGTCCACCTCTTATCAGGCTATCCCTCTTCTTCAATAAATTATAAATAGTTAGTCCACCTCTTATCAGGCTATTCCTCTTCTTCAATAAATTATAAATACAGTTAGTCCACCTCTTATCAGGCTATCCCTCTTCTTCAATAAATTATAAATACAGTTAGTCCACCTCTTATAAGGCTATCCCTCTTCTTCAATAAATTATAAATACAGTTAGTCCACCTCTTATAAGGCTATCCCTCTTCTTCAATAAATTATAAATACAGTTAGTCCACCCCTTATCAAGCTATCCCTCTTCTTCAATAAATTATAAATAGTTAGTCCACCTCTTATAAGGCTATCCCTCTTCTTCAATAAATTATAAATACAGTTAGTCCACCTCTTATAAGGCTATCCCTCTTCTTCAATAAATTATAAATACAGTTAGTCCACCTCTTATCAGGCTATCCCTCTTCTTCAATAAATTATAAATACAGTTAGTCCACCTCTTATAAGACTATCCCTCTTCTTCAATAAATTATAAATACAGTTAGTCCACCTCTTATCAGGCTATCCCTCTTCTTCAATAAATTATAAATACAGTTAGTCCACCTCTTATCAGGCTATCCCTCTTCTTCAATAAATTATAAATAGTTAGTCCACCTCTTATAAGGCTATCCCTCTTCTTCAATAAATTATAAATACAGTTAGTCCACCTCTTATAAGGCTATCCCTCTTCTTCAATAAATTATAAATACAGTTAGTCCACCTCTTATAAGACTATCCCTCTTCTTCAATAAATTATAAATACAGTTAGTCCACCTCTTATAAGGCTATCCCTCTTCTTCAATAAATTATAAATACAGTTAGTCCACCTCTTATCAGGCTATCCCTCTTCTTCAATAAATTATAAATACAGTTAGTCCACCTCTTATCAGGCTATCCCTCTTCTTCAATAAATTATAAATAGTTAGTTCACCTCTTATAAGGCTATCCCTCTTCAATAAATTATAAATACAGTTAGTCCACCTCTTATAAGGCTATCCCTCTTCTTCAATAAATTATAAATACAGTTAGTCCACCTCTTATCAGGCTATCCCTCTTCTTCAATAAATTATAAATACAGTTAGTCCACCTCTTATCAGGCTATCCCTCTTCTTCAATAAATTATAAATACAGTTAGTCCACCTCTTATAAGGCTATCCCTCTTCTTCAATAAATTATAAATAATTAGTCTACCTCTTATAAGGCTATCCCTCTTCTTCAATAAATTATAAATACAGTTAGTCCACCTCTTATCAGGCTATCCCTCTTCTTCAATAAATTATAAATACAGTTAGTCCATCTCTTATAAGGCTATCCCTCTTCTTCAATAACTTATAAATACAGTTAGTCCACCTCTTATCAGGCTATCCCTCTTCTTCAATAAATTATAAATAGTTAGTCCACCTCTTATAAGGCTATCCCTCTTCTTCAATAAATTATAAATACAGTTAGTCCACCTCTTATAAGGCTATCCTTCTTCAATAAAAAAAAAGTGGCTTTATAAGAGGGGTGGCCTCTCTTGGTGGGGATTATTTAGTAGTTTTATACTTATAAGAGGGGTGGCCTCTCTTGGTGGGGACTATTTAGTAGTTTATACTTATAAGAGGGGTGGCCTCTCTTGGTGGGGACTATTTAGTAGTTTATACTTATAAGAGGGGTGGCCTCTCTTGGTGGGGACTATTTAGTAGTTTATACTAATAAGAGGGGTGGCCTCTCTTGGTGGGGACTATTTAGTAGTTTTATACTAAGAGGGGTGGCCTCTCTTGGTGGGGACTATTTAGTAGTTTATACTAATAAGAGGGGTGGCCTCTCTTGGTGGGGACTATTTAGTAATTTATACTTATAAGAGGGGTGGCCTCTCTTGGTGGGGACTATTTAGTAGCTTATACTTATAAGAGGGTTGGCCTCTCTTGGTGGAGACTATTTAGTAGTTTATACTTATAAGAGGGGTGGCCTCTCTTGGTGGGGACTATTTAGTAGTTTTATACTAATAAGAGGGGTGGCCTCTCTTGGTTGGGACTATTTAGAAGTTTTATACTTATAAGAGGGGCAGCCTCTCTTGGTGGGGACTATTTAGTAGTTTATACTAATAAGAGGGGTGGCCTCTCTTGGTGGGGACTATTTGTGGGGACTATTTAGTAGTTTTATACTTATAAGAGGGGTGGCCTCTCTTGGTGGGGACTATTTAGTAGTTTTATATTTATAAGAGGGGTGGTCTCTCTTGGTGGGGACTATTTAGAAGTTTATACTTATAAGAGGGGCGGCCTCTCTTGGTGGAGACTATTTAGTAGTTTATACTAATAAGAGGGGCGGCCTCTCTTGGTGGGGACTATTTAGTAGTTTATATTTATAAGAGTGGTGGCCTCTCTTGGTGGGGACTATTTAGGAGTTTATACTTATAAGAGGGGCGGCCTCTCTTGGTGGGGACTATTTAGTAGTTTATATTTATAAGAGGGGCGGCCTCTCTTGGTGGGGACTATTTAGGAGTTTATACTTATAAGAGGGGTGGCCTCTCTTGGTGGGGACTATTTAGTAGTTTATATTTATAAGAGGGGTGGCCTCTCTTGGTGGGGACTATTTAGTAGTTTATACTTATAAGAGGGGTAGCCTCTCTTGGTGGGGACTATTTAGTAGTTTATACTTATAAGAGGGGTGGCCTCTCTTGGTGGGGACTATTTAGTAGTTTATATTTATAAGAGGGGTGGCCTCTCTTGGTGGGGACTATTTAGTAGTTTATACTTATAAGAGGGGTGGCCTCTCTTGGTGGGGACTATTTAGTAGTTTATACTTATAAGAGGGGTGGCTTCTCTTGGTGGGGACTATTTAGTAGTTTATACTTATAAGAGGGGTGGCCTCTCTTGGTGGAGACTATTTAGTAGTTTATACTTATAAGAGGGTTGGCCTCTCTTGGTGGGGACTATTTAGTAGTTTATACTTATAAGAGGGTTGGCCTCTCTTGGTGGGGACTATTTAGTAGTTTATACTTATAAGAGGGTTGGCCTCTCTTGGTGGGGACTATTTAGTAGTTTATACTTATAAGAGGGGTGGCCTCTCTTGGTGGGGACTATTTAGTAGTTTATACTTATAAGAGGGTTGGCCTCTCTTGGTGGAGACTATTTAGTAGTTTATACTTATAAGAGGGGTGGCCTCTCTTGGTGGAGACTATTTAGTAGTTTATACTTATAAGAGGGGTGGCCTCTCTTGGTGGGGACTATTTAGTAGTTTATACTTATAAGAGGGTTGGCCTCTCTTGGTGGGGACTATTTAGTAGTTTTATACTTATAAGAGGGGTGGCCTCTCTTGGTGGGGACTATTTAGGAGTTTATACTTATAAGAGGGGCGGCCTCTCTTGGTGGGGACTAATTAGTAGTTTATACTTATAAGAGGGTTGGCCTCTCTTGGTGGGGACTATTTAGTAGTTTTATACTTATAAGAGGGGTGGCCTCTCTTGGTGGGGACTATTTAGTAGTTTATATTTATAAGAGGGGTGGCCTCTCTTGGTGGGGACTATTTAGGAGTTTATACTTATAAGAGGGGTGGCCTCTCTTGGTGGGGACTATTTAGTAGTTTATACTTATAAGAGGGGTAGCCTCTCTTGGTGGGGACTATTTAGAAGTTTATACTTATAAGAGGGGCGGCCTCTCTTGGTGGAGACTATTTAGTAGTTTATACTAATAAGAGGGGCGGCCTCTCTTGGTGGGGACTATTTAGTAGTTTATATTTATAAGAGTGGTGGCCTCTCTTGGTGGGGACTATTTAGGAGTTTATACTTATAAGAGGGGCGGCCTCTCTTGGTGGGGACTATTTAGTAGTTTATATTTATAAGAGGGGCGGCCTCTCTTGGTGGGGACTATTTAGGAGTTTATACTTATAAGAGGGGTGGCCTCTCTTGGTGGGGACTATTTAGTAGTTTTATACTTATAAGAGGGGTGGCCTCTCTTGGTGGGGACTATTTAGGAGTTTATACTTATAAGAGGGGCGGCCTCTCTTGGTGGGGACTAATTAGTAGTTTATACTTATAAGAGGGTTGGCCTCTCTTGGTGGGGACTATTTAGTAGTTTTATACTTATAAGAGGGGTGGCCTCTCTTGGTGGGGACTATTTAGTAGTTTATATTTATAAGAGGGGCGGCCTCTCTTGGTGGGGACTATTTAGGAGTTTATACTTATAAGAGGGGTGGCCTCTCTTGGTGGGGACTATTTAGTAGTTTATACTTATAAGAGGGGTAGCCTCTCTTGGTGGGGACTATTTAGAAGTTTATACTTATAAGAGGGGCGGCCTCTCTTGGTGGAGACTATTTAGTAGTTTATACTAATAAGAGGGGCGGCCTCTCTTGGTGGGGACTATTTAGTAGTTTATATTTATAAGAGTGGTGGCCTCTCTTGGTGGGGACTATTTAGGAGTTTATACTTATAAGAGGGGCGGCCTCTCTTGGTGGGGACTATTTAGTAGTTTATATTTATAAGAGGGGCGGCCTCTCTTGGTGGGGACTATTTAGGAGTTTATACTTATAAGAGGGGTGGCCTCTCTTGGTGGGGACTATTTAGTAGTTTATATTTATAAGAGGGGTGGCCTCTCTTGGTGGGGACTATTTAGTAGTTTATACTTATAAGAGGGGTAGCCTCTCTTGGTGGGGACTATTTAGTAGTTTATACTTATAAGAGGGGTGGCCTCTCTTGGTGGGGACTATTTAGTAGTTTATATTTATAAGAGGGGTGGCCTCTCTTGGTGGGGACTATTTAGTAGTTTATACTTATAAGAGGGGTGGCCTCTCTTGGTGGGGACTATTTAGTAGTTTATACTTATAAGAGGGGTGGCCTCTCTTGGTGGGGACTATTTAGTAGTTTATACTTATAAGAGGGGTGGCCTCTCTTGGTGGAGACTATTTAGTAGTTTATATTTATAAGAGGGTTGGCCTCTCTTGGTGGGGACTATTTAGTAGTTTATACTTATAAGAGGGTTGGCCTCTCTTGGTGGGGACTATTTAGTAGTTTATACTTATAAGAGGGTTGGCCTCTCTTGGTGGGGACTATTTAGTAGTTTATACTTATAAGAGGGGTGGCCTCTCTTGGTGGGGACTATTTAGTAGTTTATACTTATAAGAGGGTTGGCCTCTCTTGGTGGAGACTATTTAGTAGTTTATACTTATAAGAGGGGTGGCCTCTCTTGGTGGAGACTATTTAGTAGTTTATACTTATAAGAGGGGTGGCCTCTCTTGGTGGGGACTATTTAGTAGTTTATACTTATAAGAGGGTTGGCCTCTCTTGGTGGGGACTATTTAGTAGTTTTATACTTATAAGAGGGGTGGCCTCTCTTGGTGGGGACTATTTAGTAGTTTATACTTATAAGAGGGGCGGCCTCTCTTGGTGGGGACTAATTAGTAGTTTATACTTATAAGAGGGTTGGCCTCTCTTGGTGGGGACTATTTAGTAGTTTTATACTTATAAGAGGGGTGGCCTCTCTTGGTGGGGACTATTTAGTAGTTTATATTTATAAGAGGGGCGGCCTCTCTTGGTGGGGACTATTTAGGAGTTTATACTTATAAGAGGGGTGGCCTCTCTTGGTGGGGACTATTTAGTAGTTTATATTTATAAGAGGGGTGGCCTCTCTTGGTTGGGACTATTTAGTAGTTTATACTTAAAAGAGGGGTGGCCTCTCTTGGTGGGGACTATTTAGTAGTTTATACTTATAAGAGGGGTAGCCTCTCTTGGTGGGGACTATTTAGTAGTTTATACTTATAAGAGGGGTGGCCTCTCTTGGCGGGGACTATTTAGTAGTTTATATTTATAAGAGGGGTGGCCTCTCTTGGTGGGGACTATTTAGTAGTTTATACTTATAAGAGGGGTGGCCTCTCTTGGTGGGGACTATTTAGTAGTTTATACTTATAAATGGGGTGGCCTCTCTTGGTGGGGACTATTTAGTAGTTTATACTTATAAGAGGGGTGGCCTCTCTTGGTGGAGACTATTTAGTAGTTTATACTAATAAGAGGGTTGGCCTCTCTTGGTGGGGACTATTTAGTAGTTTATACTTATAAGAGGGTTGGCCTCTCTTGGTGGGGACTATTTAGTAGTTTATACTTATAAGAGGGTTGGCCTCTCTTGGTGGGGACTATTTAGTAGTTTATACTTATAAGAGGGGTGGCCTCTCTTGGTGGGGACTATTTAGTAGTTTATACTTATAAGAGGGTTGGCATCTCTTGGTGGAGACTATTTAGTAGTTTATACTTATAAGAGGGGTGGCCTCTCTTGGTGGGGACTATTTAGTAGTTTATACTTATAAGAGGGTTGGCCTCTCTTGGTGGGGACTATTTAGTAGTTTTATACTTATAAGAGGGGTGGCCTCTCTTGGTGGGGACTATTTAGGAGTTTATATTTATAAGAGGGGCGGCCTCTCTTGGTGGGGACTAATTAGTAGTTTATACTTATAAGAGGGTTGGCCTCTCTTGGTGGGGACTATTTAGTAGTTTTATACTTATAAGAGGGTTGGCCTCTCTTGGTGGGGACTATTTAGTAGCTTATACTTATAAGAGGGGTGGCCTCTCTTGGTGGGGACTATTTAGTAGTTTATACTTATAAGAGGGGTGGCCTCTCTTGGTGGGGACTATTTAGTAGTTTATATTTATAAGAGGGGCGGCCTCTCTTGGTGGGGACTATTTAGGAGTTTATACTTATAAGAGGGGTGGCCTCTCTTGGTGGGGACTATTTAGTAGTTTATACTTATAAGAGGGGTAGCCTCTCTTGGTGGGGACTATTTAGAAGTTTATACTTATAAGAGGGGCGGCCTCTCTTGGTGGAGACTATTTAGTAGTTTATACTAATAAGAGGGGCGGCCTCTCTTGGTGGGGACTATTTAGTAGTTTATATTTATAAGAGTGGTGGCCTCTCTTGGTGGGGACTATTTAGGAGTTTATACTTATAAGAGGGGCGGCCTCTCTTGGTGGGGACTATTTAGTAGTTTATATTTATAAGAGGGGCGGCCTCTCTTGGTGGGGACTATTTAGGAGTTTATACTTATAAGAGGGGTGGCCTCTCTTGGTGGGGACTATTTAGTAGTTTATATTTATAAGAGGGGTGGCCTCTCTTGGTGGGGACTATTTAGTAGTTTATACTTATAAGAGGGGTAGCCTCTCTTGGTGGGGACTATTTAGTAGTTTATACTTATAAGAGGGGTGGCCTCTCTTGGTGGGGACTATTTAGTAGTTTATATTTATAAGAGGGGTGGCCTCTCTTGGTGGGGACTATTTAGTAGTTTATACTTATAAGAGGGGTGGCCTCTCTTGGTGGGGACTATTTAGTAGTTTATACTTATAAGAGGGGTGGCCTCTCTTGGTGGGGACTATTTAGTAGTTTATACTTATAAGAGGGGTGGCCTCTCTTGGTGGAGACTATTTAGTAGTTTATATTTATAAGAGGGTTGGCCTCTCTTGGTGGGGACTATTTAGTAGTTTATACTTATAAGAGGGTTGGCCTCTCTTGGTGGGGACTATTTAGTAGTTTATACTTATAAGAGGGTTGGCCTCTCTTGGTGGGGACTATTTAGTAGTTTATACTTATAAGAGGGGTGGCCTCTCTTGGTGGGGACTATTTAGTAGTTTATACTTATAAGAGGGTTGGCCTCTCTTGGTGGAGACTATTTAGTAGTTTATACTTATAAGAGGGGTGGCCTCTCTTGGTGGAGACTATTTAGTAGTTTATACTTATAAGAGGGGTGGCCTCTCTTGGTGGGGACTATTTAGTAGTTTATACTTATAAGAGGGTTGGCCTCTCTTGGTGGGGACTATTTAGTAGTTTTATACTTATAAGAGGGGTGGCCTCTCTTGGTGGGGACTATTTAGTAGTTTATACTTATAAGAGGGGCGGCCTCTCTTGGTGGGGACTAATTAGTAGTTTATACTTATAAGAGGGTTGGCCTCTCTTGGTGGGGACTATTTAGTAGTTTTATACTTATAAGAGGGGTGGCCTCTCTTGGTGGGGACTATTTAGTAGTTTATATTTATAAGAGGGGCGGCCTCTCTTGGTGGGGACTATTTAGGAGTTTATACTTATAAGAGGGGTGGCCTCTCTTGGTGGGGACTATTTAGTAGTTTATATTTATAAGAGGGGTGGCCTCTCTTGGTTGGGACTATTTAGTAGTTTATACTTAAAAGAGGGGTGGCCTCTCTTGGTGGGGACTATTTAGTAGTTTATACTTATAAGAGGGGTAGCCTCTCTTGGTGGGGACTATTTAGTAGTTTATACTTATAAGAGGGGTGGCCTCTCTTGGCGGGGACTATTTAGTAGTTTATATTTATAAGAGGGGTGGCCTCTCTTGGTGGGGACTATTTAGTAGTTTATACTTATAAGAGGGGTGGCCTCTCTTGGTGGGGACTATTTAGTAGTTTATACTTATAAATGGGGTGGCCTCTCTTGGTGGGGACTATTTAGTAGTTTATACTTATAAGAGGGGTGGCCTCTCTTGGTGGAGACTATTTAGTAGTTTATACTAATAAGAGGGTTGGCCTCTCTTGGTGGGGACTATTTAGTAGTTTATACTTATAAGAGGGTTGGCCTCTCTTGGTGGGGACTATTTAGTAGTTTATACTTATAAGAGGGTTGGCCTCTCTTGGTGGGGACTATTTAGTAGTTTATACTTATAAGAGGGGTGGCCTCTCTTGGTGGGGACTATTTAGTAGTTTATACTTATAAGAGGGTTGGCATCTCTTGGTGGAGACTATTTAGTAGTTTATACTTATAAGAGGGGTGGCCTCTCTTGGTGGAGACTATTTAGTAGTTTATACTTATAAGAGGGGTGGCCTCTCTTGGTGGGGACTATTTAGTAGTTTATACTTATAAGAGGGTTGGCCTCTCTTGGTGGGGACTATTTAGTAGTTTTATACTTATAAGAGGGGTGGCCTCTCTTGGTGGGGACTATTTAGGAGTTTATATTTATAAGAGGGGCGGCCTCTCTTGGTGGGGACTAATTAGTAGTTTATACTTATAAGAGGGTTGGCCTCTCTTGGTGGGGACTATTTAGTAGTTTTATACTTATAAGAGGGTTGGCCTCTCTTGGTGGGGACTATTTAGTAGCTTATACTTATAAGAGGGGTGGCCTCTCTTGGTGGGGACTATTTAGTAGTTTATACTTATAAGAGGGGTGGCCTCTCTTGGTGGGGACTATTTAGTAGTTTATACTTATAAGAGGGGTGGCCTCTCTTGGTGGGGACTATTTAGTAGTTTTATACTTATAAGAGGGGTGGCCTTCTCTTGGTGGAGACTATTTAGTAGTTTATACTTATAAGAGGGGTGGCCTCTCTCGGTGGGGACTATTTAGGAGTTTTATACTATCTCAGTGCTTCTGGAATCTGACCTTGACAAGTGGGGTGATCTTTGTTGGTCATGACCTTATAACAGGGGAGACTACTGTGCCACATTTCATTTTTATTTAAAACTTATTCAGACACTGACTCCACATCCAGTTTTCAAAACTATTCAAAATCTGTGCATTCTCTTTGTGTTCTGTTTCAATCTTCTTAAACCCAACAATAAAAAAAACCAATATATGTCCTGGTTTGTTTCCCATTCAATCATTTGTAGTGAGATGTAATTGTTCATTTTGATATTGGTGGAATTGTTGACCATCACTGTTTTAACTTTCTTTTCACATCTGAAATGTTGTATCTCCAGCAAGCAAGCAACTGCTAAACTTTATCACTTACGGCTGTGAGTCGAGTGCACACTTTTTTGTAATTTACAAAGCCGAGCGCGAACCCACGCCGATTAGTATTTATGCACAAGTAAATAAACATTGATTTCATTATGGCTCTACTAATCTTCATTTTTTGGCCCTATCTTTTTTATTTACAGCTCTACTCCACTACTGACTTTCATTTTTAGGCCCTACTTCAGGGTCGTAACTACTATTGAGGCAGATGAGGCAGTTGCACCACGATCCCTTTACATGGGGGTCTCAATCGACGGTCCTCAGGCCTCTGCCTCCCCTGTTTTAAACCCCTAGTAGTAGCTACAGCCCTGTACTTCATCATTTAAATCTACCTTTCTCAAGTAAAAGTGTTGTTTCCTCTGGCATCAGTTGTAGGGGTAATCCTAGATGGTTATTCTGACGTGGAAATCTTGACAGAGCGCCAACAAGTGATCCAACAATCCTCCATTCTTCTCTCAACTTTATAGAATCTGTTAAAGATATATACAAGTATTTCATAACCAGTGATTATCAGATGAAGAACATCAATGATAATCAAATGGCATTTCTGTCATATTTATTTCACAATCACTTTAAAATTGTTTTTTCCATGATCTAAGAACATATTTTCTACAACCCGTCCTTGCATTTAATTGTGTCCTCTAGTTCAAAGTGTCCGCTGGACGCTATTACATATGTCATAGTGTCCAGCAGACACTATTTCATATCGCAATCTCTATAAAATATTGTCCGGGTGGACACTTTAACATAGGACACTATTATGTCTTACCCTTACCCTAACCCTACTAACCCTATACTAGGACACAATTTCATAGCACCGGACACTTTCATATCGCAATCTCTATAAAATATTGTCCGGGTGGACACTTTAACATAGGACACTATTATGTCTTACCCTAACCCTACTAACCCTATACTAGGACACAATTTCATAACACCGAACATTATTTCATATCGCAATCTCTATAAAATATTGTCCGGGGGGACACTTTAACATAGGACACTATTATGTATTACATTTACTCTATAAATAAAGGGCTATCCTTGGTGCAGCAAGTAGAGTGAGCGAGTTAGTGATTGTTGCTTAACACCAACTCAGCATTTGTCAGCTATATCATGGCTAGAACAAGTTAATTTTCAATGAAATGATGATGAGGTCCTCTTTGTACTAGACCAACAAGGTTAGTTGGATTTTTATAATGCTAGCTCACTGAAACAAGTCCACAGATAGACATGTCGCTCCACCCGGACAAATTATTATGATTCCGAGCAAACCAGTCTTTGGTTCTTTTCCTTAATTCTGCGTGCTTATTAGAGAAGCAACAAATACCAATTTTACAGTCTTTGGTTTGACCTAATCGGGGCTCGAACCACCAATCTCCCACACTTGACGCGAACACGCTAACCATTAAACCACCTATGCAGCAACTAGACAAGGGCTTTATAAAAAAAAATATTTTGGACGTTCTGGTCCCTTCATATATTATTGGACATAGAGCATTAGCTCATCAGTTGGAATTCTTCAATCAAGCATTTTTTTTTAGGAATTCACTGGGGAAAAAACACATAAAAATTGGCCTAAAAATAAAAAAAAAGTTATCCTTTCGGACGTAGGTCTATTTTGGAAAAACTTCTTTACCTCAGAAACCATGGGTAAGATCAAATGTTTGAATAGACCAGGAAGAAAATTTCACAAGGACTCTAAAGAAAAAACTCATATTTATACATAAAATAAAAATTCAACACTGTAGGTTTTTGCCAGATTCACTCCCTTATACTTATATTATTTATTTTGAAAATGGCAAGTAATAAAAACATAAAATCTATATATTTTTTTTTTCTTCTTCTTCTTCTTCTTCTTCTTCTTCTTCCAAATACAGGATAGACTCGAAGGGTCGAGTGAAATTATCCCGGCGTGGAGACTAAAATTTTGAATTTATAAATTGATAAAAATATATTTACATAATTACGTATTTACAATTTAACAAGTGGAATTACATGAAGGCTGGAGGGAATTGTATACCCTCCAAACCAGACCTGAAGCTGTCAAGGTCTGGAGCCTGTGCTACTGCTGCTGGGAGGTAGTTCCAACTTCTGATGGTGCAGAGGAAAAAAGAATACTTATATACCGGTATGTTTTTTGAAGTTGCAATTTGTTTATATTTTCATTTATTTTGGGGATTTCAAGTGACTGTGGTTTGTGAAATCGCTAGAGGTAGGATTTCTAGATCTTGTAACCTTCGTAGTACAATCTACAAGGCTCTACACTTGTCTAAATACAATCGTATTTCATTGTTTCAGTTGTCTTCCAACTGTTACTTGAAATTTTCTTCTTCTTCTTTACATTTCAAGCCGTCCTTCACTACTGAAGATTATTGGCCGAGCGCCGTATTAAATTTAGTTAATACATAAAGTTATAACATATATACAATAAACAATGAATCAAAGGTTAAAACTATATACATTTGATAACTATTATGAGTGATTATGGTGTGAAAATTGGAATCAAGGCAGATACTGGGATCATGCTCTTGAAACCGTTAACTATGTCTGCAGTGGTAAATGTTGTAGGCAGTTGATTCCAAAGTGTGATAGACCTGGGGAAGTATGAGTATTTGTAGCAGTCTTTTGATGTCTGTATGTGCCTGAATGAATTTGGATTTGTGTGTCTGGTTCTGGTGTCAACTGGAATTAATAGGTTTGAATATGGTATGGCAACTAAGTGGTGTATGACTTTGTAAATTAAAAGAATACGAGTCTGTACCTTATGTGGCATACCTCAAGTGGGGCCCAATTCAAGTCAGACATCATATCTGTTACAGAACTTGTATAGTGGTACCTGTCACTAACATAGCGGGCCGCTCTCCGTTGAATTTTTTCAATTTGAAGTTTTTGCTGTTGTGTGTGTGGGTCCCAAATGGTGTTACAATATTCCAATTTCGGTCGGACTAAAGCTTTGAATGCACTTTTAAATTTCTTTTAATGAATCCTAGTGACTGATTAGCTTTAGCTGTCATGGTGTTGATATGTTTGTCCCAAATTAAGTTATTCTGAATGGTAATGCCTAAATATTTTGCAGTCAACTTTCTCTAGTGTGTGCCCACAGGCGCTTGTGTAGTCAACAATTTGACTCTACACAAGCGCCTGTGGTGTGCCCATGCAATTGAACTACATGTTGTATTACCTTTTGCGTTCCACAACAATGCATCCTGTTTCTGTAAGCACAATTTGATCCTACAATTGACAGACATGTCATTTTAATATTCTGAAGCACAATCAAACTTTTTCTTCTTTCATTTTCAAAGGAAAAAATCAGAGAGATTACGAATAAACCCACGTGGGACAGTGTCTAAAAATAGAAACCCATGTGATATTTACGGCGGGAAAAAACCAGCATTTCCTCCACAAAGAAAAGAGATAATTTTCATCGGATAGCTTATAAACATGGCAACAGAAATTGATCAGCGAATAATAGAAATTCAAAGAGAATATCTGGACTTTCTAGATGATGGCGTGAGTTTTTAAGAACATGCATAACTATCGAACGTTCATAATTCAATATTTTCGGCGTCCAGCTTCGACTTCAAGACATCGTGATTGTTCTTGGCAGCTGATTGCTGAAACTGTTATGCAGCCCATTATTTTATGACAGTCTCTGTTGTGTCTGTATAAAGGTGGTGTTCAAATCTACACCTCACTCAGTAGGTCCTTCCCCCAATCTCGTAATCTCGTTGAGATTAGGATTCCGTAGAAATGTATGTGTATCACTATCAGCAAATTTGGCTGGGGTCCTTGGGCTTGGGTGATCCACTTTCAATATTGTGTCCGACAGCCCCGCCCTCCATTCAAGATGGCTGCTGTTACTAAAAATTTCTTCAATTGTCCATTGCTGCTTTAGTATAAGTCAAAATGAGCTCAAATTTTAACTGCAGCTACATGGGGTACCGGGTCGTTTCGCCCCGAATCCCGTTCCTCCCTCATTTATTAATAGTGCTTTTAAAAAATGAAATATGAAAAATACCATTGCAAATATTCGTATTTAGGATGTTGTAAGGCTTGTTCATGGGTACTTTATTTTTGTCTTCTTCATAATTAACATGCTTTCTTGACGTATTTAATATTATGTATTGCTTCATTCTTTGTTTGACATCTGATTAAATTTATACTATTTTAACATTTGATGTGTAATTCATTAAAAAAGAGGTTATTTGGGCACTTGTACAGCATCTTAGTCATTTCATGCACTTTTGCGTTGGTACAAAAAAAACTTTTTACTGTTCTTGTGTTGTTTTTTGTAAATTTTGCAAGAAAAGTTTCGCTTGAGATCTTTGACAAAAGTAGACCAAAATGAATGAATTATTATTTTTTTTATGCATACAACTAATAATAAATAATTACCAAAAAATTGTTGAAAAAGGAAATTATAGTATAATAGCGATTAAGTGGGGCGAACAGGTAATCGGGGTGAAACGACCCAGATTCCTACATGGCAATGAGTAGTTTAACATATATTCTGAGTTTTTCTGTGAGATTTTTTCTGCCAGTTTATTCCGTTTACGAATATTATGAGATAAAAATCACATCTAAATCTTTTGCTCAGAAATTTGAGTTGAAATGATCTTTAGGTGGCCCCCTTTCAAAATTATGTGTAGCACCCCCATTTTCTATTAACTTTAGATGTCAAATTGAAATCCTTGGTGCAACCCTACATTCCAATGTTTCCTAGAGGGAGGTAACTGGAATTATTTTTATTCATGATAGAAACATTGTAATTTGTATATGACTTAAACCTGTGTAGACATAAAATCACCAAAAGATGTTTGTTTGTTTGATGGTGTTTAACGCCACTTTCAATAATATTTCAGTTATATCGTGGCGGTCAGTATATTTGGTGGAGGAAACCGGACTACCCGGAAAAAAACACCAACCTGCCGCAAGTCACTGACAAACTTTAACACATAATGTTTTACACCTCGCCCTGATCGAGATTCGAACTCACAACATCAGTGGTGATAGCCGATAGGCACTGATTGCATAGGTAAATCCAACTACCATACGATGACGGCCCCTCAGACACTTATGATCTGTACTACATTACTAAGTGGTCTCGTATAAAACTCAACATTACCTCAGTATATCAGGAAATTACAAGAAAAAGATCCATTTTGAAAATGCAATAAAAAAATTATTTTGAACTTGTACAGTTCTTGTTGAATTATTTACATTGAAATACAAATGAGTTTTATCCTGTACGTATGAATAAGATATATATTCTATTTTTAACATTCAATTTTTTTTCAGGAGGACCAAGGAATATACCAACAGAAAGTACGGGACATGATAACAAACAATGAAATCAGACTGAAAATAAACATTAATGATCTGAGGAGGAAAAATCCTAAAAGAGCTTTGACGTAAGTTCATGATACTAACGGTTTTCACCTTAATTTTTTTCACCTACTTGCCCGAAAGCCAAATTTAGAAAAAATTTCTATTTATATTAACAAATTCTTTCATAATTTTCACTTGTCCGAATCCAGTTTGACTTGTTCCGGGCTTCGGCCAAGTGGGTTAGCGCGAAGACTACTAATATAGGATACAAAATTAAAAACAACGAAGTCGGAGTTTGAAAGGTAGCATTGATAATTTGAGGAGGAAATTCCCAAATGAGTAAAGTCAAAGATTTTATATGGTAATTAGGAATAAATTATTGTGAACAAGGGGACGTCATGGCTGTGATCGTATGGTAGTTGGATTTATGACTACCTATGCAATCGATGCCTATCACCACTGATGTTGTGAGTTTGAATCCCACTCAGGGCGAGGGATACAACTTTATGTTATAAAGTTTGTCAGCGACTTGCGCCAGGTCAGTGGTTTTCTCCAGATACTCTGGTTTCCTCCACCAATAAAAGTGACTGCCACGATATAACTGAAATATTGTTGAAAGTTGTGTTAAACAACATAAAACCTAAGCCTAACCTATTGTGAACAATAATAATTGTATAAATAATACCTAGAGTTCGTAAGTGTGGGGGGGGGAGGGGGGACTTTGTGACCTTTATTGAATGTATGGTAGTTTGTGATTTACATTTATACACCATTGATTCTAACATGTTGTGATGTACAGTACAGAAAGGGACATACCGTGATTAATCACTCCGAGAGACATAATTTTTAATCCTTTAGACATATCATCACGGACATAAACCCACTGTGATAGACCTAAAAAGGACCATAAAACAAGGTGGTGGGGATTAAATTTTATTGCTCTCAGTCACCAGTGCGCCGATTGATATTTTACCGCCAATTAAGAGATTAGCGTTACTTGTTGACTTTTAATATCGTAAGCCGTAATTATTGCTACTGAAGGATGTATTTTTGACAATTAATTTTGTATCCTCTTGCTGTTAATATTTGACTGTTTGTTGCTTTTCATTGCCAAAGAATGTCTGTCTTGTTATCGTTTTCGTTTGTTTTAGAAAGTTCTACTTTATGACCTCGAGTTCTATATTAAGAATTTTGTGGAAACCGCAACTGAACTTTATCTTGTTTAATTTTAATTTCTCATTTTTTTTCTTCTGTTGGGTCGAATTCAGTATGTATTGAATTATTCGTAAATACGGGCTACTTCATAAATGTATTTTTTTGTTTACAAGTTATACCGCAAGCGTGAGGTTTTGAAGCACAGACTTTGCAAGCGCAGGTTTTGTAGTGTTTAGTTGGTAAAGAGCAGACTTAAAATTGATTATTGGTTTATTTTGTGTTTTGGACTTTTACCTCTCGTATTGAAAAAAAATAACAATTCAAGTAAACTGTTTTACACACTTAGCTTGTTACGTAATTCCGTTATAGATGAAAATAATTTTCTTTAAAATTGCAAACAAAAACCTATAACAATCCAAATTTACGTAGCCTAATGGCTACAAAATGAACAAAAAGCGGAAAACAAAGAGACATGCTTTTAATTTGTTCCATAAACTTTGGGTTTTTTGTTGGCTGTATTTTGTCACAAATCTATTGGGTTGAAAGCCAATTAAGATTTCAATTTGAATAAATAAATAAATAAACTGGTGACATTTGATTTTGGTCAGATACTGTGTAATGTCAAACATTTGTAGGGGTAAAATCATGATAAAGGTTAATTCCTTATTTCCTTTCACGTTTCTAAACTTTCTGCAGATTAGCCGCTAATTTCCAAAATATATCCGTAAATTTAGTGACTTTTGGACATGTAGTACTTCTTTGAACGATCTGTTTATAAATATTTGTTTCGTTAATTTTTAATCAGATTCTTCAATGACCGTATACAAATTATTTAGTACGTATTTCTACAACGAAAAGGGTTTTAACTGGGTTTTCTACGAAGATTAAAATAAAAAAAAAATTACTGAACGTATAAAAAATATTAGTGAACTAAAATGTAATATTGACCTGGAAATACGTTTTAAAACGTAACATATCGCGCATGTGTTTATGAAACTTCATTTGTGCACAAGCCAGGTCACGTGTACACGTGTAGATACGCAATACACAGCCAAGGTTAAAAATCTTTGAAACAAATTTGCACAACCCACGATTTCACTGAATTGAAGTTGAATAATCATTTATTATTTACATTTTATTCATCTTTTCAAATGAACTCACCGTTCTCGTGCTGTTTTCTCGTTCATTCCCGAGATTACTTTCAAGGATGTTTTACGTTTTGAAGAAAGAAATAAAAATGTTTTTTCTTAATTCTGAGGGGAATCTGAGACAGTACCTGGAAAAAAAATAGGCGATATAAAAACGTAATTTCACCTGTACATCTTATCTGACTAGTTTACCTGTAAAACGACACACTTGATTACAAGATTAACACCTGGTGTTTTATTGCCCCCTGATCACCGACATGAATTAAAATTTTTAATCCCCATCATTCTCCTAGACATGACCACTATCACGGTGATTGATCACGGTATGTCCCTTTCTGTACTGTATGCTAGATACAAACTTATGACTTGCATGATGAAGTTTGTCAGTGAATTCTGGCAGATCAAGGGTCTTCTATAGGTATTCTGTTTTCCTCCAACTATAAAACTGACAGCCACAATACAACTGAAATACTGTCAAAAGTGGTGTTAAATACCAAAAGCTCCACCCTGACCTTAAAAGATCACAGAAAAGAAAAATATTTACAGAGCTCCAGATAACGTTTCTTAAATTGGATTTTTAACTTGCCTGTTTAGCTTTTCCATTGGGTGATCTATTTTTTAAATGCTTTACTTCAAATTTTTCACTCACCAGAATAAGATTCAATTGGGTTTTTTACCCACCATGAATAAATTGAATTGGGTCTTTTACTCTCTGTACATGACATGCATTGTTTTTTTGTTGCAGGTATATCAGTCGGGCATTGAAAATGTATACATCCAGTATTATTCTCCTGATGTACATTATACTGTATTCTTTAAATATTTTTCATTGGTGTAGATGATACGTACATGTTGTACATGTAAAGAAAAAATCCTGAGGGGATCTTGTCCCGCATTCCCGTTGAAATAAATAGACTATCCTGTTATGTTGAGTTACTGCAGAAAACTGGAAGTTGGGGGTACCCTCATGTCCCCACACTGTGACACACTACTGATTTTAATACCCTTGGAAGCAGCTGATATGCATTCTGTGCATTACAAATATGGAATACCGTTTTTCTCTACTTTACATAGCCACGAACATTTTTCTTTCCAATTGACAAAAGTTTTGTCTGTGACTGAATGTTTTCATTTCGTTGAATTATTGTCAGTCTTTACTGCCCCTTTCAAAATATCGTCAATGAATGATTTCTGTTGCAACAATTTTACTATGATTTACAACATTTTCAATCAGCGTATCTAAAATTCGTGTAACCATGGCTTTTGAATCTGTCTTTAAATGATTAGCGATAGAATAATTAGCCCGTAAAGGGGCTTTTTCCTCCCTCGACGATTCATAATAATAGACTGAAACCGCTACCAAATTAATTTCAATGAAAACAAGACTAAATTCTAGCAGGGAACCGGAATTTATTTCCTCCGAATTCGGCGGAGCTTCTTAAATGGAGTGAATATTTGGAACTCCTCGCACCCTTAGATAGAAGTAACGTATCCCATCAGAACTACATGTATATATTGGCAAACCTCGGGAGATTTGTAATCTTATGAATGTTGACGAGTGAAAGAGAAAGTAAAATGTCACGCAACAGAAATCATACGATATGCTTTAATTACGCAACTACATAAAAATGAATGAGTGAAGTAAGCACTCATTAAACGAAGAATTGGGTTATATCTGGATGAAATTGGGTTCAACAACGCAAAGGAAATAGGAAAATTTGGTTTTTTGCTAATTTTATTTGCGTAATCACGCAAAAACGCAACTTATCTGGAGCTCTGTATTTAAAAAAGAGTCTTGCAGGAACTTCACACCTATGATGTGTCCAAAGCAAAAACTGAATCAGAAATATGCTTTCATTTAGGATCCCTTAGAAGTTTTCAATAATTGAAATATGAATTAGAAAAAATTCCAGAAAGTTAAATTGGTGACAATTTTCTGTCATTCTTTAATTTTTCATAGTCCGATATCATACTGTGAGTGAGTGATTGTTACTTAACTCCAACACAAGAATTTGTTCAGCTATATCATGGTGAGAACAATGAGATGATGATGAGGTCCGCTTTGTTCTAGACCAACACGCTGAGTTGGATTTTTATAGTGCTAGCTCACTGAAACAACAGTCTGCGGGTAGACATGTTGCTCCACTCTGACACATTATGCAGATTCTGAGCCAACCAGTTTTTGCTCTACTCCATAATGCTGCGTGCTTAGCAGAGAAGCAACAAATACCAATTTTATAGTCTTTGGCTTGACCCGACCAGGGCTCGAACCGCCAATCTACCGCACTCGAGGTGAGCACGCTAACCATTACACCACCGATGCTGTTCCGATATTATAAAGAAAGCATATTGAATGTATAAAGCCTATATTGAAATAATTGAGACAAGGGCCTGTGTTACAACTAAAGGAAGAGCACTACAATAATATTGGTTATGAAAGGTTGACAACTCTTGATTTCTTTGGGTGGAAAAGGGAGAAAACTCCTGATTTATCTGGATGTGAAAGGGAGAAAACTCTTGATTTACTTGGATGTGAAAGTGAGAAAACCCTTGATTTATCTGGGTGTGAAAGGGAGAAAACTCTTGATATATCTTGATGTCAAAGGGAGAAAAATCGATTCATTTGGGTGTGAAAGGGAGAAAACCCTTGATTTATCCGAGTGTGAAAGGGAGAAAACTCTTGATTTATCTGGGTGTGAAAGGGAGAAACTCTAAAATTGTTCTTTACTCTAGTCTTGCATAAAAGCTTGGGATAAGTATATCAAGCAGATAAGTGTAGAACTTTTGTTTAATTACAGATTAGTAAATGAATCATTTGAAGAATGTGTGGCATTCCAGAGGGCGCTGAAGGAGTTTGTGGCTTCAGCTGACCCAACATATAGTAAACAACATGAAGAATTCTTTGTAGGGTTTGACGGAAGGTTTGTACACAGTTCTATTATTAGTGAAAAAAGTAACATGATTGTATGGGAATCATTTTTCATGAAAATTTACAAATTTTATAACCACAAATTCAGTTGCGTTTACCTTTCTTTAACTTTCTTTTCTAATAATAACTTCCAGGAATATGGAAATATCTGTGTTGGAAAAAGGAAACTGTTACTGTCAGTATCTACAAGTGTCGAAGTGAGTGGAAATAATGTACATATCTTAACAATTTGTGACCAATACTGTTTTGTGTTTTAATTAAGATTATGAAGTAAGATTGTGATACTATATTGTATATTGTTTTCATCTGTGATAGTATTGGCATCAACATTTTGTTTTCTTTAACAAACTGATTGTGATTTATTATTTTAGTTTTGGTGCTAAACATGTGACTCCCAGAACCTTGACATCACGTTTCCTTGGTAATATGGTGTGTGTTGAAGGAATAGTAACCAAATGTAAGTATTGTTTTTGTCCAGCCTCTGTACTAATATGTTACTTTCCAGCCATGACACTGATGCTCTGATTAATTATCAACTATATTTTGTCCTGTGTTCACCATGTTTGATGGTTACCGTGGATACTTGTATTTATACCTCTTCTCACATTAAACCGCATCGGTTGTGTAATGGTTAGCGTGCTCACCACGAGTGTGGTAGATCGTGGTTTCGAGCCCAGGTCGGATCAAACCAAAGATTTCAGTATTAATATTTGCTGCTTCTATGCTCAGCATGTAGCATTAAGGAGTAAGAGCAAGAACTGGTCGGATCGGATCAAACAGGATAATATGTCCAGTGAGTGAGGTGACATGTCTACCCACAAACTGTTGTTACAGCGAGCTAGCTCTATAAAAATCCAACTAAGGGTGTTGGTCTAGTACAAAGTGGACCTCATCATCATCTCATTAAAAATTAACTTGTTCTCGCCATGATACAAAGCATACATCGTCATTTCATCGAATGTAACTTGTTTTTCACCGTGATCTACCTGAAAAATTGCTCATTTTACATTAAACAACAATCATTCTCTCACTCACTCTTCTCACATTAAGAAATGTCATACAATTTACCATCACTTGTACATATTCACTTGACATAATATTCAAACTGTTGAAGTAGGTCAATAATTGGTAGAAGTAGACAGCACTTTGTTATAACAACCAAGCAAGACTTAGGTGTAAATCATAAAGTATATGATTCTTTGTTACAGGTTCTCTTATCAGGCCAAAAGTAGTTAGAAGTGTCCATTACTGTCCTGCCACAAAGAAATCTCTGGAAAGAAGATATACAGACATGACATCATTAGAGGCTGTTCCATCATCTGGTGTTTACCCTACAAAGGTACATTTACATACAAGTAACACCTGTTATGTTAGAGGCTGTTCTATCATCTGGTATTTACCCTACAAAGGTACATTTACATACAAGTAACAGCTGTCACATTAGAGGCTGTTCCATCATCTGGTGTTTACCCTACAAAGGTACATTTACATACAAGTATCAGCTGTTACGTTAGAGGCTGTTCCATCATCTGGTCTTTACCCTACAAAGGTACATTTACATACAAATAATGGCTGTTAGCTAATGCACTACAGTCTAAAGTTAACATTAAATTATACAACATTGACTTTGTAGCAAGATCAATCATTTATTATAGTTATAGCTGCTCTATTGTCCTTGTTAATATTTAACCAATAGATAATTGTATTGTGGAACATCAGCAGTACTTTTTTAGTACATTTTTACAGGCATCCTTCTCAGCTGAGGGGCCATTGTGACCGTGATTGTATGGTAGTTGGATTTACAACTATCTATGCAATCAGTGCCTATCACCACTAGTTGTGAGTTCGAACCCCGTTCATGGCAAGATGTCCTCATTACAACATTATGTGATAAAGTTTGTCAGTGACTTGTGACAGTTCTGTGGTTTTCTCCGGTTACCTCCACCAATGAAACTGACCGCCACGATATAACTGAAATATTGTTAAAAGTGGCATTAAACACCGTAAACCTAAGCCTAAGATCATTCTCAGCTGTATTGATTTTTTTTGTAGGATGAAGATGGAAATTTATTGGAGACAGAGTTTGGATTGTCTGTGTATAAAGACCACCAGACATTTAGTATACAGGTAAATTATCTTATAATATACAGGTAACTCACCACCAGACATTTAGTACTCAGGTAAATTATCATCTTATAATATACAGGTAACTCACCACCAGACATTTAGTATACAGGTAAATTATCATCTTATAATATACAGGTAACTCACCATCAGACATTTAGTATACAGGTAAATTATCATCTTATAATATACAGGTAACTCACCACCAGACATTTAGTATACAGGTAAATTATCATCTTATAATATGCAGGTAACTCCCCACCAGATATTTAGTATACAGGTAAATTATCATCTTATAATATACAGGTAGCTCACCACCAGACATTTAGTTTACAGGTAAATTATCATCTTATAATATACAGGTAACTCACCACCAGACATTTAGTATACAGGTAAATTATCATCTTATAATATGCAGGTAACTCCCCACCAGATATTTAGTATACAGGTAAATTATCATCTTATAATATACAGGTAGCTAACCACCAGACATTTAGTTTACAGGTAAATTATCATCTTATAATATACAGGTAACTCCCCACCAGATATTTAGTATACAGGTAAATTATCATCTTATAATATACAGGTAGCTAACCACCAGACATTTAGTTTACAGGTAAATTATCATCTTATAATATACAGGTAACTCACCACCAGACATTTAGTATACAGGTAAATTATCATCTTATAATATACAGGTAACTCCCCACCAGATATTTAGTATACAGGTAAATTATCATCTTATAATATACAGGTAGCTCACCACCAGACATTTAGTTTACAGGTAAATTATCATCTTATAATATACAGGTAACTCACCACCAGACATTTAGTTTACAGGTAAATTATCATCTTATAATATACAGGTAACTCACCACCAGACATTTAGTTTACAGGTAAATTATCATCTTATAATATACAGGTAACTCACCACCAGACATTTAGTATACAGGTAAATTATCATCTTATAATATACAGGTAACTCCCCACCAGATATTTAGTATACAGGTAAATTATTATCTTATAATATACAGGTAACTCACCACCAGACATTTAGTTTACAGGTCAGGTAAATTTTCATCATGCACAGTATACAGGTAAATTATCATCACATAGTATACAAGTAAATCATCATCAGACATTTATTGTACAGATATGTCACTATCAGCAGAGTTCGCAGAAGTCGTGAGACGACCATATATTTAGGGCAGAATTTGTATAGGTCTGGTGTAAAAGAAGTGAGGTTCATGATAAAAGTTAAGAATCTGAAATAGCGAAACATGAAAGTAGAAAGTGACTTTAGTGTCTGTTTTTATCGCAAGTGAAAAATTGGGTGACCCTTGTTGTCATACACTGTGATTAAAAGTAGGATCAGCCCCACATGTGCTGAGCTTGCCAATATAACACTAACATGGAAGAAATCATAATACAATAAACTCCTTTCCAAGGTTCTAAAACCTATAAATGTATAAACCATAGGTATGCCAAGAATCTACCAATAAAATCAGCACACAATATAGAACCTCCAAAAAAATATAGCTCCAGCAGAAAGTCAGTAGAACCTCCAAAAAAATATAGCTCCAGCAGGAAGTCAGTAGAACCTCCAAAAATATGTAGCTCCAGCAGAAAGTCAGTAGAATCTCCAAAAAAATGTAGCTCCAGCAGAAAGTCAGTAGAATCTCCAAAAAAATGTAGCTCCAGCAGAAAGTCAGTAGAATCTCCAAAAATATGTAGCTCCAGCAGAAAGTCAGTAGAATCTCCAAAAAAATGTAGCTCCAGCAGGAAGTCAGTAGAATCTCCAAAAATATGTAGCTCCAGCAGAAAGTCAGTAGAATCTCCAAAAATATGTAGCTCCAGCAGGAAGTCAGTAGAATCTCCAAAAAAATGTAGCTCCAGCAGAAAGTCAGTAGAATCTCCAAAAAAATGTAGCTCCAGCAGAAAGTCAGTAGAATCTCCAAAAATATGTAGCTCCAGCAGAAAGTCAGTAGAATCTCCAAAAAAATGTAGCTCCAGCAGGAAGTCAGTAGAATCTCCAAAAATATGTAGCTCCAGCAGAAAGTCAGTAGAATCTCCAAAAATATGTAGCTCCAGCAGGAAGTCAGTAGAATCTCCAAAAAAATGTAGCTCCAGCAGAAAGTCAGTAGAATCTCCAAAAAAATGTAGCTCCAGCAGGAAGTCAGTAGAATCTCCAAAAATATGTAGCTCCAGCAGAAAGTCAGTAGAATCTCCAAAAATATGTAGCTCCAGCAGAAAGTCAGTAGAATCTCCAAAAAAATGTAGCTCCAGCAGAAAGTCAGTAGAATCTCCAAAAAAATGTAGCTCCAGCAGGAAATCAGTAGAACCTCCAAGAAAATGTACCTCCAGCAGAAAGTCAATAGAATCTCCAAAAAAATGTAGCTCCAGCAGAAAGTCAGTAGAATCTCCAAAAAAATGTAGCTCCAGCAGGAAATCAGTAGAACCTCCAAGAAAATGTACCTCCAGCAGAAAGTCAATAGAATCTCCAAAAAAATATAGCTCCAGCAGGAAGTCAGTAGAATCTCCAAAAAATGTAGCTCCAGCAGAAAGTCAATAGAATCTCCCAAAAAATGTAGCTCCAGCAGAAAGTCAGTAGAATCTCCAAAAAAATGTAGCTCCAGCAGGAAGTCAGTAGAACCTCCAAAAAATGTAGTTCCAGCAGAAAGTCAGTAGAATCTCCAAAAAAATGTAGCTCCAGCAGGAAGTCAGTAGAATCTCCAAAAAAATATAGCTCCAGAAGGAAATCAGTAGCCAGAGAAGGCACCAGCAGGACAGTTACCCAGATCTGTTGATGTTATTTATAGTCTGTCTTCCTAAGTCTGTTATCTTTATATATTAATTGTTTTATTATACTATTTTCTGTAGGAGATGCCAGAGAAGGCACCAGCAGGACAGCTACCCAGATCTGTTGATATTATTTATAGTCTGTCCTCCTAAGTCTGTTATCTTTATATATTAATTGTTTTATTATACTATTTTCTGTAGGAGATGCCAGAGAAGGCACCAGCAGGACAGTTACCCAGATCTGTTGATGTTATTTATAGTCTGTCCTCCTAAGTCTGTTATCTTTATATATTAATTGTTTTATTATACTATTTTCTGTAGGAGATGCCAGAGAAGGCACCAGCAGGACAGTTACCCAGATCTGTAGATATTATTTATAGTCTGTCCTCCTAAGTCTGTTATCTTTATATATTAATTGTTTTATCATACTATTTTCTGTAGGAGATGCCAGAGAAGGCACCAGCAGGACAGTTACCCAGATCTGTTGATATTATTTGTGATAATGATCTTGTAGATAATTGTAAGGTAAGAGATATCAATGAATTGTACATTTTCCACATCTTTACACCATAATACCTATTGTACAGTAACAAGCATATTTCCATTGATTTCAATGTGTAATAATGTGACCAGATATTGATGAAGGTTATCCAGAAACAGGTCGTGCACACTAAATTTGATATCCAGTCTTCGAAATTAGGCGGTAGTCCGAAGCCTGTGGCGTGTAAAATTGTACACAGGCGTATAAAATGAGTAGTTCCACAAGTCCGACGGGCCTGTGAAGAAAAAGTCATATAATTTCAAAAGTTGATTTCATAAGATATTTAGTTTATCGTTCTCCGTTTTCAGTTGCTGCCGAGTCAATGCAAAAAATGGGTAGGCAAACAAGTCCTTTTAAGAATTTCCGATATTCGGAATAGATTTAGGTGTGTCTGTTTTTTGCAATTTGATTGGTTGATATTTTTACCATCATGTAGGTTTTAAAAAAGGATGAGATGCAGGGCTCACGTTAGAGGGCGAAGTAGTTGCCTTGTGAAGGTTGACTTCGATTTCTCGTTGGTCAAAAGCGAAGTTCAAGTAGCCTTGTAATTTTGAAGAGTCGCCCTAGGCTATGTTGCCTGCATATTTTTGCCACGTGCCATTTATGAAAATATCGACATGGTGTTTATTGAATTCTATGGTATTCATTAAGTATTTTGAAAGTGACTTTCTTGAAAAGTAATCCATTTCGGTTTAAAGAAACTTTAATTTCGTTCAATATCATATGATATCTACGTTTTTATTGTCCATGATGTGTATATTTTGCCTTTGATCTTTACACACCACAATACCTATTGTTAAGTAACAAGCATGATACAATCGTATTATCGCTGATTTCTATGTGTAATAATTTGATGTTATTTTGGGTTGAAGTGCCATCGCTGGGCTCCATGTATGTTAAGAGTTGAACAGACCTTATCTTGATTCAAGATGTATGTAATTTTTTCTGAAGATATTATGTAATGACATACATGTTATTTATCAGAACTGAATTTGACAATAATTTATATCTTGATGTGAACAATTTCAGCCTGGAGATCGTATACAGGTGATTGGTATGTACAGGTGTCTGCCTGGAAAGAAAAATGGATTCACAACTGGAACATTCAGGTAAGAAATGGATTTACAACTGGAAGATTCAGGTAAGAAATGGATTCACAACTGGAAGATTCAGGTAAGAAATGAATTTACAACTAGGGGGCTGTCGTGATCATATGGTAGTTGGATTTACCTGTGCAATCAATGCCTATCACCACTGAGTTGTGAGTTTGAACCTGTTCATGGCAAGGTGTACTAAATGCAAAATTATGTGGTAAAAGTTTGTCAGTGACTTGCGAAAATTCTGTGGTTTTCTTCAGGTATTCTGGTTTCCTCCACCAATAAAACTGACCGCCATGATATAACTGAAATACTGTTGAAAGTGGCGTTAAACACCATAAACCAATCCTAACCTGGATTCACAACTAGAACGTTCAGATAAACAAAAAAGGGAGGACCAAGCAAGTACAAACTTGATCATATTGTTAAGAGATACTGTGATCAATAGAATGATGACATCTGAATGATCTATGATTGCATGATATACATAAACATTGGAGAATACCGAAGGAGCAATCGAAAAGGCTGTGATTGTATGGTAGTTGGATTTACAACTACCTATGAAATCAGTGCCTATCACCACTGATGTTGTGAGTTCAAATCTCAATCAGGACTAGGTGTACAACATTATGTGATAAAGTTTGTCAGTAATTTGCGACAGGTCGGTGGTTTTCTTAGGGCACTCCAGTTACCTCCACCAATAAAACTGACTGCCACAATATAACTGAAATATTGTTGAAAGTGGCAACAGGTAGTAACTAGTTGGAAATCCAACTACCATACGATCACGGTGGATCCTGTACAGTTGCATCAATGCTGAAATAATGATATGTACCTGCTGGAAACCTACATGATAAATAAATAAGATAACAACCATGATGACCTCAAACAAATCAATGAATATGTATGATAAAAGGTTAACAGTGATGAAACGGACACTAATTATTTTCTATAAATGTAGCTTTGTTTTACAGGACCATCTTGATAGCAAACAATGTACAACTGTTGAGTAAAGAAATGGCACCTTTGTTTTCTGCAGAAGATGTGGCCAAAATCAAAAAGTTTAGCCGACAGAAGACTACGGTAAAGCTTATGATGGATCATTTTTGAGATTTCAATTCGAAAACCATTTTTATTTCCTTCAAAAGATTGCTACTTCTTGTATGTATAATATTTTTATACTTTTCACACACAAGAACTTCTTTTTAGCTCACCTTTGCCATTGGTCTTAGAACCTAGGTTTTAAGTAATGACAATTCATGACTGAAACATCTTCATAAAAATGACTTAAAAACTTTTTATCAATTGAAAGACTACAATCTTGATTGAACCAGAAATATACATAAATAATCATTGATAAGTCCTTAACAAATTTTACAATTTTTATTTGATAGAACGTCCAAGATGGCCACCAGTGCAGTGCAAAATTTAACATAGGATTCTAATACAAATTGAAAGCAGTTGCATGTTACTCATTTCTGGCAACCGCATCGGTGGCATAGTGGTTAGCGTGCTCGCCTCAAGTGCGGTAGATCGTGGGTTCGAGCCTGGTCGGGTCAAACCAAAGACTATGAAATTGGTATTTGTTGCTTTTCTGCAAAGCATGCAACATTTAGGAGAAAGAACAAAGACTAGTTGGCTCGGAATCAGAATATTGTGTCCGAGTGGAGCGTCATGTCTATCCGCAGACTGTTGTTTCAGTGAGCTAGCAATATAAAAATCCAACTCGGCGTGTTGGTCTAGAACAAAGCGGATCTCCTCATCATCTCATTGAAAATTAACTTGTTCTTGCCATGATATAGCTGAAAAATTGCTGAATTGGCGTTAAATAACAAGCACTCACTCATTGCTGACCCCAAAAAATTAAATTACATGTATACCATTCATAATGTCAACCCACCATCTAGATAAACTGATTTTTTTGTAGGATGTCTAGATCTTTGGAAGTTTTTCTCCACTTAAAATGTATCTATGATTATTTGTAGAATGTAATCTGCAGGTCTATGAGGGTATTGTCTTAGATAGGGGATTGTCTACATTTAATATTTATCTATGATTATTTGTAGGATGTATTTGAAGTCCTTGGTAGGTCTATGGCACCATCCATACATGGACATGAGTATATAAAGAAAGCTGTATTATGTATGTTATTGGGAGGTACAGAGAAAGTTCTGGCTAATGGTACCAGGATAAGAGGGTAAGGGACATCTCAAGTTATCTGTTATAGGAAAGTAACTAATGGTACCAGGATAAGAGGGTAAGGGACATCTCAAGTTATCTGTTATAGGAAAGTAATTAATGGTACCAGGATAAGAGGGTAAGGGACATCTCAAGTTATCTGTTATAGGAAAGTAATTAATGGTACCAGGATAAGAGGGTAAGGGACATCTCAAGTTATCTGTTATAGGAAAGTAATTAATGGTACCAGGATAAGAAGGCAAGGGACATCTAGGAAGGTACAGGAATCAAAAGAGTACAATTTCCAGGTTTAGATGTTGGCAAGGTGTAATTCAATGTTGAAATGCATTCCACGTCATTTTTTGTTAAATTTTTAGCCACTCTGGCATACTGCATGCCAACTCTCCACAAATGTTCCTCTAGAGATTTGAAGAAATGATTTGAAATTTGTGATGAATACCCTGGCCTCTGATTGGCTGAGACATTATGAATTCTTCTGCAAAACTACTGCATGCCAAGTCACAAGACTTACCAGAATGTTCCTTTAGATATTCTATTTGTAACATTTATAAGAATGTAGAAAATTGACTCGATATATATCATGAGGTTTGTTACAGATATGTGTTGATACAATGTAATGTGTAATGTTTTCACTAAATGATGTCACAACATGGATTAAAAAAATACTGTTTATCTTATTACCCCTTCCATTGAACAGAGAAATTGTATATGACTTGATAATAGACACATATAACCAGTTTTAAAGTGATTTGACAGTCTGTATCAAACTTCAACCCATAGCAGCGGTGTCATGGTTAGCGTGCTTGCCACCAACGTTGTAGATCTTGGGTTTCGACTTCTGGTCGTGTCAAAGACTATTATATTAGTATTTGCTGCATTTCCTGTAAACAAGCTGTGTTAAGGAGTAAGTTGCCTCAGAATCAGTATACTGTGTCCAAGTAGAGTGACATGTCTACCCATGAACTGTTGATGTGACTGGTTGGCTCAGAATCAGTATACTGTGTCCAAGTAGAGTAGCATGTCTACCCATGAACTGTTGATGTGACTGGTTGGCTCAGAATCAGTATAATGTGTCAAAGTAGAGTGACATGTCTACCGATGAACTGTTGATGTGACTGGTTGGCTCAGAATCAGTATAATGTGTCAAAGTAGAGTGACATGTCTACCCATGAACTGTAGTTTCAGTGTGTTGGTCAATTATAAAGCGCACCTCATCTCATCAGAGTACCAATAACTTGTTCTTGCCATGATATACCGGTAGCTGAAAAATTGCTCATTTGGTGTAACAATAATAACTCCCTGTATTATACTAGTTCCATGTCTTTTGTCGTTGTTTTAAAGTTACGTGACAGGGTGTATAACGCTAGATTCATTGTCATTTTCTGTTATTCTGATATTTGATTGTTTAATATACTTTCAGAGACATAAATATTCTCCTGATTGGGGATCCATCCGTTGCCAAGTCGCAGATGTTAAGGTAAGATCTCCTCTGTTACTTAACATATCAGGGCCTGGGTGGCTCAATGAGTTAGGTAGTTGGATTACCTAACAAATCATACAAGCCTATCACCAATACGGCGTAGGTTCGCACCCAGCTTTGTAAATTACAAAAAAGGGTGCATTGGACTCGCAGCCGCAAGTGATAAAGTTTACCAGTATTTTGCCCATGGTCGGTGGTTCTCTCCGGGTACTCCTGTTTCTTCCACCACTAAAACTAGTCGCCATGATATTGCTGAAAGTGACGTTAAGCACAATAAATCAATCGATCAACTTAACATATCTCTTTTTGTTCCAAATCTGGATTTTATGACGAGCAAGTTTACACAATGAAGGTCAACAATTCCTCTAATATCAACAAAACAAACAGCTATCTTTGAACACAAAAATAGACCATGACACGTGACATTCGAAATCCAAGTCTTGGCTTCGAACAGGCACCTATAATGTGGAATGTGGCAGGGTTAAACTGGTTAAAAAGAACTCCAACATCCCCACCCCTATTTGATATCCAACATCCCAACCCCTATTTGATATCCAACATCCCCACCCCTATTTGATATCCAACATCCCAACCTCTATTTGAACTCTTAACATCTCCACCCCTATTTGATCTCCAACATACCAACATCCCCACCCCTATTTGATATCCAACATCCCAACCCCTATTTGAACTCTTAACATACCAACCCCTATTTGATCTCCAACATCCCAACCCCTATTTGAACTCCAACATCCCCACCCCTATTTGAACTCCAATATCCCAACCCCTATTTGAACTCCAACATCCCCACCCCTATTTGATCTCCATCATCCCAACCCCTATTTGAACTCCAACATCCCAACCCATATTTGAACTCCAACATCCCCACCCCTATTTGAACTCCAACATCCCAACCCCTATTTGAACTCCAACATCCCCACCCCTATTTGAACTCCCAACATCCTCCCCTCTATTTGATCTCCAACAGCAATTTAGGTATAAACATTCAATTAAAAAGGTCATGTAAAGATTTATCCCCCCTCAAAATGTTTTTTGGGACAACTCCAACATTTTTAATAGGAATTCTTCACAACTGTCGACACTAGCTTATTACAGTTTTTAAGATTTTGTATGGGAAACACCTACACTTTTAGTCAGTGTTTTGTTATGTCAGATTAATATGTACATTCATTCAACTTCCTGAGACTGTCGTGGTCGTATGGTAGTTGGATTTACAACTACCTATGCAATCAGTGCCTATTACCACTAACGTTGTGAGTTCGAATCCCACTCGGGCGAGGTGTACCCGATACAATATTATGTGATGTTTGTTGGTGGTTTTTTCAGCATACTCCAGTTTCCTCCACCAATAAAACTGACTGCCACGATATAACTGAAATACTGTTGAAAGTGGCATTGAACACCATATTCCAACCCCAGCCTATCAACTTCCTACCTATGGATTGAACATAGCTTTCCCAAGAATATGAAGAATGTGGGGGGAGGGGCATAGTGTTAAAAACAACCTTTAGTTTCTCTTTGTTATGCCCCCGTGACAAAGAGTCGGGGGGAGAGAGGCAAATTGATTTACCCTTGTCCGTTCGTCCGTCCTGATATAGATACATGGTTTGTCCGGCTATCTCCTCCTACAGTTTTGGGGCTACAGCTTTAATATTTTGTTGATGTTTATACACATAATGGAGGTGTGCATGTCCACAGGATTTTGATTATCATCAAATATTTGATAATGACAGGTAGTTGGACTTAGTCATTTCTTTATGCCCCCCGCGACGAAAGGTCGAGGGGGGGGGGGGGGGAGGTTTTGTCAAATATTCACAAAATGACAGGTAGTTTGACTTCATTTCCTTTTTACTAGCTACATAATGGAAACATGGTTTGTATGGCTCCTACTACAGTTTTTGACTTGTGTATAATTTCTTATGGTCAGGCGGGGACATCATTTGTGTCTTGCAGACACACTTCATTTTTAAAAAATCACTCCTAACAAAACAACTTTGTCCATAATTATCAAGTGCGGGAGCATACTTCTTTTCTAGTTTTATAGATATGTTTTGCACACAGCCTATAATTTCTCTTTGTTTTATAGATATGTTTTGCACACAGCACCAAGGGCTATTGCCACGACAGGTCGAGGGTCATCTGGTGTTGGTCTGACGGCTGCTGTTACCTCAGATCAGGAAACGGGTATGATCCTTAAGTATCAGATTAAATAATGGATTATCTACTGGATTAAGGAAAAATAATGAACCACAAGTTCGAAAACTCCACAGAGATCTACATTATAGATAATAGAAACATGATCATGTTAATTTGTAATTCACACTTGATTTGATAAAGTGTCTGTTACTTGTGATAGGTCAATTGATTTTTCCAGACTGCCACGATTAAGCTGATATTTATTTGATTGATTGATTGAGCCACCCGTACCTTTCGATATTTAATTGACAGTGGTATTAAATGCCCATATTTGATCAAGTACATGTATAGATGCGTTGTCATAGCCTGTATTTGGAATATCAATTGCTAAAAATTTATACCCACATGGGTAGGTGTTTGGGGCATTAAGTTTTATCCACGTCCGTACATCCGTCTGTTCCGAATTTGATTACCACTTAATAGCTTATATTTCCCTTAACCAAATCATTTGAAATTTATACACATGGTCACGAAACCATAAAAGAAATCCCAAGATCGATTTCAGACTTTACAGCTTTTTTCATTCCGAAAAATACTCTTATAGATGGAAGCTTGCATCAGTGTCCTCCAAACACATTATTCCATATTTGTGCTGTTAAGACGTTATTATAAACCTTATGTGAGATATTGGAATGATAAGGTAATGACAATCTTTGACTGTGATAAGGAACAGGCCATGACAATATTTGACTGATAAGGAACAGGCCATGACAATCTTTGACTGAAAAGGTACAGGCCATGACAATCTTTGACTGTGATAAGGTACAGACCATGACAATCGTTGACTGTGATACGGAACAGGCCATGACAATCTTTGACTGTCATAAGGAACAGGCCATGACAATCTTTGACTGTCATAAGGAACAGGCCATGACAATCTTTGACTCATAAGGAACAGGCCATGACAATCTTTGACTGTGATACGGAATAGGCCATGACAATCTTTGACTGTCATAAGGAACAGGCCATGACAATCTTTGACTGTCATAAGGAACAGTCCATGACAATCTTTGACTGTCATAAGGAACAGGCCATGACAATCTGACTGTCATAAGGAACAGGCCATGACAATCTTTGACTGTCATAAGGAACAGGCCATGATAATCTTTATCTGTCATAAGGAACAGGCCATAGCAATCTTTGACTGTCATAAGGAACAGGCCATGACAATCTTTGACTGATAAGGAACAGGCCATGACAATCTTTGACTGATACGGAACAGGCCATGACAATCTTTGACTGTCATAAGGAACAGGCCATGACCATCTTTGACTGTCATAAGGAACAGGCCATGACAATCTTTGACTGATAAGGAACAGGCCATGACAATCTTTGACTGATAAGGAACAGGCCATGACAATCTTTGACTGATAAGGAACAGGCCATGACCATCTTTGACTGTCATAAGGAACAGGCCATGACAATCTTTGACTGTCATAAGGAACAGGCCATGACAATCTTTGACTGTCGTAAGGAACAGGCCATGACAATCTTTGACTGTCATAAGGAACAGGCCATGACCATCTTTGACTGTCAGAAGGAACAGGCCATGACAATCTTTGACTGTCATAAGGAACAGGCCATGACAATCTTTGACTGTCGTAAGGAACAGGCCATGACAATCTTTGACTGATAAGGAACAGGCCATGACCATCTTTGATTGTCATAAGGAACAGGCCATGACAATCTTTGACTGTCATAAGGAACAGGCCATGACAATCTTTGACTGTCAGAAGGAACAGGTCATGACAATCTTTGACTGTCATAAGGAACAGGTCATGACAATCTTTGACTGTCATATTACAGGTGAGAAAAGATTAGAAGCAGGAGCTATGGTGTTGGCTGATAGAGGTGTTGTCTGTATAGATGAATTTGACAAAATGTCTGACATTGACAGAACGGCTATCCACGAAGTTATGGAACAGGGACGTGTAACAATAGCTAAAGCTGGTATACATGCTAAACTAAATGCTAGATGTAGTGTACTAGCAGCTGCTAATCCTGTATATGGCAGGGTGAGTGTGTAACATTTAAGATTTCTTCAGCAACATGACACGAGTTTAAATACACATGTTTTTTACTTACATGATTAATTGTTTATAACCTTGTTCTCCTCCTCAATATTTAACAAATTGTTCATGGCACTGAGGGCCGTAAGGGTGATTATGGACCGATCTGTCACCCCCACAATATTATATGGACCGGCTTGATAGCGAAGACCAATAAAGTATGATGTAACTGAAATAGTTCCTACATCAAACTAATATCAGTCCATCAGTTTATTACTTGTATTATCTATAAATTAATCACCAATATTTGACTTTTTAAAGAACTCATTTCCTCATTGTTAATCCTCATATGCAGTGCAACGGTTAGGTGTGGTAGATCGTGGGTTCAACCCCAGATCAGGTCAAACCAAAGACTATAAAATTGGTATTTGTTGCTTCTCCTCTTAAGCGCGCAGCAGTAACCACTAAGAGCAAAGACTGGTTGACTCAAAATCATTATTATATGTCTTAGTGGAACGTCTGCCTGCAGATTATTGCTTCAATATTCAAAAATTCAAATAAGCTTCTTGGTCTAGTACAAAACAGACATGATCTCATCGAAATGTACCTTGTTCCATGATATAGCTGAAGAATTGCTCACTTTTACACTGACTCATTTTCTCAATGCTGTTATGCTATATTTATAAGGCCTACTGAATGGAGTGTTGTTTACATGATGACAAAAGTAACCAATCAACGTACACACCATTTAGTTGACAATCGAATCTTCTCCAGTCAAACACACTTAATGTTTTGATATTTTTCAGTTTGACCAGTACAAGAGTCCTATGTTAAACACAGTTAATGTGATGTTTTACATTGTTATTTTTCAGTATGACCAGTACAAGAGCCCTATGTGTGATGTTTTACATTGTTATTTTTCAGTATGACCAGTACAAGAGTCCTATGTTAAACACAGTTAATGTGATGTTTTACGTTGTTATTTTTCAGTATGACCAGTACAAGAGTCCTATGGAGAACATAGGTTTACAAGATTCACTGTTGTCACGTTTTGATCTTCTCTTTATTGTTCTAGATAAAGTAAGTTTAGTAGTGTCTTCTTCACCCCACACTAAGAAGAAGAAAGTCAAATGTTTTTGTTCCATCCATCACAATTTCTTGTCACCTAACTAGAGTGTTGATTTCTTCCCTTATTTTTGTAATATTTATATGGAAGATTTTTATTCCAATAACAGCCATTTTGAAAGAATTTTGTTTATGCCCCCGTGACAGAGTCGGGGGGGGGAGGGGAGGGGGGATATTAATTTACCCCTGTCCATCAGTTCGTCCGTCTGGATATAGATACATGGTTTCTTCGGCTATCTTCTCCTACAGTTTTGGAGCTACAGCTTTAATATTTTGTGGGATGTTTTAATACACATAATGGAGATGTGCACGTCCACAGGATTTTTGATTTTCATCAAATGTTCTCAAAATGAGAGGTAGTTGGACTTTGTCATTTTGTTCGTCCGTCCAGATATAGATACATGGTTTGTCCGGTTATCTCCTCTTACAGTTTTGGAGCTACAGCTTTAATATTTTGCATGATGTTTATACACATAATGGAGGTGTGCATGTCCACAGGATTTTGATTTTCATCAAATATTTGATAATGACAGGTAGTTGGACTTAGTCATTTTTTTATGCCTCCGTGACTAAGCTGATTCTAGGTAGAATTACACCCATTTCACCACAGGTAATACCTTTATATTTACATATCAGGAATGAAAAATTAAAGGTACTATCTTTATACAAGTTGAGTATGCTAGAACATCATACATAGTGTTAAAGAACTTTTGACTTGTTTATAATTTCTTATGGTCAGGCGGGGGCATCATTTGTGTCTTACAGACACACTTCATTTTTAAAAAATCACTCATAACAAAACAACTTTGTCCATAATTATCAAGTGCGGGGACATACTTCTTTTCTAGTTTATCTGAAAAATACAGATTTTGAGAAATAAATTGTTTTAGAGTTGTCTCTCTTTGATTGAGGAAAATGCACAAACAAGAAATGGATATAAAAAACAAAACAAAAGACAAAATATGGAAGCTTTTTATTACCAATACTCAAATTCAAAGAACAACCATTTTCAAATAGTATTTTGGGGGAGAAAAACTTTGTTTTTTATCTGTAAAAAAGACTGAGATAAAAGTATTTTGTCACCTAACTATTGTATTTTTTTATAGTGATTTGTTACAAAGTTGTATTTCGGTCACTGTCTCCATACATGTATTGCTTCTTGTTCTTTTGATAGATGGATCCAGAGAATGACCGAATGATTTCAGATCATGTGTTGAGGATCCATCGCTATAGAAACACAGGAGAACAAGATGGTGATGGTAATGCTGTTTTTTTTTTTAGATCTAAATGTCAGACTATAACTATAAAATTAAAACTAGTGACATTATATACTGATCAAAAAATGAATCTGAAAATGACAGAAATTATTGATGTTTGTGATAGGAAATATACTGTACTTGTACTCATCAGTGTAAAATGCTCATTAGTGTGAAATACAGTGTTCTGATTGGATAATTTTGGAGTAGAGTATGAGTACAGAACTCACACTGGAACAATTTTTGTACGTGAGTATCTCAAGTGTCGGGTAAAAAAGGCTACATAGCCAACTGACATGCTTAATACACATCCCTTCTAGTCAAATCTTCTTTTTGTAAAATCACACGCACTGTATGTACAAAATTATACACAAGATATATTATATATATATAGAAATCAAATATGTATGTGTTTGTATGCTCAATAGAATCTATGGAACTTTACTGTGCATATATTGGACAGTTATTATTCTTGTGAGATTTGGATTTTGTTGTAGCATTCCATTGGTTGGTTTGGTTTGATGGTGTTTAATGCCACTTTCAACAATATTTCAATTATATCGTGGTGGTCAGTTTTATTGGTAGAGGAAACTGGAGGACCCAGAGAAAACCACCGACCTGTCTCAAGTCACTGACAAACTTTATCACATAGTGTTGTACACCACGCCCTGATCAAGATTCGAACTCACAACATCAGTAGTGATAGGCACCAATTGCATAGGTAGTTGTAAATCCAACTACCAGACAATCATGGCCATGATGGTCCCTATTCCATTGGCTAATGGGGACAGCATGAAAATATATTTATCAAAGGTAAACAATTTTGAACAGGTGGTTTTATTTTGGTTTTTAAAGTGTGTTCAGGTATCGTGGTATATTTAGAGTCTTGATCAACATGTTATTCACAGGTAATTAATGTGTGCTCGATTTTATGAGTGAGATATTTGGAATATTTGAGAGTTTTTTTGTCAATGCATGTGGCACCTCCCATGTGACATTTTCTGTTGTTTATTTGATAAATATTGTATTTCTCGTTGGAATGAAACGAATTTAAACATCAGTCTTTTCTTTTATATTAACTACATTTATGAAAAAATTGACATGCTGCTTTTGTGTTTTACAGTTCTGCCTCTTGGAAGTGACGTTGATATTTTGGCCACCTCTGACCCCAATGTAGACAAAGAAGAGGAAGGAGACACACCCATCTATGATAAATATGACAAAAAACTACATGGAGAAAACAAAGGCAAATCGTAAGTCAAAGTTGATGCATGGCAAATAACGATAAATTTTTGACTGTTCGGTTTTTATTTTGAAGTACTTGTATCTTATGTCAAATATTTAACATATTTTTATGAGATCTGTTTTGCTTACAGATTTTTATACTTTGTTAAAATGCATGGCATAGTAAAATTCTTCCTTAGTATCGTTCAGAAGTTGACAAAAGTTTGCCAAATGGAATTTATCTCATCTGACTTCTGTAAGAGTAAGAAAAACACAACATCAAATTTATATTCTCTTTCTTTCAAGAGTTATTGAAAATGTTTTTTTTTTTAAATATTCATCTTAAAATATCATGTAGGTTTGGTTTATGGTGTTTAACGCCACTTTCAACAATATTTCAGTTATATCGTGGAGGTCAGTTTTATTGGTGGAGGAAACCGGAGCACCCAGAGAAAACCACGGACCTGTCGCAAGTCACTGACAAACTTGATCACATAATGTTGCATCGAGTACACCTCGCCATATACGGGTTCAAACTCACAACTTTAGTGAATATCATGTAGGAATTGCAATCAAACCTTGTTGTGGCAATGTTGAAGGACCTGCTATTTTAGTGCAACTTGGTCAATATTTGAGTTATCAGGTTAAATTAAGCTAATCTATGAGCAGACTGTATTATTTTTTTGAGTTTTCTGGGAAAACATCTTAATTAATTCAAGATGAGGAGTTTCGTACTGTATAGTAATCTTCCTCTTATAATGTCACCTCTTCTGCAATGAAAAAGATTGCCTTATGTTAGAGGGGTGATCTCTCTTGAGGGGGACAATAGAGGGGTGGCCTCTCTTGAGGGGAACAATAGAGGGGTGGCCTCTCTTGAGGGGGACAATAGAGGGGTGGCCTCTCTTGAGGGGGACAATTAGAGGGGTGATCTCTCTTGAGGGAGAAATTTAGTGGTATTTTAATATTTCAGTACATCTGAAATCTGGCCTGACAAGAGAGGTGATCTCTCTTGAGGGAGAAATTTAGTAGTATTTTAATATCTCAGTACATCTGAAATCTGGCCTGATAAAAAGGGTAACCTTTGGTAAGTGAGGCCTTAATCAAGGTTTGTCTGTGTTTTTAAAAGAACCTTGTAAATCTTGTAGGAGTAGGATAGTCAGTATTCAGTTCATGAAGAAGTACATACATGTTGCTAAAGCATTAAAACCACAACTAACAAGAGAAGCTGCAGAGTACATAGCTGATGAATATACAAAGCTTCGTAGTCAAGACAATTTACAGGGGGAAAATTTAGCTAGGGTAAGTTAGAAAATCCTGTCCCCATCGGCCTACACACATCACTAACACAAGTATTAGGCCCACAACTAACAAGAGAGACTGCAGAGTACATAGCTGATGAATATACAAAGCTTCGTAGTCAAGACAATGTACAGGGGAAAATTTAGCTAGGGTAAGTCAGAAAATCCTGTCTCCATCGGCCTACACACATCACTAACACAAGTATTAGGCCCACAACTAACAAGAGAGACTGCAGAGTACATAGCTGATGAATATACAAAACTTCGTAGTCAAGACAATGTACAGGGGGAAAATTTAGCTAGGGTAAGTCAGAAAATCCTGTCCCCATCGGCCTACACACATCACTAACACAAGTATTAGGCCCACAACTAACAAGAGAGACTGCAGAGTACATTAGCTGATGAATATACAAAGCTTCGTAGTCAAGACAATGTACAGGGGGGAAATTTAGCTAGGGTAAGTTAGAAAATCCTGTCCCCATCGGCCTACACACATCACTAACACAAGTATTAGGCCCACAACTAACAAGAGAGACTGCAGAGTACATAGCTGATGAATATACAAAGCTTTGTAGTCAAGACAATGTACAGGGGAAAAATTTAGCTAGGGTAAGTCAGAAAATCCTGTCCCATTGGCCTACACACTATGGAGAAATTAATAAGTGATATTTTCTGACACTAACTTTATTGAAACATAATGTAGATGTATGATCAATAAATGGCCTCTCACAAAGGTTTTTGTATGGACCAGTAATATGGCAACTAAAAAATTGTTATCTCTGAAACAACAGAAACTTTTCTGGAATGTTCCTTTAGTGGTTCTCCAGAACATGGACCAAGATGGTCCTCAACAATTATTTTTTTGTGTTTTTTTTTTGCATCGATCAAAAATTAAAAAAGAACATTACATTGACCTAGACCACAAACATGATTGAACTCTCAAAGATTTTCATTGAATTCCTATGAAAAATTCTTATGCACGATTCGAGTTGTCAAAAGGGGACCAATGCCCACAATTTTTATTTGCATTTTAAGTCTGATTTTAATGGGGTTATTTCACGAATTCCTTTGTGGACTTTTCAAACAGATTCTGTCTAGTGATGACCTGCTGGACAATAATTATTATTGATAAAACTTGTGCAGGAGAACGTCCTTGTTTAGCAAAACTTGTCCAATAATTTGCCAGTTTATAAGAATTGTAATCAGGTGAGCAATCCATGCTCTTGTCAACCTTTGGTTTATTTCTAGTCTGATTTGTATGACAAATGCAAGTCTGAAATGTGCCAACAAATTTGTTGTAGTTCTTATTTTGTGAGGGGGTCAAAAGTGACCCAAGTCCAAAATTTTTACTTTAGTCCAATTTTCATTTTTATTTGTTTTCTCTAAATTAGATCCTTGCATTACTCAAACAGATTTGTCAACTCTATTTATATTTCAGACGCAGCCTGTTACAGCTAGATCTCTGGAGACTATGATACGTCTAGCTTCAGCACATGCCAAGTCTAGACTTTGTAAGACAGTTGATTTAGAGGATGCTCAAGCTGCAATAGAATTAGTAGAGTTTGCTTATTTTAAAAAGGTAGGAATACCATAAATAATGGTTGTAAAATCATAGGAAGGTCAATAATGGTGGTAAAGTCCAAGGAAGGTAAATAATGGTTGTAAAGTCTTCGGAAGGTCAATAATGGTTGTAAAGTCCTAGGAAGGTCAATAATGGTTGTAAAGTCCTAGGAAGGTCAATAATGGTTGTAAAGTCTTAGCAGGGTCCAAATTAGCGGTCACCCATGGCAACCAAAATGTCACCTGGGCGACTTGAAAACGTAGAAAGATAGCCCAGCTGGCTATTAAAAATTCCAGTAGCCCTGTATCCCTAAACTATCGTTTGTTCGTTTGTATTGTGATCGTTTTTCTGTTACCTGTTCAACTGAAATGTTTCTAACTCAAAGGAATATCAGTTATGGCTTTTCAAACAGGGAACCAGAATGTGTAGTTTATAGAATAATCCTCCGGCTAAGGAGCACTCTAAATTTCCAAAGTTCAAAACATACCAGTGCGGTCGTAAAACTAACGGAAGGATTCGAGAAAAGGTGAGTTTTTTTTATATTTTGTGATTAATTAATTGTTATTGTTTAGATTATAGTATGTCGTTAATATATTAAAATGTACCAAAACACAGAATTCAATCGAGACAATTCCAGTATTGTTTTTTATCTTTAATCTTTTATCAACATCCGTGTTAAGTCTATCGAAAATTAAAGTTAGCAGTTAGTGATGTGGAATTATTTATCGGGGGTCAAACCTCCCAGTGAATCTGAAGAGAGAAAAAAAGGAAGTTTGAAAGTACCAAAGAGTAGTACAAGGGGTATGATAAAGATAAGCACGCAAGGAAATATTTACATAAAACAAGCATCAGGAGTAGTTTAGGACAGGTGTTTCAGAATAACTCTTTGGGAATAAAGTTATTGTCACCTGACATTAGTAGGTTTGACCCTTCCCAGTCAATTTCTCACTGGAATATATCTTCTGTTGGGGCAAGAAGGCCTTTGCTTAAGGACAGTGTCAAATTTCAAGTGCAAACCCAGTTTCTAAGTTTAAATGTTGTAAAAGAGGAAGACATTGAAAAGAAGGGACAGAATGAAAATGAGGGAGATATTGAAGAGAACCAAGTGAGTATGGTAATTGATGATGAGGATGTGGATAGTGATAGTCAGTATGAAATGGAGAATGAGAAAGACCTTAGTGATAGTGAAATTGAAAGTGGTCTGGAAGAAGATATAGTATTTGGCAAACTTTTTGACTATTCTAGAAACTGAGTATTTATTGTGTTGACAGTTCTGATCATGAAAATGTTTGATATTCTGCTTTGAAAACAAAAAAAAAGTTTAAATTTCTGTGTTTTATTTATTTATTTTCTATTTGCAACTCACACAAATTAAGATAATGAGACCATACTACTATTCTGGTAGTTGATTATTTTTTTTTAATCAAGAAAAATGTACCAAATGTTTATATATTGGGGAAAATCCACTTTTTCAAATAGTTTTATTTCTTTCAAAAATGTGTGTAAAATGCAGGATTTGGCTTAAAAAGCACAAAATTTTCTTGTGGGGGGCTGAATAACCCCCCTAGTGACCCTTGTCATTTTCACCTGGGCTACTGCTTTTTAATCTGGGCTAGTAGTCTCAAAATATCTGTATCCCAGTTGACTATTATGCACAAAAAGTTAATCTGGGACCCTGCTTAGGAAGGTCACTAATGGTTGTAAAGTCCTAGGAAGGTCAATAATGGTTGTAAAGTCTTAGGAAGGTAAATAATGGTTGTACAGTTCTAGGAAGGTCAATAATGGTGGTAAAGTCCAAGGAAGGTAAATAATGGTTGTTAAGTGCTAGGAAGGTCAATAATGGTTGTAAAGTCCTAGGAAGGTCAATAATGGTTGTAAAGTCCTAGGAAAATCAATAATGGTTGTAAAGTCCTAGGAAAATCAATAATGGTTGTAAAGTCCTAGGAAGGTCAATAATGGTTGTCAAGTCCTAGGAAAATCAATATTGTACATTTATTGACTGGTATGAGAGTAATAGCCAGTGTATTTTTACCAGAGACACCAACTATTGCCCGAGGTGAAGGGAACAATACACTTGCTACTATCCGAATATCCTGTCAATGAGTGTTTTATTATACCGAACAGCATAAGATACTACAATAAAATGGACAGACACAGAACCTGCTCGCCATGTTTGTTGTTGACTTCTGCAGGTTTCAGGATTTTAATTTAACATAAGAAAAATCCAGATAATTTGGTATGTCCATTACTGTGTATATTGTATGTGTTTAATTTATCAATTAGAGATCCAAGATGGCCACCACCGAGGGACAAAGTTTTGACATAAGACCCTATGAGAAAATTAAATTATGTGTTTCAGTTACTACAAACTTGATTAAAATCCAAGAACATGAATATTCATTGGATGCTCAATATTTTTTTTTGGTATCAATCAGAAATAGACAAGACAGGACATTGTTTCATATAGGAGCACATTGAAATATGAATAACTTGCTTGAGCTCAAACAGTATTTGAATAACTGAAGTGAGTGATAAATGTAAATCACTAGTGTTTCAATGTTAGTGTTGTTTCTGATTACAATAAGAAAAGCAGAGACAAACAATGATGGTGGCCACACTTACTTGGTGTAGACGAGTGATTGATTTGATTAATTTTAGATTCTACAGAAGACAAAGAAGAGACAACGTAAGGACAGTGAAGAAGAAGGGGAGAGCAGTGCTGATGAACAACAAGATGAAGTAGACGGGGAAATCTCATTTAAAAAACAGTAAGTAGATTTAATATATAATATGTGTTTTACAGAATGTGATGGACTAATGTTTATATCGGTATAGTAAGTGAGCGAGTGATTGTTGTTTAACATCAACTCAGTAATTTTTCAGCTATAACAAGTTATGTTTGGAGAATTATTCTTCTTATTATTATCTTTCTTTCTTTGCGACATGAACGTGTCCACGGCAGATCTCAGGAACTACTGGACAGAATTTCATGAAACTTGGTGGAGTTATAGATATATGTTTCTAGTTGGTCCTAAAGTTTTCAGCTTTGTGGTAAAGGGGGTGGGGTTTACTATAGAATCCTATGAAATTGATTCTGAATCCGAGCCAACCAGTCTTTGCTCTTATTCTTAATGCTGTGTGCTTAGCGGGGTAGAAACAGATACCAATTTTATAGTCTGGTTTTACCTGATCAGGGTTCGGACCCATGATCTATCGCACTTAAGGTGAGCACACTAACCATTACATCACTGATGTGGTTTAGGTATAGTAAAACATAAGACTATTGTTTATAATTGGTATAGTAAAACATAAGACTATTGTTTATAATTGGTACAGTAAAACATAAGACTATTGTTTATAATTGGTACAGTAAAACATAAGACTATTGTTTATAATTGGTATAGTAAAACATAAGACTATTGTTTATAATTGGTACAGTAAAACATAAGACTTGTTTATAATTGGTACAGTAAAACATAAGACTATTGTTTATAATTGGTACAGTAAAACATAAGACTTGTTTATAATTGGTATTTAGACTATTGTTTATAATTGGTACAGTAAAACATAAGACTATTGTTTATAATTGGTACAGTAAAACATAAGACTTGTTTATAATTGGTACAGTAAAACATAAAGACTATTGTTTATAATTGGTATAGTAAAACATAAGACTATTGTTTATAATTGGTACAGTAAAACATAAGACTATTGTTTATAATTGTTACAGTAAAACATAAAGACTATTGTTTATAATTGGTACAGTAAAATATAAGACTTGTTTATAATTGATACAGTAAAACATAAGACTATTGTTTATAATTGGTACAGTAAAACATAAGACTTGTTTATAATTGGTACAGTAAAACATAAGACTATTGTTTATAATTGGTACAGTAAAACATAAGACTTGTTTATAATTGGTATTTAGACTATTGTTTATAATTGGTACAGTAAAACATAAGACTATTGTTTATAATTGGTACAGTAAAACATAAGACTTGTTTATAATTGGTACAGTAAAACATAAAGACTATTGTTTATAATTGGTATAGTAAAACATAAGACTATTGTTTATAATTGGTACAGTAAAACATAAGACTATTGTTTATAATTGTTACAGTAAAACATAAAGACTATTGTTTATAATTGGTACAGTAAAATATAAGACTTGTTTATAATTGAAACAGTAAAACATAAGACTATTGTTTATAATTGGTACAGTAAAACATAAGACTTGTTTATAATTGGTACAGTAAAACATAAAGACTATTGTTTATAATTGTTACAGTAAAACATAAAGACTGTTTATAATTGGTACAGTAAAATATAAGACTTGTTTATAATTGGTACAGTAAAACATAAGACTTGTTTATAATTGGTACAGGAAAACATAAGACTATTGTTTATAATTGGTATAGTAAAACATAAGACTATTGTTTATAATTGGTACAGTAAAACATAAGACTATTGTTTATAATTGGTACAGTAAAACATAAGACTATTGTTTATAATTGGTACAGTAAAACATAAAGACTATTGTTTATAATTGGTATAGTAAAACATAAGACTATTGTTTATAATTGGTACAGTAAAACAGAAGACTATTGTTTATAATTGGTACAGTAAAACATAAGACTATTGTTTATAATTGTTACAGTAAAACATAAAGACTATTGTTTATAATTGGTATAGTAAAACATAAGACTATTGTTTATAATTGGTACAGTAAAACATAAGACTATTGTTTATAATTGGTACAGTAAAACATAAGACTTGTTTATAATTGGTATAGTAAAACATAAGACTATTGTTTATAATTGGTACAGTAAAACATAAGACTTGTTTATAATTGGTACAGTAAAACATAAGACTTGTTTATAATTGGTACAGTAAAACATAAAGACTATTGTTTATAATTGGTACAGTAAAACATAAGACTATTGTTTATAATTGGTACAGTAAAACATAAGACTATTGTTTATAATTGGTACAGTAAAACATAAGACTATTGTTTATAATTGGTACAGTAAAACATAAAGACTATTGTTTTTAATTGGTATAGTAAAACATAAGACTATTGTTTATAATTGGTACAGTAAAACAGAAGACTATTGTTTATAATTGGTACAGTAAAACAAGACTATTGTTTATAATTGGTACAGTAAAACATAAGACTATTGTTTATAATTGGTACAGTAAAACATAAGACTTGTTTATAATTGGTACAGTAAAACATAAAGACTATTGTTTATAATTGGTACAGTAAAACATAAGACTATTGTTTATAATTGGTACAGTAAAACATAAGACTATTGTTTATAATTGGTACAGTAAAACATAAGACTATTGTTTATAATTGGTACAGTAAAACATAAAGACTATTGTTTATAATTGGTATAGTAAAACATAAGACTATTGTTTATAATTGGTACAGTAAAACAGAAGACTATTGTTTATAATTGGTACAGTAAAACAAGACTATTGTTTATAATTGGTACAGTAAAACATAAGACTATTGTTTATAATTGGTACAGTAAAACATAAAGACTATTGTTTATAATTGGTACAGTAAAATATAAGACTTGTTTATAATTGGTACAGTAAAACATAAGACTATTGTTTATAATTGGTACAGTAAAACATAAGACTTGTTTATAATTGGTACAGTAAAACATAAAGACTATTGTTTATAATTGTTACAGTAAAACATAAAGACTATTGTTTATAATTGGTACAGTAAAATATAAGACTTGTTTATAATTGGTACAGTAAAATATAAGACTATTGTTTATAATTGGTATAGTAAAACATAAGACTATTGTTTATAATTGGTACAGTAAAACATAAGACTATTGTTTATAATTGGTACAGTAAAACATAAGACTTGTTTATAATTGGTACAGTAAAACATAAGACTATTGTTTATAATTGGTACAGTAAAACATAAGACTATTGTTTATAATTGGTACAGTAAAACATAAGACTATTGTTTATAATTGGTACAGTAAAACATAAGACTTGTTTATAATTGGTATAGTAAAACATAAGACTATTGTTTATAATTGGTACAGTAAAACATAAGACTTGTTTATAATTGGTACAGTAAAACATAAGACTATTGTTTATAATTGGTACAGTAAAACATAAAGACTATTGTTTATAATTGGTACAGTAAAACATAAGACTGTTGTTTATAATTGGTACAGTAAAACATAAGACTATTGTTTATAATTGGTACAGTAAAACATAAGACTATTGTTTATAATTGGTACAGTAAAACATGATTTACTAGAGCTGTGACGTGGAACAATTATAATGCCGTATTTTAATTCCATTTTTTTTTAAATGGGGAACTGTCAGACCTATTGTGTTTTGGTAAATAATCTAGCTACTATACGTATTTCTGGAAGAAGAAGAAAAAATAATAGTTGTGAAATAGAATAGTTTTGATTTCAAAATAATTTACTTTTTTCATAATGTAAATTAAAGAAGATGAACTATGTTTAATGCAGCATGCTTTCTATGATCAAGTCTGTTTATGAATGCTTTCTATGATTTTTGTGACATTTTGTATTGGTGAACATTCCAAAAATAAATTGATTGACAAATTCCTAGCCTCTCAATTTATTTGTCTTGAAATTAAATACACTTCTAATTTAACCTGTGTCTTAACAGAAAGAAAAGTAGAGAAAGAAAACCAGCAAAGAAAGAAGGAGAGGATGGGTATGATCCATATGATTTTGAACAAGATGACACAGCGAGTGAAGAAGGTTGGTTTATTCATAGCTCACATGATGAAAGAGTTATTTATTGTTTCTCCAGAAACCCTAAGACAATATTCATCCAGACTACCCTCCATCCAAGATGGCACCTGTTACTTAAAGTAATCCTAGAATTTTTATGTAGAAACAGGGGTTAAAAAATGAGCACCGGGAATCTACTGGTCCTGAATATCGGAATGGAGGAAATAAAATTTGTTGAGCACAAAATTAACTTACCCCTGTAGTAGTAACTGAGTGACATATATTATTTAAAATGACTATTTTAGGTTGGCAATTTAATACCCGATCAGATGTCGCTGTAAGCTTAATTTTATAAAACCTGCTTTCCATTTTGACTGGGCTATCAAACAGTCAATGTTAGTATATTGGTTGTACGGTACTTTAAATAAAGCACTGGCTTTGGGGGGGTGCAAATTCTGGATATATTCTTCAATAACAGTATTTACTACACGTATTTACTTCATAATTCACATCAGCATGATCGCCGGTAATTTCGTTGAGATTAAACTTCCAAAGACAGAGCAGAAAATGTCTTCGGAAGTTTAATTTCAACGAAATTAGACCGCCGTGGTTATCCGCCTACCACTTGCCTCCACCGAAGGAATTTTTTCCTTCCACGATGTTTGAAATGTACTCTTCAGTTAAGCCTATCATATCTTTGACCGCCAGCCAAGATGTCCGCCATTACTAAAAATAGAAAATTTGTCAAAAAAATCACTTAAAAATTATCTCCTCTGAAACTGCTGGGTCAAATGGGCCCAAACTATGGTGAAATGGTATTTAGATGGTCCCCTTTCAGAATAATATCCGACAACCCCGCACACCAAAGAAGATGGCGGCAATTGCTAAAAATAGAAGATTCACAAAAATTCACTTAACAATTATCTCCTCTGAAACTGCTGGGCCATTGGGGCCCAAACTAGTGTGAAATGGTCATTAGTGGTCCCCTTTCAGAATTGTGTGGTGAGCCCATGCAACCTGCATGCGAGATTGTCGCCATCCGCAGACATAGGTTTTACATAGGACCATGGGTTAAATGCTTAAAAATGTTCTACTGTGAAAGCAGTTACCCATGCAATTTAAAGCAAACATACTTTCGGGTATAGAACGTTTATTTTTTGTCTGATTTTGATGCAGGTTTTTCTTTAGATTCCTTATTAAATTATCTTTCAGTAGTATGTCAATGGATTTGACTACAGAATCATCCATATACTTAGCAATAATTATGGCTTTTCTTTTTTGGGGCCAACTTTGAGCCAGGTGAGCGATTACAGGCTCCTAGGATCCTCTAGCGTTTGAACTGCTTCACTAATACGCTTAAGTATTATTGAATGAATTTCCGTTTCCATAAAGCACAAAACTGATCTTGAGTTATTCTGTTATAACTATCCTGGGTGTGTGTGCTCCGTCAATTACCGGAGGTTCATACGGAACAAAACACACTTATTTGGTAAAGCACTATTTAAAACGATCTTGAATTATTTCAGATTACGTAATCCAATGTTAACAATATTAAAAGATGCAATCAATGTTGGATTAAAATTATGCAGTACATCTGTCACTGACTTTTAACATCCTATTTAATTGAAGTCTGTAATATTGGACAGTTTCAACTGATCCGTCGGTCTTTACAGGATTAGAAAATGTTAGGTCCAAACCCACAAATCGTCGGTCTCAGACCAGTGGATTTTTAACCCCTGAGAAATGATCTGCAATAAAAAACGTAGATATTAAATTTAGTGTGTGCGATGCATTTTGAAAGAGGCAGTCATGGCTTTACAACTACCTGTGCAATCAGTGCATGTCACCACTGAAGTTGTGAGTTCGAACAACATTATGTGATAAAATTTGATACATTTTATAGTTCCTGAGTTATGCCTCTTAGCTGGAATTTTAAAGTGTGTATCTCTCTTCATCCTTCTGTACAAGGGGCCATCATGGTCATGAACGTATGGGTTAGTTGATTTACAACTACCTGTACAATTAGTGCCCATCTCCACTACCGTTGTGAGTTCGAACCTTGTTCATGATGAGATGTCCTTGATACGACATTATGTGATAAAGTTTTCAGTGACTTGCGACAGATCGGTGGTTTTCTCTATGTACACCGGTTTCCTCCACCAAGATATAACTGAAATATTGCTGAAAGTGGCATTAAACACCATAAACCTAACCAAGCCAATCGTCCTTCTATAACAAAATAATTATGTTAATCTTTAATGTTAATATTTGATGTTAATTATTCCAGAATTAGTTGATTCTCAAAAGAAAAAGAAAATGGGGAAAGAAAAAGGCCATGACGAAGAAGAAATGGATACAGAATCGGGGAAATCTGGAGAGATTGATGAGAAAAGGTAAATACAGTGTGTCTCCTTTGTAATTAATCCTACAATAGCTTTTGTACTGCTAACTCTGTGCTCTAGTGAAGTTGAAGGTTTTGTACTACTAACTGTGCTCTAGGGAAGTTGAAGGTTTTGTACTACTAACTCTGTGCTCTAGGGAAGGTGAAGGTTTTGTACTACTAACTCTGTGCTCTAGGGAAGTTGAAGGTTTTGTACTACTAACTCTGTGCTCTAGGGAAGTTGAAGGTTTTGTACTACTAACTCTGTGCTCTAGGGAAGTTGAAGGTTTTGTACTACTAACTCTGTGCTCTAGGGAAGTTGAAGGTTTTGTACTACTAACTCTGTGCTCTAGGGAAGGTGAAGGTTTTGTACTACTAACTCTGTGCTCTAGGGAAGTTGAAGGTTTTGTACTACTAACTCTGTGCTCTAGGGAAGTTGAAGGTTTTGTACTAGTAACTCTGTGCTCTAGGGAAGTTGAAGGTTTTGTACTACTAACTCTGCTCTAGGGAAGTTGAAGGTTTTGTACTACTAACTCTGTGCTCTAGGGAAGTTGAAGGTTTTGTACTACTAACTCTGTGCTCTAGGGAAGTTGAAGGTTTTGTACTACTAACTCTGTGCTCTAGGGAAGTTGAAGGTTTTGTTCTACTAACTCTGCTCTAGGGAAGTTAAAGGTTTTGTACTACTAACTCTGTGCTCTAGGGAAGTTGAAGGTTTTGTACTACTAACTCTGCTCTAGGGAAGTTAAAGGATTTGTACTACTAACTCTGTGCTCTAGGGAAGTTGAAGGTTTTGTACTACTAACTCTGTGCTCTAGGGAAGTTGAAGGATTTGTACTACTAACTCTGTGCTCTAGGGAAGTTGAAGGATTTGTACTACTAACTCTGTGCTCTAGGGAAGTTGAAGGTTTTGTACTACTAACTCTGTGCTCTAGGGAAGTTGAAGGTTTTGTACTACTAACTCTGTGCTCTAGGGAAGTTGAAGGATTTGTACTACTAATTCTGTGCTCTAGGGAAGTTGAAGGATTTGTACTACTAACTCTGTGCTCTAGGGAAGTTGAAGGTTTTGTACTACTAACTCTGTGCTCTAGGGAAGTTGAAGGTTTTGTACTACTAACTCTGTGCTCTAGGGAAGTTGAAGGTTTTGTATTACTAACTCTGTGCTCTAGGGAAGTTGAAGGTTTTGTACTACTAACTCTGTGCTCTAGGGAAGGTTTTGTACTACTAACTCTGTGCTCTAAGGAAGTTGAAGGTTTTGTACTACTAACTCTGTGCTCTAGGGAAGTTGAAGGATTTGTACTACTAACTCTGTGCTCTAGGGAAGTTGAAGGATAGTGGACCCTTCGCAAACATAGTGTCACTCTCAGCTGACTAATCTTTGTTACTGAAATCAGCGGATTCATTTGAGCCATAGCTGTTTCTGTGGGTCCACTGGAACTTCCAGAACTAGAGGTAATCTCATGTTTTGGTCGAAGATGGGTTGATATGTTGCTGGTATTGCAAGTCTTGTAGCTTGTGGTTGTCATTCATACATATTTTACATACGATAGTTTTATCTTGTCTGTAGTTTCTGTTTAAATTAAAGGTATTTTCATATGCGAGATCGGTAGTTTGCAAGTGGATCTTTTAGTATTTTACATTTATTATTCTCATCGCCAACGCCACTCATTTTCATTAGCAGTTTTGTTTGCCAATACCGTTCCAGTTTAGAAAGCACAAAGGTCACAACCTTGATTATGACTTTAAAAAAAATTATAGTCCCAGCAGAGGTTATCAAGAATTGTGTCAAGTACATTTTTGTAGACGAAATTTATTAATATTGCTCACATGACAGTTCCTAATTTGATTTATGTTTAAAACATGAAATATTAATTAGCTCATGGTGTTGAACAATTTTATTTTCTTTTGTCATCTTCACAGTAATTATCGTTTAAATGTTGGGAGAATTTGGTGATAACTCCTGCTGACTGTTGATAAGTCCTCCACAATTCACGTGAACTTTGATACAAGTTTTGCTTATGGAGTCAGCAGGTAGATATAGAGGAATGGAACATGATAATGTCTGACAGCATGTATGAATGTGATAAAAACCCATCAAGTTAGTAAACAGGAGCATTTCATTTGTATGAGCAAAAAAGAGCAACCAGACGATTGTGTCAAGTCATTCAAACATTTTAATCACCGAGATTTATTTACTTCTTAGCTTTAGGAGGGCTTGTGTCTTATTTATATTATTTTTAATGTAACATGGCAGGTATCTTATGAGGCAGGAATTGCTTACCCTTCGAGAACACCTGGTTTCTCCCCCCTGGTTTTTTGTTGGGGTTTGTGTTGCTCATCTTTTTAGTTTTGTGTGTTTTTTGTTTTGTTTGTCTTCTTCCTGTGTCTTGTGTGCCCAGTGTAGTAAGTGATTCATTGTCCATTCTTGATTGTCCCTTCAATTTTCTCTGGATTGTCCATTCTTGATTGCCCCTTCAGTTTTCTCTGGATTGTCCATTCTTGATTGCCCCTTCAGTTTTCTCTAACGTTTATTCCATGTATATATGTTCACGTATCTAAGTTACAATTTCACTGATTTTTGTCATCTTCAATGATCTTACATGTTTTACAGATTAACGATGTTCAAAGCCTCGCTGTTTAACCTGTTTAAATCTGAGCATGCCCAGTCAGTATCGTTGGAGAAAGTACGAGGGCAAATGGAGAAGGACCACGCTGGAGAATTCAATGAAGATGACATTTTTGCTGCAATTGAAAAAATGATGGACTCAAATCAAGTGATGTTGGCAGATGATGTTGTTTTCTTAATCTGAGTTCACAATTAATTGTAAACATTTAGTGCAAATGACTCAGTGGCTAAGTGATGACTTTACATATTGTGGCTTAGTACATACTCTGTGCTAAATGACTAAATATGTAGGGCCATTTATTGTCCAGATCTTAGTCAAATGATATTATTTATTTTACAACAACATCTGATGAAACCACACACATCTAATATTACAGTGCAGTATGTATGCATGCAGTATGTATGCATAGATGACAGTTTTTCTCTGATCAGCAAATTTGCTATTTTAGAAACATCATTGAAAATAAAACATGTCAAATTGATCCAAGCCATTAGAAAATGAAGGTATAGGTGGCACTGTTTATCAGTTAGAACTTTCTTCTCAAGAGTATGGCAGTGTAAGTTTTGTGTCAAGACTTTATCAGTTAGAACTTTCTTCTCAAGAGTATGACAGTGTAGGTTTTGTGTCGAGACTTTATCAGTTAGAACTTTCTTCTCAAGAGTATGGCAGTGTAGGTTTTGTGTCAAGACTACTTCAAATTATTTTATCTTACTGAAAACTTAACAAGTATTTTCAATTTTATCAGAGATGAGTTTTCCTCTGATCAACTGATTTACTCTTTTTTGAAATATTTGGAAATAAAATGTTTCAAACTTGGTCCAAACAGTTCGAAAATGAGGATATTTGGGCACTATATAGGGGGTTTCCTCTTTTTTCATCAGAGAACACTTTCTTCTATGTTTAATACACTTATATTGTTTAGTTGTAATTGTTGGTACAGATTTGAAGTGTATTCATTGTGGTACATTGTGTTGTATGTTTGTTTATCTTGTGGTAAAACATTCTGTTGACACTGGAGAACATGTAGTCCAGGTGCACATAGGATAAAGGTTTTGTCAGTGAAAAATGATAAACTTATATATGTGCCTGCATCTTCTCATATGAGAAACAGATATAGTATTTTGTGACACTGTTTATATCATATTTGTCAGCTTCAATCATGTTCCATAAATAAAATGGATGTATATAAGTAAATATTATCTTTAAAATTTTAGACATAGATAATATAAGTCAATTATAAATAAAAGAAGAAATATATAATGATATGAATGATTTACTGTAACGATCTGTCATTAGTGAAATAAAACTATTTACATCAAATTTTGTTTAATACGTAAATGTCCTCCAATCTAAGGGGGGGGGGGGGGGGGGGTTACCCTTCACTTCATTTATCTGTGCTTTCCATCCCCCAATAAGTCGGTAGTAATGAAAGTGAAGAAACACCAATAAACCAACGAGGAAGATTTCTTACTCTGGAGATACTAAAGGCAAAGGCAAAGAAAAGAGAAAAAATGATCGTATGTAGCCATGGTTTTTGTATAATGAGAAGTTAAAGAATCATTAGTTCTCTAGAATCCAGCAGATAATTTAATTCTTTATTCATTTAACCAGAATTACTAACAGCCAATGGCTACAAGTAGCTCTTCTCAACATATACAGAATTACTAACAGCCAATGGCTACAAGTAGCTCTTCTCAACATATACAGAATTAACACAATAATGATTGTAAGCTTTATACATAATGAAATAACATAAGATGTACAACAATATATACAGAACAAGACACACAAACATACACATGCTATCACTGACACACACCTATAATAAATAACATAAGATGTACAACAATATATACAGAACAAGACACACAAACATACACATGCTATCACTGACACACACCTATAATAAATAACATAAGATGTACAACAATATATACAGAACAAGACACACAAACATACACATGCTATCACTGACACACACCTATAATAAATAACATAAGATGTACAACAATATATACAGAACAAGACACACAAACATACACATGCTATCACTGACACACACCTATAATAAATAACATAAGATGTACAACAATATATACAGAACAAGACACACAAACATACACATGCTATCACTGACACACACCTATAATAAATAACATAAGATGTACAACAATATATACAGAACAAGACACACAAACATACACATGCTATCACTGACACACACCTATAATAAATAACATAAGATGTACAACAATATATACAGAACAAGACACACAAACATACACATGCTATCACTGACACATATACAGAACAAGACACACAAACATACACATGCTATCACTGACACACACCTATAATAAATAACATAAGATGTACAACAATATATACAGAACAAGACACACAAACATACACATGCTATCACTGACACACACCTATAATAAATAACATAAGATGTACAACAATATATACAGAACAAGACACACAAACATACACATGCTATCACTGACACACACCTATAATAAATAACATAAGATGTACAACAATATATACAGAACAAGACACACAAACATACACATGCTATCACTGACACACACCTATAATAAATAACATAAGATGTACAACAATATATACAGAACAAGACACACAAACATACACATGCTATCACTGACACACACCTATAATAAATAACATAAGATGTACAACAATATATACAGAACAAGACACACAAACATACACATGCTATCACTGACACACACCTATAATAAATAACATAAGATGTACAACAATATATACAGAACAAGACACACAAACATACACATGCTATCACTGACACATATACAGAACAAGACACACAAACATACACATGCTATCACTGACACACACCTATAATAAATAGCATAAGATGTACAACAATATATACAGAACAAGACACACAAACATACACATGCTATCACTGACACATATACAGAACAAGACACACAAACATACACATGCTATCACTGACACACCTATAATAAATAACATAAGATGTACAACAATATATACAGAACAAGACACACAAACATACACACTTTTATACACATGCTATCACTGACACACACCTATAATACATAACATAAGATGTACAACAATATATACAGAACAAGACACACAAACATACACATGCTATCACTGACACACACCTATAATAAATAACATAAGATGTACAACAATATATACAGAACAAGACACACAAACATACACACTTTCATACAAATGCTATCACTGGCACACACCTATAATAAATAACATAAGATGTACAACAATATATACAGAACAAGACACACAAACATACACACTTTCATACAAATGCTATCACTGGCACACACTCACTCAAAAACAGACATTTCAGGAAGTGTGTAAGGTTGTGATGAAAGTCATGATAATGATACAATAATGTCTTACTATTATACAATAATGTCTTACTATTATACAATAATGTCTTACCATTATACAATAATGTTTTACTATTATACAATAATGTCTTACTATTATACAATAATGTCTTACTATTATACAATAATGTCTTACTATTATACAATAATGTCTTACCATTATACAATAATGTCTTACTATTATACAATAATGTCTTACCATTATACAATAATGTCTTACTATTATACAATAATGTCTTACTATTATTCAATAATGTCTTACCATTATACAATAATGTCTTACTATTATACAATAAGTCTACGGTTCAATAATGTTAATCATGAATTTGAAATGTTAATCATCCAGTAGATTTGATAAATTGGAATACACAAAGTGCTCAATATTATACCTTATGCACCAGTCATCACTTCCTTCTAATCTATAATATAGTTGAAATATTGTGGCATTAAACACCATAAACCAAAACCTTCAAATCCAGCAGATAACACTACATTTAAAGAAGCTCTATTAAATAAAGTCTGATGTGCCATGGCGAGGTGTACTCAATACAACATTACATGATAATGGTTTATCAGTGGCTTTCAGACGGTCTGTGGTGATTCTCAGGCAACTCTGGTTTCCTCCACCAAATAAAAAAAGACTGCCACAATATAACTGAAATATATTGTTGAAAGTGGTGTTAAACCCATGATATGCCAATTGCCCTAATATTAGTTTTTACTGAACACTTGTTTAAAATTTCTCCACTGGAGACTTTGTCAGCCAAAATAATTATCATACAAATCCATGTAGAATGATCTACACTGATAGGTCACATACTCCTCACTGTATTTAGAATACCCAGTGTTTATCTGAACAAATATTTAAGGTTTGTAATACCAGGACTCGCTCCCCACTGTACAAACATCAAACCCAGTCCAGGATAGAAATATAGTGAATTATTATATAGATAGGTGGGAATTGATTCCGGATTCTCACATGTGGGATATCAGTTGTTTTCCCGCCAGAACTACTTTTACACAACTATAAATGTGGTGGTTACGTCCCTTGTTGTGTTACGGTGAATACACATACGAATGTAAACTGAAAAAAATCCACGAAATGTTATTGACGACTTTGGCACATAACCAACATGACGTCATATGAAGACTTCCAGTTTGAAACGTAAAGATTAGACGTTATTTTGCTTCGTGTACGCTTCAATTTTGATCAAATATAACTAAAATAAGTTTTTTTAATGTAAGCATTTTAATTATTTTTGTACCTTTTCAAGATGGCAGATCCTTCCAGCTGAACCCCTTGGTATCATTGCTCATAGATTTATATGCGTGGAATGAAATACAAATGTATACAATTAAAAAAAATATATAAGAAATTTTTGAAAGTCTATATAATAAACAGTATAACTAAATCATACATTTTGAATATCAAAATAAGACCACTCGTGACCGAACACGCATTAATGATTAAACTCATGAGCGAAACAAGTTCCGCCCACTCGTTTAATCCTTATGCGTACTTCGGTCGCTCATGGTCTTATTTTGATATTCAAAATCTACAATTAGTTATACTATATTTATTAACATCTGAAGGGAATACATGAAGTATAATAGGTTCTACACACCTGTCGGGTATTTTATCTGAAGGGAGTACATGAAGTATAATAGGTTCTACACACCTGTCGGGTATTTTATCTGAAGGGAGTACATGAAGTATAATAGGTTCTACACACCTGTCGGGTATTTTATCTGAAGGGGGTACATGAAGTATAATAGGTTCTACACACCTGTCAGGTATTTTACCTGAAGGCAGTACATGAAGTATAATAGGTTCTACACACCTGTCAGGTATTTTACCTGAAGGCAGTACATGAAGTATAATAGGTTCTACACACCTGTCAGGTATTTTACCTGAAGGCAGTACATGAAGTATAATAGGTTCTACACACCTGTCGGGTATTTTACCTGAAGGCAGTACATGAAGTATAATAGGTTCTACACACCTGTCGGGTATTTTACCTGAAGGCAGTACATGAAGTATAATAGGTTCTACACACCTGTCGGGTATTTTACCTGAAGGCAGTACATGAAGTATAATAGGTTCTACACACCTGTCGGGTATTTTATCTGAAGGGAGTACATGAAGTATAATAGGTTCTACACACCTGTCAGGTATTTTACCTGAAGGCAGTACATGAAGTATAATAGGTTCTACACACCTGTCAGGTATTTTATCTGAAGGGAGTACATGAAGTATAATAGGTTCTACACACCTGTCAGGTATTTTACCTGAAGGCAGTACATGAAGTATAATAGGTTCTACACACCTGTCAGGTATTTTACCTGAAGGCAGTACATGAAGTATAATAGGTTCTACACACCTGTCGGGTATTTTACCTGAAGGCAGTACATGAAGTATAATAGGTTCTACACACCTGTCGGGTATTTTACCTGAAGGCAGTACATGAAGTATAATAGGTTCTACACACCTGTCGGGTATTTTACCTGAAGGCAGTACATGAAGTATAATAGGTTCTACACACCTGTCGGGTATTTTATCTGAAGGGAGTACATGAAGTATAATAGGTTCTACACACCTGTCAGGTATTTTACCTGAAGGCAGTACATGAAGTATAATAGGTTCTACACACCTGTCAGGTATTTTATCTGAAGGGAGTACATGAAGTATAATAGGTTCTACACACCTGTCAGGTATTTTACCTGAAGGCAGTACATGAAGTATAATAGGTTCTACACACCTGTCAGGTATTTTACCTGAAGGCAGTACATGAAGTATAATAGGTTCTACACACCTGTCAGGTATTTTATCTGAAGGGAGTACATGAAGTATAATAGGTTCTACACACCTGTCAGGTATTTTATCTGAAGGGAGTACACGAAGTATAATAGGTTCTACACACCTGTCGGGTATTTTATCTGAAGGGAGTACATGAAGTATAATAGGTTCTACACACCTGTCAGGTATTTTATCTGAAGGGAGTACATGAAGTATAATAGGTTCTACACACCTATCGGGTATTTTATCTGAAGGGAGTACATGAAGTATAATGGGTTCTACACACCTGTCGGGTATTTTATTCTTGGCTAAAAATGAAGGATCAGTTACTAAGATAACTGATAATATGTTACTTTTATACCATATACAAGAACAACACTGAGTAAGAGTAAATCAGGATCATCGAGATTGTATGGTAGTTGGATTTATAACTACCTGTGTCTATTCCTACTAAAGTGAGTTCGAATCCACTCATGCTGAGGTGTACTTGATACAACAGTATGTGATAAAGTTTGTCAGTGACTTACGACAGGTCGGTGGTTTCCTCCACCAACAAAACACCGCCACAATATAACTGGAATATTGTTGAAAGTGGCATTAAATAGCCTAAACCTAGGAGTGAAACAATTTAACATCTACTAGTTCAAAGAGAGATATAGCTTCTAAAACTATCACTAGCTCCCATTGTGAAACTAAAATTCCTAACTAGTAGAAAAAGAAATTCATTATTTCCTAAATCTAGACCTCCAGTAATAGAGATAGTTTTGGAGATTGCTGGTCTGTAACCCTTTGTAGTGGAGTGTGAAAGCACTTCAAAGAGAGAAAAAAATACACTAGGAAATCTTCTAACCATTCTGCAGTGACTTGGAACAGTTAGATTTTCAGTTCAAGACACAAATTGGCAAAGATTTTCTGACTGGTTTGGTAAGATGCTCGGTTGTCCACGAAATAAAACTCTCTGTTGTAGACCCAAGAGAGAGGCCATTGGTGCAAATGTAATAGCCTGCCCTTGAAAGGGGAAAGTAGTTATGTACATGTTCTAACAGCAGAAACTGGTGCACACGACAGTATGTTAAGTGTATAATGCTTGTTTGGGCCAAGCTGATGAAATAACAATGGTATGACAACTCGTTCCTATTATCTTGGAGAACGGGAGCGAGAAACCTGAATAGAGTGAATGCAAGCAAACATTCCTACTCCAGATAGACTTGTAGCATCCAATAGGTATGGGTTTGGCCACAAAGTTTAGAAGTTTTTAGTTTACGCTGGTCATAAAACAGTTGTGAAAATAAAGCTTAAACAGTCATTGGTAAACAATTCCACCAATATCAACAAAACAATCGCCTCGTACCTTAAATCATTGAACCCCAAAAAAATTAGACTTTGGAAATCCAGGTCCTTGCTTAGAACAGGCAAACAAATGTGGAGGGATTAAACCAGTTAATGGGATCCCAACACTCCCATTTTGATAAATGGATCTCCAACGGCAATACATTAAAAACCTGCACAGATGCGCTTCCACTCAAAAAAGACCACACGATTGACATTCATTAAGAAATATAAGATATTCTTAACCTATGAACACTACATTCCAAGATGTGGTGCTATATAATAACATATTTAAGAAAACGAATAAAGAAAGAAGCATACTTCAGAAAATAAACGTTAGAGAAAACAGAAGGGTCAATCCAGAGACACGGGTAACATGGGACAGCAGACACAGACAACATGGGACAGCAGACACGGGCAACATGGGATAGCAGACACATGCAATATGGGACAGCAGACACAAGGCAACATGGGACAGCAGACACAGGCAACATGGGACAACACACAGGCAATATGAGACAAAATACACAGGTAACATGGGACAGCAGAGGCAATATGATGGGACAACAGAAACAGGCAATATGGGACAACAGACACACAAGGCAACATGGGACAACCAACAGACACACAAGGCAACATGGGACAACAGACACACAAGGCAACATGGGACAACAGACACAAGCAACATGGGACAGCAGACACAGGCAACATGGGACAGCACACACAGACAACATGTGACAGCAGACACCGGCAACATGGGACAGCAGACACAGGCAACATGGGACAGCACACACAGCAACATGGGACAACAGAACAAAAACATTTAAAAAAACACAGAAACTAAAGAGATGAGCAACACGGACAACCGCCAATAAAAAATACATGGATGAACCCAGGTGCCCGCGTTGTGTTACTAATAGTCAAGTCTTGTCAAGCTGCATTACCTCGCGTAACAAAAGTATACACAAAATATAAAAAATAATTTATTAAACTCTTCCAAAGTTGTATTGCACAGCACCACTACATAAAAAGTCATGCTATTGTATGCTATGGCACTAATGTATTAATTCCCTCGGATAGTCAGTCTAGTTATGGCACTAATGTATTAATTCCCTCGGACATTCTGTCTAGTTTGGGTACTTATGTAGTAATTCCCTCGGACATTCTGTCTAGTTTGGGTACTAATGTATTAATTCCCTCGGACATTCTGTCTAGTTTGGGTACTAATGTAGTAATTCCCTCGGACATTCTGTCTAGTTTGGGTACTAATGTAGTAATTCCCTCGGACATTCTGTCTAGTTTGGGCACTAATGTATTAATTCCCTCGGACATTCTGTCTAGTTTGGGTACTAATGTATTAATTCCCTCGGACATTCTGTCTAGTTTGGGTACTAATGTAGTAATTCCCTCGGACATTCTGTCTAGTTTGGGTACTAATGTAGTAATTCCCTCGGACATTCTGTCTAGTTTGGGTACTAATGTAGTAATTCCCTCGGACATTCTGTCTAGTTTGGGTACTAATGTAGTAATTCCCTCGGACATTCTGTCTAGTTTGGGCACTAATGTATTAATTCCCTCGGACATTCTGTCTAGTTTGGGTACTAATGTAGTAATTCCCTCGGACATTCTGTCTAGTTTGGGTACTAATGTATTAATTCCCTCGGACATTCTGTCTAGTTTGGGTACTAATGTAGTAATTCCCTCGGACATTCTGTCTAGTTTGGGTACTAATGTAGTAATTCCCTCGGACATTCTGTCTAGTTTGGGTACTAATGTAGTAATTCCCTCGGACATTCTGTCTAGTTTGGGTACTAATGTAGTAATTCCCTCGGACATTCTGTCTAGTTTGGGTACTAATGTAGTAATTCCCTCGGACATTCTGTCTAGTTTGGGCACTAATGTAGTAATTCCCTCGGACATTCTGTCTAGTTTGGGTACTAATGTATTAATTCCCTCGGACATTCTGTCTAGTTTGGGTACTAATGTATTAATTCCCTCGGACATTCTGTCTAGTTTGGGTACTAATGTATTAATTCCCTCGGACATTCTGTCTAGTTTGGGTACTAATGTATTAATTCCCTCGGACATTCTGTCTAGTTTGGGTACTAATGTAGTAATTCCCTCGGACATTCTGTCTAGTTTGGGTACTAATGTATTAATTCCCTCGGACATTCTGTCTAGTTTGGGTACTAATGTAGTAATTCCCTCGGACATTCTGTCTAGTTTGGGCACTAATGTATTAATTCCCTCGGACATTCTGTCTAGTTTGGGTACTAATGTATTAATTCCCTCGGACATTCTGTCTAGTTTGGGTACTAATGTAGTAATTCCCTCGGACATTCTGTCTAGTTTGGGTACTAATGTAGTAATTCCCTCGGACATTCTGTCTAGTTTGGGTACTAATGTAGTAATTCCCTCGGACATTCTGTCTAGTTTGGGTACTAATGTAGTAATTCCCTCGGACATTCTGTCTAGTTTGGGTACTAATGTAGTAATTCCCTCGGACATTCTGTCTAGTTTGGGTACTAATGTAGTAATTCCCTCGGACATTCTGTCTAGTTTGGGCACTAATGTAGTAATTCCCTCGGACATTCTGTCTAGTTTGGGTACTAATGTATTAATTCCCTCGGACATTCTGTCTAGTTTGGGTACTAATGTATTAATTCCCTCGGACATTCTGTCTAGTTTGGGTACTAATGTATTAATTCCCTCGGACATTCTGTCTAGTTTGGGTACTAATGTATTAATTCCCTCGGACATTCTGTCTAGTTTGGGTACTAATGTAGTAATTCCCTCGGACATTCTGTCTAGTTTGGGTACTAATGTATTAATTCCCTCGGACATTCTGTCTAGTTTGGGTACTAATGTAGTAATTCCCTCGGACATTCTGTCTAGTTTGGGTACTAATGTAGTAATTCCCTCGGATAGTCTGTTTAGTTTGGTGTAAATGTTGAATCAGATTCAAAAACAACAATAAATGATGTTTTATATATTAATAATCACGTGATCTTTCTCGTTGCTATTATGGTCTACTTTCACACCATCCCAGTGGTAACCGTCACCTTCTTGTTTGAATATAAAAGTCATAGGGAAGATAAAATTGAGCATCCAGCATTTACCAAAGACACTTTCAATGTTCTCGTGCGCGTACTTATTACTTTTGATCGGAATCCGAGCTGTGATTTCGTGTGCCGTCTTCCCAGTAACGGCCATCATCATTTGAGCATTAACAACAATAAAACCAAAACCTCCAAAGAACAGCTCTGGGTATGCTTGATATATGAGAATGATCATATGAGGATCAACTTGTTCATAACCAAACAACCAGCGGAAGAAAATAATCGGCGGGAAGAGACTGGTCCACGAATAAGCTGTTGGCCAGTAGAATACTTGTATATACCACACAGTGACGATGAAGCCGCCCATGCCACATATGATGGCATAAAATCCTAAAACAAAAAAGTATCGTTGATTGTAAAATCCAATACACGTTCCCACCACAAAACAATGGTGGTCTCTTTTTAAGATGCAACTGTTACACACTTTACAGTGATGAGATCTCGGAGGAGTATTCATGTTGCATTTGTCACAGAACAGCCATGGCATTCCACCATCGTCACGTGGTATTGTAATTCCATTTTGAACATGACCATTCGACTGATAATTTTGAATTTCCAAATGTTTGTTTAATGATAAATCTGTGTATTTGACTGTAGAGTCGCTGAAGATCGTGCAAAAATAATTTATAAGTCCTTCCGCACAACAAAAACACGCAAAAAATTGTAAACACAATCGTGTCATGTCGTCATAATCTTCAAACAATCTAGGAATTATATAAAATACGAACAGGTAAAGTTGTGACGGACATTGTAGAGCCAGGAGAACTTTGGGGAAACCGTGGGCCGTTTTTGTGTGACTTTTATTAGGCTGTCTTTTATTACTCCATTGCTGTTTAATATTGTCTTTGAATGATTCAAATGTATAAACCTCTTCCTTTTCTTTGTGGTGTGGAATGTTAACTCTTGCTGTCGCCATCTTTGTTTCCCTGTAATAAACATTAGATATAATTGGTGGTGTATTTTGAGCTGGAGACTGTATATGTGTACGCCAATATATATTAACAATTACTAGACATGACAAAAAGCATTTTCTACAACAACAATCATGCAGCATACACATTGTGAGCTCTTTGGGCAAGGCTACTCACGCACTTTGTCAACATAGCTCTATGGAGTATGCTTCTCTTGATATTCGTTTTGGTCATATTTATTTCTATCCCTCGAGGGAGGGAATCCAATGATATAAAAATAGGACACGGATTCTGATTCTTACCCCTTTAATATCTTCGGTCTATTATTACCTGTCAACTTGACGTTAAACAACAATCAATCAATCGTTTTAATGCAGATCACTTGTAACTGAAGTCACTCCCGTTGTTTTTATGTGAAAGTATCGTGTTTATATTCTGTTTCAATATGAATGTTTTGTTTATCTGGATCGCCATGTTTGTACTGTTCCCATGTAATTTATATTTTTATGTTTCTCTGGTCTTGCTTTGCCAATCCAGGTTATTTTTGAATTTGCATCTCCCTCTAAATAATATTTTATGTTTCTCTGGTCTTGCTTGCCAACTCAGTTGTGATTTCAGATCCTGCAAATGGCGAGATGTACTCAATACCTATATATGATAAAGTTTATGAGTGACTTGTGACAGGAGGACGGTGGGAGTGGTAAACGAGGAGATCTAAATTGCCACACGGTGAAAAGAAAAGTGGGAAGCAAATGAGGAGATCTAATTTTAATTAGGAAAAAGACATCCTTGTCATTACCGAACTTGCTCTATATTTAGAATGAGTAGTAATCGAACAGTGAAATTCCTATCAATATTTAGTACATAACATACGAAATTATTAACTTATAGTATATAATTTTCATATGTTATATTTTTAATTGATTACAAGAAAATTTTAAAAATAGCCTGCAGAGTAACTCGAATAATACTGCGCCCTCTATCGGCACTATCGCTGGATTATTATTATATTGAATTTGAGTGTGTTTTTCTTTATGTCTGGAATGGGATGTTATGTACTAAATCTATTATTGTCTTCTCCCTCGAGAACAGTTTTCCTATAGTGTTGTCTGGTGCGGTATACCTCACCAGACAACACTATAGGAGAACAGTTCCCTCAGGAGTAGACAATAATGGAATATTGGTACCTAGCATATAAAAATGCTGTATTTTGATTAGATAATCAGTGTGAACTATTATTCTATTAGTGTTTTCTCTTGAGGGAACTGTTCTCCTATAGTGTTGTCTGGTAAGGTATAGTGTCTGAACCAACGGCGAGGGCACTGACAACACTATAAGAAAACTGTTCACGAGGGAGAAGACACTAATATTTATAGTACATAACATCTCATTCTGGAGATAAAAGAAAAAAAATAGATATATTCGTTCCCATATATTGCCAAACCTCGCCATGTTGACAGCAAAGCAATAAACAGACTACAACGCCGTCTATTTCTTTTTATTTCTTTATTGTCTTATTCTGCCTGTAAACATATATCACCTTGGCCCAGCCTGTCCAAGTGATTGAATTGCAATATTGAAGTAATGTAAAAATATAATTTCATTTACAATTAACATTATTTTAAAGGGGCATTATCTGCCAAAATCGTAAATTTTTGTTACCCATAAAAACTATCAGATATGAATGATGCCTTAATAAAACGTATTTCTGTAACTTATAAATGTTACGAAATGTAGGCGCATCGGGGAAAAAAGGTGCAACTGCTCTAGTTTTCAGATCGATCAAGAAATGGACGCCATCTTATTCATTATCGGCATTGTTTACTGAGTTTGCCGAATCGTCATTAAATCAGTACAACAATGCACTTATTTCTTATTTTCTGTGAATCTGCTTTTAGTCGGCGTTAATTACGGACAAAGAACCATGCAAGTTTGCAGTTAATAAGCGACAAAATACAAATTATTCGTTTTTACCTGTCACTAGTAAGGTCAGTTGAATACGGAGAAAGCTAGGTCAAATTATTTGCTTGCAAGGAAATAATAAATCGATGGTAATTTCCGTTCTCCAATGGCGAAAAGTGGTACGATAAGATGTTTAATGTGAAATATTTACCTTTATTACATACTTAGTTCAAATAAAGGCATTTTTGTATGACCAATATGACCGGAAGTAAACTGTCCATATTTCCACACCCGGGGAAAATAACCGGTTATTGGATTACTACAAGATCATTTCCATATCGAGGCCCATATTGGCCCGGGCCAATATGGGCCTCGACTTCGTCTCAGGCCAATATGGGTGTCTCTTTTCTAGATGTCGGAAGTATGTAATAAATAGTTTAATACATGGGCATTTCCATATTGGCCTGGTTATCATCCCGAGACCCATAATGGCCCTCGACTGCGACTCGGGCCAATATGGGGGTCTCGGGATGATAACCAGGCCAATATGGAAATGCCCATGTATTAATCTGTAATTATTTCATCATTTTAAAGCTATTTACCGATTTCCAAAACATATAATTTTTTTGGTCAAAATCCTAACTAATGCCTTTATTAAATTTCCCAATAAAATAGATTCTGTACCACATTTTTTATTCACATCAATATATCAACAATACAACCTGTATAAAAAAAAAGAGATCGAACTACCATGAAAAAATCGTGCGTCGCTTATTTTACCTTTTACAATAAAAGTAGGTTACATTTTGATTTGTGGAAAGATTTTTTACCAATATAATATCTCGGGAGTGTAACGATATAATTGGGTCAGCGAAAGGATCACAAATAAGCGAAAAATATTGAGGCGAAGTGGGGAAGGAGTAAAGGGCAGATGTTTACCTTGAAGTAAGGAAGAGGAGAGGGCATATATTTTTTTAATGAAACAAGTGCCTGTGGGGTATTCGCTGTAAACTGAAGGACAGACAATGGCAAAAAAAGAAAAGAAAAAAAAAGAACAGTTACAAACAATGGACAAAATATCTATACAGAATAAAAAGACTGGGCAATACAAACCCCATTAAAAACGGAGGGGTGAACTCTATGTATTATCAATTTTTTTGGATACGGTTGGTTTTTATTTTAATTAGCTTATCTATTCCGTAAGACTTCATTTCGTATTAAACCAAGTTCCATGAAATTCCTTTTGTTGGGAAAATCATTCCGATAGAGCATTTTTACTATGCATTTATTTTACGATTGTATGCATCAACCAGTTTTTAATCTGGCTCACGTGCAAACCGGCCAGTACACGTGCACGACAACCATAGTTTGTTTTGGTTTGGTTTAAAACCCCAACATAGCATTTTCTGCCTGTACATAGTCTAATACAAATATCTTATTTAAGATATGCAGCATAGCAATACACAATACACTAAATCGATATGAATACACAATAAAAAAAAAAAATAACACAACACATAAAATAACAGACAAAAACAATAATACAACACAGATAAACATTTGCACGTGAAATAACAGCTATAAACAGTGTACTTACGAGTTCTACACGTGAAATAACAGCTATAAACTGTACTTACGGATTCTACACTTGAAATAACAGCTATAAACAGTGTACTTACGGATTCTACACGTGAAATAACAGCTATAAACAGTGTACTTACGGATTCTACACGTGAAATAACAGCTATAAACAGTGTACTTACGATTCTACACGTGAAATAACAGCTATAAACAGTGTACTTACGGGTTCTACACGTGAAATAACAGCTATAAACAGTGTACTTACGGGTTCAGTCAGAAGCCGGTTTATTGTCAACGTTGTATGATAGTTAATCGTGATGTATTATTACCTGTGTCGACATGTTTATAAACATTCAAGTGATCTGTGACTTTGTTGTTCTTAGTAACCAGGTAAATACACAAACTTTAATTCTTTTGTATCTCTCTTCATTGGAAAAGGACCTTTAACTAAATACTAATAAAAAAAATATTAATTATTCCATGATTCTATTTGGGGAGGGGGCAGGGGGGGAGAGGGATAGATGCTAATAATTTATGATAATTTAGAATGTAAATACATTGAGAAATTATTTATGTTGTCTGTTCTTCTTCGATATACGGATTCTGATTACCCCTTTGATATCTTCAAACTCTTCTTATGCTAGAATAAATCAATAAAATGGCAATTGGTTAGTTTTCTTAAAAAAAATTAAGTATTCATATGTTTTCAATTTTATCTTATAAGATTGATTTTGATTTTTGGTGTTTTAACGCCACTTTCAGCAATAATTCAGCTACATGGCGACCAGTTTTAGTGATGGAAGAAGCTGGAGTACCCGGAGAGAAGCACCGACCATGGGAAAACAGCTGGTAAACTTTATCCCTTAATTGCGACTGCGAGTCAAGTGCACATTTTTGTAATTTGCAAAGCCGGGCGCGAACCCACACTGTATTGGTGATAGGCTTGTATGAGTTGTTAGGTCCACCCGGGCCCTCACATTTTATCTTATAAATAAGTCTATAAGCAAAATTTGGAGATACCAAAAGGTTACTCAGAAGTCGTTAAATTTGTTAAATCAAAAAAAAGAAGCGTCCAATTTCATGATATATGGAGGGCTTGGAGCATATTCTATGTCTGTATATAAAAATTGTATGGCGAATTACTGGTCTAAGTTGACAAATAGTACGGATAGTAAACTACCACCCATTCTTTGTAAAATATATTACAAATATAACAATATCGATGATGAATTTCATTTCTTTTTCCTTTGTGAAAGAGACTTTTTATCTGAAATCGACTTTGAAAAAGAGATGACTGAATTATCTGAATCTGAAAAATATATGAGTTAATTTTAAACAGGCAGGTTCAGAATCGTGATTCTTTTTTGAGGCATTCAATAGAACTGAAGACAACAGACTCACAGACTAACAAACCAGCTCCTTAAATGGGTTGTATTTCTTTATATGGTTATTGTATGGTTTTTTTGTCAAATTTCTTTCCCCCAATATGTTTCCTCAGTATACAAACCTCCCTTGTTAGCACCAGAGGGTAATGCGTGACTACCATTGTCGCTTCTAATTCTACACATGAAGCTGTAGGAGTGGACATGAAATTAGGGAGAGCAAGCTTTGGAAGTGGACTAAAGAGTGCATGTGGGGGACAAGCTTCTAGATTGGACCAAAAAGTAGGGGCTTTTGATTTGTATCAAGGGCAAGCTTCAGGGGAGGACCGAAAAGTGGAGGGGGGGGGGGGGGCAACCTTTTAAAACTCACAAGTAATATATATATAATAACAAAGTAAAAAACGTTTTTTATGTCCTTAAACCTCTTGTTTTACTGAACATCTTCTGCTGCCATCATATAAATTCAGCGTTTTCTAAATCTTTGCCAAAAAAAGGGGGGGGGCAACAACTTAGATTCGCAAAACCAAAGTGAGTGCGGGGTGTCGTGTCCCCTTGCCTCGGCTATTACGCCCCTGATATAGATATACATACTATTAAATAGCTATACATTATTGGTTGAAAACAAAGAATTAGAATTAAGGAGGAACTTTGTAAAAAAAAATTGGATTCGCATTCTTAATGTCTGAGGGGGTATATAAGCGATCGAAATGGACAATCATGGTTCTTCTTATAGCAAAACCATTTTTGTAATTCCCTCATTCTAATACATTCTAGCATACGGCGGGTGAGTCATTGTTGTTTAACACCAAATGGACAATTTGTCAGCTATATCATGGCGAGATAAAGCTACATTGTGATGATATCATGATTAAAATGATTAAGATGATGATGATATCATGATTAGAATGATTAAGATGATGATGATTTTATAGTATTAGGTTTGATCCAACCAGAGCTCCAACTCACAATCTACCACACTCAAGGCGAGCACGCTCACCATTACACCACCGATGCGGTTTTCTAACATAGAATGAATATGCAAATGGACATATTTTGAAGGCATCAGTGACAATTTGCACGCGAATGCGTATACGCATTATTGATATTAAATTTTTGATGTGGCGCGAAAACTGCACCCATGACGTCCTGTATTTCTCATTAATGACGTCCGTCCAAGGATGTTTGTTTTCTCGGGTTATAAAAAATGGGATGTTTTTCCAGTAGTCCGGAGTCGACGATTACACCAACCCCCAGTACAGCTAGAGATCAGGACAATACTCTAGAAGAGATATGGAAACGGCTACATAATTCAATTATAAACGGAAATTCACAAGAATGTCAGAGTATAGTAGACAACTGTAAGATTGATTTAAATGAAATTCACAAAACAATTAAAACACAATCTGAAGAAGAAGATTCCACCTTATTTATCGCACCAATTCATCTAGCATGTATCTTAAGGAGAACAACTGTGATAGACATATTATGTAGGCATGGGGCAGACATTAGTCTAAAGGATAAGTTTGGACGATCCCCCATTAATATTTGTGTTCAATATTGGCCCAGGGTAAGTGTGTATGATTTAAATATAGGAGACAGTTGGATTGCTTTACAGTCCATGAAGACAATAGAAGACCTCAATGAAAACTCAGCTAGATGTCTGTATATCTTGTTACACAATGGAGCAGATCCATCAGAGATTATTGACACAGAAGGTGACACACTGCTACACTTCTGTGCCAAGAAGGGGCTTTACGACGCTTTAAATATTTTAATAGTAGCCGGAGCAAATATTGAAAGCATAAATACAATTGGGTTAACTCCCCTTTTGTATAGCGCAAAACATGGATCCATTAAAATGGTCAAAATGCTGTCTTCTTTTGCAGTCGAAAGCGCCAAAGACAGTTATGGAAACGGACTGCTACATATACTTTGTCAAAATGAAAGGTTTTCTGCAGAGGTCCTTAAACAATTTATCGATAAATCAACTATAAACATTTGTAATAAACTGGGGCAAACTCCACTTATGATTTCATCGCAGCTAGGGAATTGCAAACAAATAGATATATTATTACAGAATGGAGCGGAACCTTCAATGGCAGACAAAAGCGGGAAAACATCACTGTTTTACTTACTAGAACACAACGATCCAGTATTTTGTTTGTTTGGATTTTATAATTTACTTTTATTTACTTATCAGATTTGTATTTACGACAAAGAAAGACAAATTCCGTCAAAGCTCAAAGAGAACAATCTACGATATCTACGAGTTCTTCTGGAAAAAGAATCATCTACGCCAACTTCACTTTACCGCATTTCTTTCTACAAAGTTTCAAAGATGATAACAAAAAGTGCACAAACTGACCGGACATCAACGATGACATGGCTGCGGAGCTGTCCTCACACAATCTCGACCGATCTGTTGACTTTCAGAGAGACTATGTCTAGGTATTGGCACCATAAGCTAGCTGGACCCTACATACAAAATGACCATATTGACACAATAAAGAATGGCATAATTTGAAACAATAATAAGACTATCATGTATACTGGAGAGTCAATTCTTAATTAAAGATCAAAAAAGTGATTGTATGTTTGCCCCTGGATGAACATAAATCAATATTGATTTTTTAATAAGTGAGTTGATTGCGGCTTAATGTCAAGTGAGCATTTTAGTCATAGTATGGCGAGAGCAAGTTAATGTTTGACCCCCTCCTGGTAAAATAATGGTAGGGTCCATATTATTGCCATAAAAGTTGGTTTGAATGAGAAGAAGAAATATAGGGTCTAACACCGGGAGAGGTGCAAGATGGTAAAATCTGTGACACCCGAGGGTAAGATTTAAATCATATCGGACGAGGCTTGTTCGAGTCCAATACGATTTAAATTTTACCCGAGGGTGTTACAGATTTTACTATCTTGCACCTTTTACGGTGTTTGACTCTTTTTCTCACCCATTTCTACCGTGTCAATTTTGTTTACTTGTTGTGTAGTTTGGTGCATTAATTTGCGAACCGTATCACACCCACAGGACCAAAATGCCACGTAATATGCGAGCTTAAACGAGCTCTTTATGGTATAAACTGTGTACTTAGGATTTTTTAACAAACATGGTTGAACATACTGTCGAAGAAAAAAAAAATCGACGCTTTGTAAACACCGGTTTCCGTGTAACACACTAACACACTCAACTAATGAAGATCTTCTTTTAAACATAAAGCACAAATGTGATCCTGAAGTCTCGTACCCTCTCTCGTACGTCCGATACCACTGAAACCCGGAACCCGTATGTAATAAAAGTCATTTTGCTAACTTGTTTTACTTATATTGATATTTTTTAATTTATTAAATCTCTTCTGACATACTGACATGAATTTTTGTTTCTACGCGGAAGTTAGCTTTTGAGATTTCGTAAGGAACGATAACTCGAAGAAAGGTACGACAGCTCGATTGAATGAGACTAGATTCGGCCCTAAAAAAAAGTCGTCCCCAATATATCTTGGCCCAAAAAATCTCGACACTTTTTAATGAAATTGCCAGATAATTTTCAGATGCGCGAGCATTCATGGCCGTGCCGGTTTCATATTAAAATAAAACAAGATTTTCATTTTACAACTTTAAAGAGGTTCAAAATAATAAAGTTAACAAACTTGTGATAGATTCTACAATAACAAACTATTGCACCTTTTACGATGTTTGCCTCTTTTTTAAATATTTGTTATTCTATCCCCTCCCCTCCCCAAAAAAAATCCAGAATTTGTTTCTAGCAGATTATTTCTTTTTTTACATGATAAATCGGTGTAATTTTTCTTCAAATTCACCCAAAATAATTCGCTAAAAACTGCATGATCTGATTATTTTCGTAAATTCAATATTTTTCTAAAACTTTTGGAAAGATAATTTTTTTTTCTCAGAAAAAGATATAGCCCCATCCCTAATGGTTAAATGGTCATTCAATGTTGTGAGTTTGATTCCCACCAGTAGCGAGATGTACTCGATACAACGTTATATGATAAAGTTAATCAGTGACTTGCGGTCTTTCGGTAGTTTTCTCCCGCTACTCCGGTTTCCACCATCAATAAAACTCAGACCGCCACGATATAATTGACTTACTGTTAAAAGGTCTGTATTTCGTATTTGTTGGTGAGTAACAGACACAAACATATAGTCAAATAGTTTTATAATATAATTTTATTGATTACTCTTTTTCTGGTAATTACTGTTATGATCAATTTTTATCCCAGTCCATTTATAACCATCCTCTCTCTGTTTGAATAAAATCGGCATTGGAAACAAGAAATTTAAAGCCCAGAAGTCACCAAACACCGACCGGAAGTTGGCGTTAATACTGTTACTATTTTTCACCTTGGCCTGTTTAGAAAATTCAAACATAGTTATCCCCCATGTCACTAATGTCGTTTGAGCGCTGCAGTAGATAATTCCTAATAAACCAACTAAAGATTCTACATATAGATGAATAATAAGTAGTACGATATGAAAACTCAAATCTTCTGCTCCACGAAGCCATCGATAAATTGCTACAGGTGGTAAAATATTCGTCCAGGAAGAAGCATTCGGCCAATAAAATGTCTGTAAATACTTCACTGTGAAATATAAAGCTACAAAGCCAACCCAAACGGTGTAAAATGATAAAATGTAAAAATAACGTTGATTTCTGAAACCAATGCACGTTCCTACTAAATAACAATGATGGTCGCGTTTTAAAATGCATTTTTGGCAAATATCGCAATGGTGTGCTCTCGGAGGTATATATATTTCACAAGATTCACAATACCTCCAAGGGATTCCTCCATCGTCACGTGGATAATTTATTATTTGAGGCGCATGTCCGTTAGACAATGTATGTATTGGATGTCGTGATTCGAAGAATTCTGGGGGGTTTTCCCATTTTTCTTTCATTTCCATTGTAGGATTGTCTCGAGTTTTAGGAATGTCTGTACTATAACAAATTGTACAGAAATAATTCATTAACCATTCTATACATATAAAAACAACAAGTACTTTTAACCAATACTGAGTCCAGTCATCGTAGTCTTCAAACAACCGAGGTACGATATACCACAAGAAGACATATAGTTGCGTCGTACACTGGAACACATACATAATCTGCGCGTACTTTTTGGAGGCGTTGGCGGACTTCCGTGCAGCCTTTTTACGATTGCCGTATTGATGTTTCCATTTCTCCATTAAAGTCATTTTGTCCCATGGTTTCTCTGTCACCTCATCATCTACTTTACCTATATTAATTCTAACTGTTGCCATAGTATCTTCTTTCTTAAAATACAAAAGACAAAACATTTTACATGTTTGTCTACCATGAAAAGTAACGTTTACAATATTATCAATTAATAAATATGTTGTGTTTTAACATTTCTAGACGTCAATTTAAGATTTTACTGTCAATAAAGATAAATGTGTGCAATATTATGAAATAATTCAAATATGATTTACATAATTAGAAATCCTTTACTCTGATTTGGTAAAAGCGCTTATGGAGGCGGGGTTTTTGTCAAGTTATTTTCGAGAGACGATGTTCACCGGACTACTTTTTTCGTAATGTAAACAAAATGGCGACTTGGATTCCCGATAATAAAAAAAGATAAAAGAAGCAATGTTTATTGTTAATAATCGACAAGTATTGTTAGATATGAAATAAAAAATAAATGCCAATGAAAAAAAACCCTTTTATTGTTGACATAAAAAAAAAATTCCGGAAAAAATACTTTAAAAGACAACCATCTATCGACTCTGACTTTTGTAATTTATCGTCATCCCGTGACGTAGTTTACAAGGGACTCTGGTGATATTGACACAAGCTGGTTACTGATTTATTTTACGATTTTGTGAGCATTTTACTTGTTTAAGTCGTTAAATGCAAAATGCCATCAAATTGGAAAATATCAGTAACTTAATTACATCAGTGTCATCACCGTCTAGTTATCAATGTAGGAAAACTTTAGTAGTGCATTTTGTTATTACATGCATTTCCCTCATTACTGACTTCCATTCAAAATATATGTTAGATTTTTCCTACTAGAATCAAAATAATTCATGGAAGTCATAGTTTGTATACGAAATTTACATTCATTTTCAATTTCACGTTGTGATTGTTTCATTTTTTTCAAAGTTGTGCTTAACAAAATAATCATTAACCTAAATCTTAATCGCTTGTATTTTTTTATATTTTATTAGCCCCAATGTGATGGACTACATTTTAGCTGTGTCGATTCCACTCTATATTCATGCATGACACACATCAATGATTCAAAACAAATGAAAAAAATACTTAGTTACATAATTATAAGAATTAAACGCATTTTTTCCGGCCGGAGTTTATTGATGTATAACCTGGACCAATTCACTCACAAACTAACGCATTTTTTCCGGAGTTTATTGATGTATAACCTGTAACAATTCACTCACAAACTACTCCGAAAAAAATGCGTTTAATCCTATAATAATAAATGTATTGCGTTAGAGCATTTACAGACGTCAATCTGTGATTTGCTGTCGATAAATATAAACGTGTGGCCGTGTGCAATATAATGATGAAATGAAAGGACTTTAAAATGCTGCTCACTGAAACAACAGTCCGTGAGTATACATGTCGCTCCACTCGGACACATTCTGATAGCTTTAGCGGAGAAACAACAAACACAAATGTTATAGTCTTTGGTTCGACCCAATAGGTCTCGAATCCACGATCTACCACATTTGAGGCAGTCTAATCATTGCAACCATTTGATTTGAATACTGCAATATGATTGGCTAATCCGCCTAGAGAAAATTTTGGTTATACTCGATAACGGTTGGTATTGTGACGTCACCAACGTGTTCATCCGTCAACGACAAATTCAAATATTCACACGAAAGAATCGTAATTAAAATAGAGGAATCATTAAATTTTGTTGTAAAAATTAAATTATAAGGAATATTAACTTGTATAACCTGGTTTGGGTCAGTTTACGCTTAATAAACCGCTGCTTCGCACCGCTGCTTCGCGAGCAGCGGTTTATTAAGCGTAAACTGACCCAAACCAGGTTATATCGTTCAACAATTTCAAATATTCCTTAAATAATTACAGACAGCTACTATAATTACTGGAACTTCACATGATAAATTATACACTGAGCTGGGAAACTCTAAACAGAACAGAACCACATCGGAGACGTAATGGTTAGCGTGCTCTCCTCGAGTGCGGTAGATCGTGGGTTCGAGCCCCGATAGGGTCAAACTAAAAACTATAAAATTGGTATTTGTTGCTTCTCCGCTATGCACACAGCATTAAGGAGAAAGAGCAAAGACTGGTTGGCTCGGAATCAGAATAATGAGCCCGGGTGGAGCGACATGTCTACCCGCGGACTGTTGTTTCAGTGAACTAGCACTATAACAATTCAACTCAGCGTGTTGGCTTAGTACAAAGCGGAACTCATCATCATCTCACTGATAATTAACTTGTTCTCGCTATGATATAGCTGAAAAATTGCCGAATTGGCGTTAAACAGAAACCACTCACTCACTAAGCAGAACATCCAAGAAAAATGAAATTATTTAACTTAAAACACTTTTCATGGTCAACGAAACACTGGTCACAGCCTTAGCGCTTTCTACGAAATGAAACGCCATAGTACTACTCTAGTATATTTACTACCCAAGTTACAAATTGACAAATTACCGTATCTCTGATGAATGTAGGACAGAAAGTCACAGGACAGAGTCACAGACAAAAAGTCACAGTTTAAATTTTGCATTCTGACAAAACATATAGGACAAAAAGACGCAGGACAAAAAGTCACAACATAAAATTTTGCTTTATTTTTTGTGGCGTTCGTGTTCAATTCTGTTTATTTGTTTTGTCCTTGTTGCTTCTATTGTCTGTTTTTGTGTAGTTTCTGTATCACCATGTTTTTTGACCTATGATTTTCTGGATTATCCCTTTGGCTTGTTGCTTCCGTATTCGTTTGCCGATGTCCTATAATGCTATTGTAAATAATTACACCTTTTTACATACACTGTAATCAAAGGGTTCTTTTTATTATACATATGCTTTTACTTTCAATACTTCGTTCAGCACATTAATGAATGACATATTGAAAGGAAAGGCAAATGGATAGTTAGAAGACACTTTATTTTATAGTGTTAAAGGGTATAAATATTTACACAATGACTTGTAAGTCCAACACAAAAAAACAGTCTTTACAGTTTGACACAAAGAAATAAGAATACAACTTGTATTGTTCTTCATCCTGAAGTAACGAGAAGGTTTTGAATAGCGAGTACTTGAGAAATAACATATATCACACTGCAAGTTGATAGCTTAAACTGTAATAAAGCTTAAAACAGCAAAAAGAACCAGATACTATATCACGGTCTGTTTTAAGGACAATGCATAGCAAAATTATGCATACATGTATCAGTGTATAGACGTTACGCGCGCTATTGGTGATACTTTGACTAAATAGAACATGAAATAAGTAAAACGAATGTAGATTTTTTTTTTAGATTGATGAATTTTTATTACCGATACATGCTTGTATAGGGAATTATACGAATAATTGTTTTATTATATTAGATTAGGTTTATTTTTGCTTTAGAAAACGAATTTATTGGAAGAAAACGTCGTTAGCGCACACTTTTCTCATATTGTGACTTTCTGTCCTACCTACATACTGTACATGAATCTAGGAGTATACATATTGTGACTTTTTGTCCTAGGAGTTTTGTGACTTTTGTCCTGTGACTTTTTGTCCTGTGACTTTCTGTTCGTTTACCTCTCTGATGTCCCGGGCCAAACACGTTACCCTCGATGTATCATGGCCACGCTCGACGAATTGTGACCCGACCCCCCCCCCCCCCCCCCCCCCCCCCCCCAATCGAGATAGCACCCCCATTTATCACATGTCCTGGGGACGTACTGGGCAGTTCTGATGTCCCAGAAGAAATATATTGATTCTAAATTCATATATAAAATACTTGCACATAAATCTGAGGTTATAATATTCATTTACACCCCCCCCCCCCCTCCCTTCCCCTCAATATACCCGTGCATATTGGCATGAATGCTACATAAAGGTAAACTCGTGCAAACGCTCTTTCCAAATGACCAGGGTCTAAGATTTATGATTTATTTTTAAAGTCTAATAATAAAAAAAAACAAAAACCCATAAAATTACGAATAAAAATCTCAATACTTACATATGTATGTCCAAACACCAACACAAATCCAAGTCATTTAACAGCTTATAATCTGCTACAGTTTAAATGTCATTAAAACGTTTCGGAGATCTTGTTTGTTTACATACTGATCACCCCTGACAACCAGGTAAACTGTTCTCACCTGTCAGAACTCATATAAACACGTTTCACTTAATGTCATCGATGTTTTTAATTGTGCGAAGATAATTGAATTACAGATACATTAAAAATTTAAATTAAGATTGTTTTTACAACCATTTACGAGACCCAATTTGTCTATCCCAGTTTTAGGTAAATTGCGGTAATAAATATGATATTTTTCGATTAATAATTATTTCAATATTTTTTAGAAATATTTTTCACAATGATTGTGAAAAATATTTCTAAAAAATATTGAAATAATTATTAATCGAAAAATCTATGTACAAATGGTAATTATTTTTACAGCATCTATTCCATATTTTTTTTAGTGAAACGCTAAAATACAAAAATAGATAAATATGGGGTGTTCCCGGTGTCGTAAAATTTTTAGCTACCCATGAAAATTAGCTACCTCAAACTTCCGGTAGCTAATTTTCATACGGCGGAGCATAATAATTAGCTACCTATGAAAATTAGCTACTTGTAGCATAAACTTATAGGATTTGTCTCCCTTATTATGTTTACCAAAATACAGATTGTGTATTTCCAATGGAGAGACAAAATGAAAAACTGCATGTACATAAGCAGGAAAAGAGTTACAGATTGACAAAGAGAGACATATAGATCTCAGGCGCCCCCCCCCCCCTAAAATTGGAAAAAATATATTTTTTTTCGCGTAAAATCGTGATTTTTTCACACGAAATACCCCAAAAATGTTCGTGCCTCCCTCCGCTCGACGCATTTTTTTTAAGTGCGCCCCCCCCCCCCCCCCCCCCTAACTTGAAATCCTGGATCCGCTCCCTGGATCTGTACACAATAAACAATAGATATTAGTGGTGTTCATAGTTGAAAAACAAAATGCTACCTATATGGCTGTATAGCATGTGATTAAGTTACAAACTATCTTTTTTCAATTTACCATCGCGATGTATCATTTTTACAGCTATTAAAAAATAGATTGGTGGACTATATATGGTAGAATTTAATATTTATGTGATGTTCAAACTATGCAAATTATTCTTTAACTTAATAAGATCATATATGATAATTATTAATCACACTCTTATTATTGCTAACCGTGTTACCCTCTTGAAATAAAGAAATTAACTCATTTACTTACTTATTGACACTATCTTCTGAATTCAAGAAATAAATAAAATTATGTTCCATATATATTTAATAATGAAAGTTGGGAACTTTATTTATTACAATATTAAAGAACTGGTAGCTATTAGATTAATTTCAATTCGAAACTGAAACTATTTGCACACTCTTGATGACAATTTCTTATTTGGATTTTGTAAAAATAGAACCCTAAATCATAAATTTCCAACAGAATGTGGAAGATGGCAAAATATGTGTACAGAACATGGTTTGACCCGATCGGGACTCGAACCCACGATCTAACGCATTCGAGGCGAGCACGCTAACGATTACACTACCGATGAGAGTCTTTGGTGAGCATTTCTGGTCTGTTTCTCAGCGAATACATATATTTCACTTTGTTGTCGACTGTCCCTTATATGAAAGTATTAGAGTAAAATTTTTTAATAAAGTTATTGACTTATGTCCAAATTTTAGATACATGGACACATCAAAATTTGTCTGGCTATTTACTAATGAACATGAACAAGTTTTGAAAAAATAAGGTAGTTTTATAGAGGAATGTTTTTTGCTGCGAGGACACAATTGATCCTATAGATATCATTAGGTTAGGTGAATTATTATAGTTATTATGCATGTTATATTATATTAAATATGAATTGATTTATGGTGGTATTTGATAGGCTCTGATCTGGCCGTGCAGTCACTGAACATAAATATGTTTTCCTGTTTTTTGTGTGTGTTTACATGTATGTCTCCGAATGCGCGCCCCCCTGGATCCGCCCCTGTAGTCTACATACATGACAATAGATAACGTAACAGTACAAAATACATTGCGCAACGCACGGTCAACTTTTCGCGCTTTCACAATCCTTCGGCAGAAGACACATAAAAAGCGACTTTTTGAGTACATGTATATAAACAAATTCATATTTCAAACCAAAGATTATCAACTGGTATTTGTTGCTTATAATGCAAAGCACGCAGAATTAAGGAGAAAGAGCAAAGACTGGTTGCTTCGGAATCAGGATAATGTGTCAGAGTGGAGCGACATGTATATCCGCGGACTGTTGTTTCCGTTAGCTAACACTATAAAAAAAAGCTAAGCGTGTTAGTCTAGAAAAAAGCGGACATCATCATCATCTCATTAACTTGGTCTCGCCATGATATAGCTATAAAATTGCTGAGTTGGCGTTAAAAAACAATCGCTCACTCACTCACGTACAGTTTTTATATTTCCCCGACAATGTACGTATATTGTGTTTATTCTGCAATGTCTTATAGTTAAAAAAAATACAACTGGCAAATTGTCTAAAAAGAGCAGAAACAGACATCGTTCTAAGCGTTTTAGACGTCCGCACTTATAGTGTAAGTTTCTCGGCGTCGCTCGACATGAATCAGTTACCAGAAAAACTATATCTTGGTCAAAATCTTAAGCAATATGTGATGAAAGAAGCTGTTATATATAAAATCCTTAGGTACAGACAAAACAGATGTCACACCAATGAGGAGCGATGGACAGATCACAGCTGACACAAAGCAAAAATCCAACATCCCCAACAGTGTCAGTCCGTATTCACCGTAGAATCACAAGACAACATCCCCGACTGCACCAAAACCCACATCATAAAAACAGCACTCCCAATATCTCTACCAGGTGTAAAAGAAACTCCTACATAACATCAATACCCATAGATTTTGTGCTCCCAAAACTATTAAATTATTTGGCTTTTCAATCTTTTGATCTTGAGCTACCTGATGAAGGTTATTCCAGAAACGTTCATGTGCACTAAATTTGATATCTACGTTTTTATTACCTCTTTTTAGCAATGTAGCTATCTGAATGTTTTCTTTGAAAACAAGATACACTCATTGTTTAATATGATAGATACAAAATGTATGTAAAATTTCCAGGTAAATTAGTTACCTGTATCTCTTATGAAAATTATGTGTACAGAACTAAGTCAGATTGATAAAAGGTGCATTCATGTTGGGTTTTTGTCTTTCTTTTTGATATTTTTGATTGGTTTGTTTTGTTTTGTATTTGTTTGTTTTTGATAACAGATTAATATCTAATTTTATTTCTGTTTTTTTCTGTTTTGAAGATATAACTTCAGAAGGGCCTACAAATTTATACATCTTGGAATAACAGTAGTACTTTAGGGTGCCTGCATCCTAATTTCTTATGTACATGTATCTCTATTCTTTATCAATAAATGTTTAGAGGTTTGTGTTTGTATTGAATCTGGGCCTTGATGGGAGAGAGGTTTAAAGAGCTGCCTACACCTCATTTATCTTTCACTGCACTGTTCATCACTTGGATGATGTACTCAACCTTTAGAAAGTAGATTGTCAGACGCTGGTACAACATATGAAAATGTCTGTAATGTCATTGAATATAGCCCAAATAAATATTTTGCATCATGCTGGTATGTTTTGTAAGTACAGATACTTGTATCACACATACTTGCCAATTTAATAATTAAATAACAGCCATACATGATAATATCTCACACACAAAGTATCTTAACACAAGTTATTTCTTAAAGATTTTATTGAAAAACTCAGACAGACATGGTGGAACATTAGCATACATATAATACAATACAATATATAGACTAGAGGCTCAGTAGGTTGAGAATATTTTTTTAGAAATCAACCAATCAGCAACAAGAATTGCCTGTGGTGGACATGTTTGTTAACGGATCGGGACGAAATGAGCATTCTTTATAGAGGGCCTTCCATAGCTGCTACCTATCAAGTTTCGGTTCATTTTGTCATGCGGTTTCAGAGGAGAAGATTTTTTATGAATCGACCAATCAGCAACACGAATTGCCTGTGCTGGCCATGTTTGTTAACAGATCCAAAATGAGCAATCTTTATAGAGGGCCTTCCATAGATGCTACCTATCACGTTTCGGTTCATTTGGCCAAGCGGTTTCGGAGTAAAAGATTTTTAGGGAATCTACCAATCAGCAACACGAATTGCCTTGCTGGCCATGTTTGTTAACGGATCCCAAATGAGCAATCTTTATAGAGGGCCTTCCATAGATGCTACCTACCACGTTTCGGTTCATTTGCCCAAACAGTTTCAGAGTAGAAGATGTTTTAGGAATCGACCAATCAGCAACAAGAATTGCCTGTGCCGACCATGTTTGCTAAGGGATCAGGACTAAATGAGCAATCTTTACAGAGGGCCTTCCATAGATGCTTCCTACCAAATTAGGTTCATTTGGTCAAGCGGTTTCAGAGGAGAAGATTTTTTTAGGAATCGACCAATCAGCATCAAGAACTGCCTGTGGCGGCCATGTTTGCTACGAATTGAGCCGAAATGAACAATCTTTATAGAGTTCAATTCATTTGGCCAAGCGGTTTCAGAGATTTTTAGAAATTGACCAACCAGAAACAATAACTGCCTATGGCTATTCGATTTCAGAGGTGAAGATTTTTTTAGAAATCAACCAATCAGCAATAAGAATTGCCTATGGTGGCCATGTTTGTTAATGGATCATGACGAAATGAAAAATCTTTATAAAGAACCTTGCATAGATGCTTCCTACTAAGCTTCAGTTCATTGAGCTAAGGGGTTTCAGAGCAGAAGATTAAAATGTGAAAAGTTTACAGACGGACGACGGATCAAATGATCGCAATAGCTCACGTTCCCTTTGACAACGTCTGCTCAAAAGCTTTGATGAATACCAGAGTACAACACAAATTCTAACACGACATCCTTCTTACGCTTTGTAGACAAACGAGCAATTTATCGATGGTATAATCTCGTTCACACATGTGCCGGTGAATGTGACTGACTTTTCCATTGGCAGCATAAATGGTGTGTGACACTTTCCGCAAACGTAAATATAAATTACCGTCTTCCAATCAAAGTATACTACCGTATTTGTAATCTTAGACATATCAGAATCGAAATAAATCATGGAAGCATGAATGTGTTTTGAGTTTTAACATGGGTTGGCGAATATTAGTAAATTTTATCCCTCTGGCTCGGGATAAAATACTAATATCCAACAATCCATGTTAAAACTCAAAACACATTCTGGCTTCCATGATTTATTTCTTAATTAGCGGGTCATTTTAACTGAGCCTGAATTACTCACCTGGTCACTTATACAGTTTATGTTCAATAAAGTATAGATTTTGTTAAAAAAATATTTTATAAATTTCGAATTTAACAAATAAATATATGATTTTTGATTCTGTCACATCTCTCCAACAGTAAAAGTTACAACAAATCAGCGGGGAACCTCCAATGTAACGAAGGAATGCGAGGTAGCTAATTTTCATGGGCAAACTTCTGATGCTTATGCTTATGTTTGAATGGTGCCAGGTAGTTTATTTTCATGGATAACACTTTGACACCTGTGTCATACATTGAACAGATGTAAGGTAGCTTATTTTCATGGAAAACGTCATGACTCCTATCCAATGTAACGAAGGAATGCGAGGTAGCTAATTTTCATGGGCAAACTTCTCATATTTATGCTTATGTTTGAATGGTGCCAGGTAGTTTATTTTTATGGATAACACTTTGACACCTGTGTCATACATTGAACAGATGTAAGGTAGCTAATTTTCATTGAACACTTCGTGACTCCTATTCCATGCAATGAAGAAAGGTCAGGTAGCTAATTTTCATGGACCATGAAACGAAGGAATGAGAGGTAGCTAATTTTCATGGGCAAACTTCTGATGCGGATGCTTATGTTTGAATGGTGCCAGGTAGTTTATTTTCATGGATAACACTTTGACACCTGTGTCATATATTGAACAGATGTAAGGTAGCTTATTTTCATGGAAAACGTCATGACTCCTATCCAATGTAACGAAGGAATGCGAGGTAGCTAATTTTCATGAGCAAACTTCTGATGGTTATGCTTATGTTTGAATGGTGCCAGGTAGTTTATTTTCATGGATAACACTTTGAAACCTGTGTCATACAATGAACAGATGTAAGGTAGCATATTTTCATGGAACACGTCATGACTCCTATTCCATGCAATGAAGAAAGGTCGAGTAGCTAATTTTCATGGACAAGCTTCAGATGCTTATGCTCATGTTTGAACGGTGCAAGGTAGTTTATTTTCATGGATAACACTTTGAAACCTATGTCATACACTGGACAGATGCAAGGTAGCTTATATTCATGGAAAACTTCATGACTTCTATCCCATGTAATGAAGAAATTATGCTAACTAGTCTTTGCCTTTATTCTTTTACGCCATGTGCCAATATAAATTGTATAGTTTTTGGTTTGATCAGATCATTGATCGAAACCACGATCTACCGCACATGATGCGAGTACTCGTAATAAACATATTTTATTAATTAATTCATTATTACACATTATGATCATACACATATAAATGGAATAGATATACACATTTTTGTATATATGCAAAGCAGAAAATGCATTACGTACAGATAAATAATATGGTGATTGATATATAGAAACTTGTTCATGTCACTATAAATATATAATTTTTTAAAAATATTATTAGACTTGAATTTATTTATATTATATATATATATAACTCCGCGGGAACCCCGGTGTATAGAAATGGGACCGAGAGCTTCTTCGGCTTGAAGGGGCGTCCGTCGGTTGTGCGGGATGTATAAATTCACAACCAACCCGTCCTTCGGACGAGACGTAAATAATACCGAGGTCCCGTGTTGAGAGATTGCCATCCTCTTCGCACGTTAAAGAACCCAATGTACTGTAACAGCTCATTATGAGCATATGAGACCTGTTGCACTGGTTTTAAATTATCCGTCCCTACCCATACACCTTTCCTTGTTTCGGGTCCGGTGGCGTTTAAATTTTTTAATGTTCTCGTCCTGAATATAGCTGAAAAAATGCTCGCTAGACGTTAAAACCAACCAATCAATCAATCAATCAATCAATCATATATTTTATATCGAAATAATTTATTTTCATCCAGATTTTGCTCCATGTAAACAAGGATTTATATATATATATAGTCGAGGGAAGAACAAAAATTTGACAGCGCAAAAATCTAATTCTAATACTGTTTGGTTTAATTTTCAGACGTATATATATATATATATATCCTTGGTGTAAATGAATGAATAGGAGTTTGCTATCCATTTCTGGGATAAATCTATTTAATTAAATAGATTTCCTCGCCTACATCCACCCCCCTTTTTTCGTTCAAAAATACTAATTACCAAGAATCTATCAAAACATGGTAAAAGGGGAATAACTGGCATAGTATTATTAAGGTAGCTAATTTTCATGGCTATCATTTGGAACACTTTAGTGGTTTACGAAAATCTAGTTCCGAACGTCAAAAAGTAGCTAATAATTATGGTAGCTAATAATTATAGGACACCGGAACGCCAACATTCTTAGAACAACATATAGTGTAGATTGTTGTTTTAGCAATTAAGTTGGGGCCACTTGAAGGTTGTTTTTGTTTTTTTTTTTTAAAGTAATTAATAAGTGAAATATTATATGCTAAATTTAATTAAAATGTAATGAGAAATGAAATAAAATATTTTTTGTAATTAAAAAAAATATATAAATATATATGAAGAAAAATTGAAATAAAGAAAAGGACAAATTTAATAAGAAATTAAATAGTATATTTTTTGTGATTTATTTAAAAAAAAAAGATATATATATATATATATATATATATATATATATATATATATATATAGTGCTGTTCCATAATTTACCGGCATAATCCAAGATGGCGGCATTCAAGCGTAACGGGTGTCACAATAAATTACACTGTTGTATTTCATCCTGGTGAATAAATAAACATCTATTTTATGACAATGTATTTTTAAACCTTCTATTTTTAAAATAAGACCGGAAATAAACCTGTCGTCTGCTATGTTAGGGCAAAAAGTTGATATTTTCATCATGGCTGGAAAACGTAAACAGTTGTCAAATGACATCAAAAATGTGATCGTAGAAATGCGTAAGAGTGGTCATAAACTACAGGAGATTGCAGATACCTTGAATATTCCTAGAGGAACGGTTTCGGATGTAGTTGTTCGTTTTAAGCGCAGAGGATCAGTGGAAAACAAACCTCATACAGGACGTCATCGTTTGCTGGACGAGAGAGACACACGGGGGCTTGTTAGGCTAGTTCGGAGCGACCGTAAGACCCCATTGAAGGACGTGACAACAAGATTTAATGAAAATAGAGAGACTCGGGTGTCTAAAAGAACAGTTCAGCGTTCCTTGTATCAAGAAGGATACAACAGGCGAGTTGTAAAGAAGAAAGTCAGGATCAGAGAGGTTAACAGGAAAAAGCATGAAATGGACCCGAGAAAAGCTTCATTGGAGAATTGAAGGTCAGTGGGACAGAGTTATATTTTCGGACGAAAGTCAGGTGGTCGTTGGAAACAATAATCGGATTTATATTTGGCGGAAAAAGGACGAGGCCAAGTCCAGAGATTGTGTTTGTCCACCGGCCCAGAGAAGACTTTCGGTCATGATCTGGGGATGCATATCACACTACGGTGTGGGGACAATTACGACAGTGAATGGCACGATAAATAGACATAAATACATTGAAATTCTCGAGGACAACTTATGGCCTGTGATTGCGAGACATTTTCCAGAGCAGGACTGTTTATTTCAGGACGACAACGCTCCCATACATCGGGCAAACGACGTTAAAAACTACAAGGAAGAGAACCATATAAATTGCCTAGAGTGGCCTGCACAGTCACCCGACTTGAACGTAATCGAGAACGTGTGGCTAAAACTGAAAATACGATTGCAGCAGAGAGTTGAAGTATTGAACACTGCCGATAAATTGTCAGCGGCCATCAAAGACATTTGGGAAAATCTCAGTGTGGACTACATTCAAGGACTTTATCACTCGATTCCAAAGCGTTTACGCAAAGTATTGAAGGTGAAGGGAGAAATGACAAAGTATTGAGTAAAGGTAAGCACCTTTTTCATAAATTTATTGGTTTTTTATTAATGCAAAGCTTGATGCTTGAATGCCGCCATCTTGGATTTTGCCGGTAAATTATGGAACAGCACTGTATATGGAGAAAAATTGAAATAAAGAAAATGACAAATTTAATAAGAAATTAAATAGTATATTTTTTGTGATTTATTTAAAAAAAAAAAGATATATATTTATATATATATGTGGAGAAAAATTGAAATAAAGAAAATGACAGATTTAATGAGAAATAAAATAATATATTTGTTGTAATTTAGTTTTAAAAAAGTAATTAATAAGTGAAATATGATAGCTACTGAAAACTTGACAGACCTCTCAGCATCTGATCGCATCTACTGTGATGGAACCTTTTATACCTGTCCGTCAGTCTTCCATCAGATATACACCATTCACATACAGATAGATGGGATTATGTATTCAGTTGTATATGCTCTCCTGCCCAGCAAGAGTGAACAGGTCTACACGAGATTCTTCAATCTTGTTCAGAGAACTATAATAACCAATAACCTATCTTTTTCACCCACCACAGTATTTATGGACTTCGAGAGAGCAGCACAGAGCGCAATCCGCTCAGTATGTCATGGAATTACCATCAAAGGCTGGCTCAGTATGTCATGGAATTACCATCAAAGGCTGCTTTTTCCATTATACACAGTGTATATGGCGCAAAGCACAGATGACAGGTCTACAAATTCCATACAGGGACAACGAGGACATCAGAAAACTGGTCAGACGTGCAGCTGCATTGCCACTTGTTCCTGAACCCAAGTAGAGGACGCATGGTTTCACTGTTTGCAGGATTTGGATGACACCGACCTCCCAGTAGACACAACGCCATTTACCGACTACATCATAACCCAGTGGATTGAACGCGACCATACTATTTGGAATCACTTCAACACTGAGGGCCCTAGAACAACCAACCACATTGAAGCATGGCATGGGAAAGTCAAGATGAAAGTTCAACATTGTCACCCAAACATTTACACCATCATCCAGGCTTTCAAGGATATCCAGGCTTCAAATGAAATACATAGAGTGCAACTTCAAGCAGGGGGACCACAACGACCAAGAAAGTACAGAAACATCGACAGTCGGTTAAGGTTGCTGAAGCAGAGATTTACATCCAACCACATCGACTTGATGACTTACATAGACCAGGCATCTGAACTACTTCACCTAGGCTAATTTCATTGACATTTATATATTTCAAAATGTAGTGCTTATAATAGCTTTAAAGTTTATTATTATGTTTTCATATTTCATATATATAGTTTTAAAATTGAAAAATAAATATTCATTATTATGTTTCATATTTCATGTGTGCTTATAAGTTATATATAGTTTTAAAATTTAATAATAAATATTCATTATTATATTCATATTTCATGTGTGCTTATATAGTTTTAAAATTTAATAATAAATATTCATTGATTATTATGTTTTCGTATTTTATTTGATTCCATTTATATAGAAAATACAAATAAGAGAATAAAATTTACCTTTATTTACCCGTGATTGCTCTGATCATCCACCCTTAATGGGACCCCTTAATCCCTCTTAATTAGGAAGGACAACTTTCTTGTTGGCGTTTCGGGACACAGCCCTTAATAAGTACTTCCATAAAAATTGCGGGGTTAAACTAGTTTTATTACCACAATCCTCCCCTCTTAGTGAAGTGATGTGGTCATGCAAGATACCACAATTGTGTTATTTGTTTGTTTTTATAAAATTATCCCAAATTATCGAACCATTTGATAGCAAACTTGAATGAATATGCATTGGACGGCACTTTAAACTAAGTGTTTTTTCATGTGTGGTGAGCTGACATTAAAAACCCGCTCACACGATTGATCTTTAAAAGTTTTTCTTTCTAGATGGAATGTTTTGATGTGTGGAAAATATATTATGGTCGTCAACAAAGGAATAAGTGTAACATATAAGAGTAACACGACGAGTGCCACATGTGGAGCAGGAATTGCCTACCCTTCCAGAACACGCGAGTTCACCCCAGTTTTTGGTGGGGTTCGTGATGCTCGATCTTTGGTTTTCTATGTAGCGCTTTGTAGATCATTGTTTGCCCTTTTGTCCTTTTTCATTTGGCCAATGTATTGTGTGTCCTCTTGTCCTTTTTCATTTGGCCATGGTATTGTGTGTACTTTTGTCCTTTTTCATTTGGCCATGGTATTGTGTGTACTTTTGTCCTTTTTCATTTGGCCGTGGTATTGTGTGTCGTTTTGTCCTTTTTTATTTGGCCATGGTATTGTGTGTCCTTTCTCATTTGGCCATGGTATTGTGTGTCCTTTTTCATTTGGCCATGGTATTGTGTCCTTTTGTCCTTTTTCATTTGGCCATGGTATTATGTGTCCTTTTGTCCTTTTTCATTTGGTCATGGTATTGTGCGTCATTTTGTCCCTTTTCATTTGGCCATGCTATTGTGTGTCCTTTTGTCCTTTTTCATTTGGCCATGATATTATGTGTCCTTTTTCATTTGGCCATGGTATTGTGTGTCCTTTTGTCCTTTTTCATTTGGCCATGGTATTGTGTGTCCTTTTTCATTTGGCCATGATATTATGTGTCCTTTTGTGCTTTTTCATTTGGCCATGGTATTGTGTGTCCTTTTTCATTTGGCCATGGTATTGTGTGTCCTTTTGTCCTTTTTCATTTGGCAATGGTATTGTGTGTCCTTTTTCATTTGGCCATGGTATTGTGTTTCCTTTTGTCCTTTTTCATTTGGCCATGATATTATGTGTCTTTTTGTCCTTTTTCATTTGGCCATGGTATTGTGTGTCCTTTTGTCCTTTTTCATTTGGCCATGGTATTGTGTGTCCTTTTATCCTTTTTCATTTGGCCATGGTATTGTTTGTCCTTTTGTCCTTTTTTATTTGGCTATGGTATTACGTGTCCTTTTGTCCTTTTTCATTTGGCCATGGTATTATGTGTACTTTTGTCCTTTTTCATTTGGCCATGGTATTGTGTGTCCTTTTTCATTTGGCCATGGTATTGTGTGTCCTTTTGTCCTTTTTCATTTGGCAATGGTATTGTGTGTCCTTTTTCATTTGGCCATGGTATTGTGTGTCCTTTTGTCCTTTTTCATTTGGCCATGATATTATGTGTCCTTTTGTCCTTTTTCATTTGGCCATGGTATTGTGTGTCCTTTTTCATTTGGCCATGGTATTGTGTGTCCTTTTGTCCTTTTTCATTTGGCCATGGTATTATGTGTCCTTTTATCCTTTTTCATTTGGCCATGGTATTGTTTGTCCTTTTGTCCTTTTTTATTTGGCTATGGTATTACGTGTCCTTTTGTCCTTTTTCATTTGGCCATGGTATTATGTGTACTTTTGTCCTTTTTCATTTGGCCATGGTATTGTGTCCTTTTGTCCTTTTTCATTTGGCCATGGTGTTGCGTGTCCTTTTTCATTTGGCCATGGTATTGTGTGTCCTTTTGTCCTTTTTCATTTGGCCATGGTATTGTGTGTCCTTTTGTCCTTTTTCATTTGGCCATGGTATTGTGTCCTTTTGTCCTTTTTCATTTGGCCATGGTGTTGCGTGTCCTTTTTCATTTGGCCATGGTATTGTGTGTCCTTTTGTCCTTTTTTATTTGGCCATGGTATTGTGTGTCCTTTTGTCCTTTTTCATTTGGCCATGGTATTATGTGTCCTTTTGTCCTTTTTCATTTGGTCATGGTATTGTGCGTCATTTTGTCCCTTTTCATTTGGCCATGCTATTGTGTGTCCTTTTGTCCTTTTTCATTTGGCCATGCTATTATGTGTCCTTTTTCATTTGACCATGGTATTGTGTGTCCTTTTGTCCTTTTTCATTTGGCCATGGTATTGTGTGTCCTTTTTCATTTGGCCATGGTATTGTGTGTCCTTTTGTCCTTTTTCATTTGGCCATGGTATTGTGTGTCCTTTTGTCCTTTTTCATTTGGCCATGGTATTGTGTCCTTTTGTCCTTTTTCATTTGGCCATGGTATTGTGTGTCCTTTTGTCCTTTTTCATTTGGCCATGGTATTATGTGTCCTTTTATCCTTTTTCATTTGGCCATGGTATTGTTTGTCCTTTTGTCCTTTTTTATTTGGCTATGGTATTACGTGTCCTGTTGTCCTTTTTCATTTGGCCATGGTATTATGTGTACTTTTGTCCTTTTTCATTTGGCCATGGTATTGTGTCCTTTTGTCCTTTTTCATTTGACCATGGTGTTGCGTGTCCTTTTTCATTTGGCCATGGTATTGTGTGTCCTTTTGTCCTTTTTCATTTGGCCATGGTATTGTGTGTCCTTTTGTCCTTTTTCATTTGGCCATGGTATTGTGTGTCCTTTTGTCCTTTTTCATTTGGCCATGGTATTATGTCTTCTTTTGTCTTTTTTCATTTGGCCATGGTATTGTTTGCCCTTTTGTCCTTTTTCATTTGGCCATGGTATTGTTTGTCCTTTTGTCCTTTTTCATTTGACCATGGTATTGTTTGCCCTTTTGTCCTTTTTCATTTGGCCATGGTATTGTGTGTCCTTTTGTCCTTTTTCATTTGGCAATGGTATTGTGTGTCCTTTTTCATTTGGCCATGGTATTGTGTGTCCTTTTGTCCTTTTTCATTTGGCCATGATATTATGTGTCCTTTTGTCCTTTTTCATTTGGCCATGGTATTGTGTGTCCTTTTTCATTTGGCCATGGTATTGTGTGTCCTTTTGTCCTTTTTCATTTGGCCATGGTATTATGTGTCCTTTTATCCTTTTTCATTTGGTCATGGTATTGTTTGTCCTTTTGTCCTTTTTTATTTGGCTATGGTATTACGTGTCCTTTTGCCCTTTTTCATTTGGCCATGGTATTATGTGTCCTTTTGTCCTTTTTCATTTGGCCATGGTGTTGCGTGTCCTTTTTCATTTGGCCATGGTATTGTGTGTCCTTTTGTCCTTTTTCATTTGGCCATGGTATTGTGTGTCCTTTTGTCCTTTTTCATTTGGCCATGGTATTGTGTGTCCTTTTGTCCTTTTTTATTTGGCCATGGTATTGTGTGTCCTTTTGTCCTTTTTCATTTGGTCATGGTAGTATGTGTACTTTTGTCCTTTTTCATTTGGCCATGGTATTGTGTCCTTTTGTCCTTTTTCATTTGGCCATGGTGTTGCGTGTCCTTTTTCATTTGGCCATGGTATTGTGTGTCCTTTTGTCCTTTTTCATTTGGCCATGGTATTGTGTGTCCTTTTGTCCTTTTTCATTTGGTCATGGTATTATGTGTCCTTTTTTCCTTTTTCATTTGGCCATGGTATTGTGTGTCGTTTTTCATTTGGCCATGTTATTGTGTGTCCTTTTGTCCTTTTTCATTTGGCCATGGTATTGTGTGTCCTTTTGTCCTTTTTCATTTGGCCATGGTATTGTGTGTCCTTTTGTCCTTTTTCATTTGGCCATGGTATTGTGTGTCCTTTTGTCCTTTTTCATTTGGCCATGGTATTATGTCTTCTTTTGCCCTTTTTCATTTGGCCATGGTATTGTGTGTCCTTTTGTCCTTTTTCATTTGGCCATGGTATTATGTCTTCTTTTGTCCTTTTTCATTTGGCCATGGTATTGTTTGTCCTTTTGTCTTTTTTCATTTGGCCATGGTATTGTTTGCCCTTTTGTCCTTTTTCATTTGGCCATGGTATTGTTTGTCCTTTTGTCCTTTTTCATTTGACCATGGTATTGTTTGCCCTTTTGTCCTTTTTCATTTGGCCATGGTATTGTTTGCCCTTTTGTCCTTTTTCATTTGCCCATGGCATTGTTTACCCTTTTGTCCTTTTTCATTTGGCCATGGTATTGTGTGTCCTTTTGTCCTTTTTCATTTGGCCATGGTATTATGTCTTCTTTTGTCTTTTTTCATTTGGCCATGGTATTGTTTGCCCTTTTGTCCTTTTTCATTTGGCCATGGTATTGTTTGTCCTTTTGTCCTTTTTCATTTGACCATGGTATTGTTTGCCCTTTTGTCCTTTTTCATTTGGCCATGGTATTGTGTGTCCTTTTGTCCTTTTTCATTTGGCAATGGTATTGTGTGTCCTTTTTCATTTGGCCATGGTATTGTGTGTCCTTTTGTCCTTTTTCATTTGGCCATGATATTATGTGTCCTTTTGTCCTTTTTCATTTGGCCATGGTATTGTGTGTCCTTTTTCATTTGGCCATGGTATTGTGTGTCCTTTTGTCCTTTTTCATTTGGCCATGGTATTATGTGTCCTTTTATCCTTTTTCATTTGGCCATGGTATTGTTTGTCCTTTTGTCCTTTTTTATTTGGCTATGGTATTACGTGTCCTTTTGCCCTTTTTCATTTGGCCATGGTATTATGTGTCCTTTTGTCCTTTTTCATTTGGCCATGGTGTTGCGTGTCCTTTTTCATTTGGCCATGGTATTGTGTGTCCTTTTGTCCTTTTTCATTTGGCCATGGTATTGTGTGTCCTTTTGTCCTTTTTCATTTGGCCATGGTATTGTGTGTCCTTTTGTCCTTTTTTATTTGGCCATGGTATTGTGTGTCCTTTTGTGCTTTTTCATTTGGTCATGGTAGTATGTGTACTTTTGTCCTTTTTCATTTGGCCATGGTATTGTGTCCTTTTGTCCTTTTTCATTTGGCCATGGTGTTGCGTGTCCTTTTTCATTTGGCCATGGTATTGTGTGTCCTTTTGTCCTTTTTCATTTGGCCATGGTATTGTGTGTCCTTTTGTCCTTTTTCATTTGGCCATGGTATTATGTGTCCTTTTTTCCTTTTTCATTTGGCCATGGTATTGTGTGTCGTTTTTCATTTGGCCATGTTATTGTGTGTCCTTTTGTCCTTTTTCATTTGGCCATGGTATTGTGTGTCCTTTTGTCCTTTTTCATTTGGCCATGGTATTGTGTGTCCTTTTGTCCTTTTTCATTTGGCCATGGTATTGTGTGTCCTTTTGTCCTTTTTCATTTGGCCATGGTATTATGTCTTCTTTTGCCCTTTTTCATTTGGCCATGGTATTGTTTGTCCTTTTGTCCTTTTTCATTTGGCCATGGTATTATGTCTTCTTTTGTCCTTTTTCATTTGGCCATGGTATTGTTTGTCCTTTTGTCTTTTTTCATTTGGCCATGGTATTGTTTGCCCTTTTGTCCTTTTTCATTTGGCCATGGTATTGTTTGTCCTTTTGTCCTTTTTCATTTGACCATGGTATTGTTTGCCCTTTTGTCCTTTTTCATTTGGCCATGGTATTGTTTGCCCTTTTATCCTTTTTCATTTGCCCATGGCATTGTTTGCCCTTTTGTCCTTTTTCATTTGGCTATGGTATTGTTTGCCCTTTTGTCCTTTTTCATTTGGCCATGGTATTGTTTGCCCTTTTGTCCTTTTTCATTTGGCCATGGTATTATGTCTTCTTTTGTCCTTTTTCATTTGGCCATGGTATTGTGTGTCCTTTTGTCCTTTTTCATTTGGCCATGGTATTGTGTGTCCTTTTGTCCTTTTTTATTTGGCCATGGTATTGTGTGTCCTTTTGTGCTTTTTCATTTGGTCATGGTAGTATGTGCCCTTTTGTCCTTTTTCATTTGGCCATGGTATTGTGTCCTTTTGTCCTTTTTCATTTGGCCATGGTGTTGCGTGTCCTTTTTCATTTGGCCATGGTATTGTGTGTCCTTTTGTCCTTTTTCATTTGGCCATGGTATTGTGTGTCCTTTTGTCCTTTTTCATTTGGCCATGGTATTATGTGTCCTTTTTTCCTTTTTCATTTGGCCATGGTATTGTGTGTCGTTTTTCATTTGGCCATGTTATTGTGTGTCCTTTTGTCCTTTTTCATTTGGCCATGGTATTGTGTGTCCTTTTGTCCTTTTTCATTTGGCCATGGTATTGTGTGTCCTTTTGTCCTTTTTCATTTGGCCATGGTATTGTGTGTCCTTTTGTCCTTTTTCATTTGGCCATGGTATTATGTCTTCTTTTGCCCTTTTTCATTTGGCCATGGTATTGTTTGTCCTTTTGTCCTTTTTCATTTGGCCATGGTATTATGTCTTCTTTTGTCCTTTTTCATTTGGCCATGGTATTGTTTGTCCTTTTGTCTTTTTTCATTTGGCCATGGTATTGTTTGCCCTTTTGTCCTTTTTCATTTGGCCATGGTATTGTTTGTCCTTTTGTCCTTTTTCATTTGACCATGGTATTGTTTGCCCTTTTGTCCTTTTTCATTTGGCCATGGTATTGTTTGCCCTTTTATCCCTTTTCATTTGCCCATGGCATTGTTTGCCCTTTTGTCCTTTTTCATTTGGCTATGGTATTGTTTGCCCTTTTGTCCTTTTTCATTTGGCCATGGTATTGTTTGCCCTTTTGTCCTTTTTCATTTGGCCATGGTATTATGTCTTCTTTTGTCCTTTTTCATTTGGCCATGGTATTGTGTGTCCTTTTTTCCTTTTTCATTTGGCCATGGTATTATGTCTTCTTTTGTCCTTTTTCATTTGACCATGGAATTGTTTGTCCTTTTGTCTTTTTTCATTTGACCATGGTATTGTTTGCCCTTTTGTCCTTTTTCATTTGGCCATGGTATTGTTTGTCCTTTTGTCCTTTTTCATTTGACCATGGTATTGTTTGCCCTTTTGTCCTTTTTCATTTGGCCATGGTATTGTTTGCCCTTTTGTCCTTTTTCATTTGCCCATGGCATTGTTTGCCCTTTTGTCCTTTTTCATTTGGCCATGGTATTGTTTGCCCTTTTGTCCTTTTTCATTTGACCATGGTATTGTTTGCCCTTTTGTCCTTTTTCATTTGGCCATGGTATTGTTTGCCCTTTTGTCCTTTTTCATTTGCCCATGGCATTGTTTGCCCTTTTGTCCTTTTTCATTTGGCCATGGTATTGTTTGCCCTTTTGTCCTTTTTCATTTGGCCATGGTATTGTTTGTCCTTTTGTCCTTTTTCATTTGGCCATGGTATTGTGTGTCCTCTTGTCCTTTTTCATTTGGCCATGGTATTGTGTGTCCTTCGGTTTACGGCTTCTGTTTACCACTTTGGCAATTTCAAACTAACATACGTAAAAATGATGTTCGGTTCGTGTTTACCTCTGGTTGTTTGTAGGAGGGCTCATGTCTTATTTACGTTATTTGTGTTTGTTTGTGTACAGTGGTGTCCTACACATATTATGTTGTGTTTTTGTTTTGTTTTTCTTCGTCTCGTTACCTATGTTGCCAGTTTGTCTGGATTGTCCATATGTGACAGCCCCTTCGGTATTCACTAACGTTTATTGACAACAGAAAAGTACGTGTTACTGTTTGTGAACACGGATGAGAGTTCACATAAATTTCAGAAAGTCCCAGTTGTACCATAGGTCAACAATTGCATAGCCTCTCATCAAATTACCCGTTACCTCGTCAAAATCCTCAAATAGATCGACAACGTATTTGTTATATATTTTTTGGACGTGCTTTTCAACTGACAGTCAGGATACCAACTGTGCCCCCTCTTCTCGCCGACATGTGCCTTTATTCATACGAGGCAAGCCTAATACAGGGACTTCTAAAGAAAAACAGAAAGAAAATCGCCCGATGATTTCTTTCACTAAATATGTTTTGCTTCTCCGCTAAGCACGCAGCATTAAGCAGAAAGAGCAAAGTCTAGTTGGCTCGATATCAGGATAATGTGTCTGAGTGGGGAGACATGTGTACCCGCAGACTGTTGTTTCAGTGAGCTAGCACTATACAAATCCAGCTAAGCGCGTTGGCCTTGTACAAAGTGGACCTCGTCATCATCTCATTGAAAATTAACTTGTTCTCGCCATGATATAGCTAAAAAATTGCTGAGTTGGCGTTAAACATAAATCACTCACTCACTCCTTTCACTAAATAATTCTATGTTTGTTGATCGAATCTATCCAATTGAGCTTAAAATAAAACATACTACTAGCATAATTATGTCTGCTTCATTCCTGAACCTACATATAAAAAGTGAGTGAAGGCCGGTTAATAACGAAACTGGGCGACAAGAAATGATTTAAACTTTCCTATTTCTATTTATATGTAGCAACATTTCAGTAACACCTGTCTATGGAGTATATATTTCACATTTGATCCGATATTCAATATCAGGATTTCGTTTATATGCGGTATATAGTTGCTGCTAACAAGAAAGCTACTGAACCAAGCGTTGCTAGTGGTTAATTGTTAAGTTGAAGACATCGCTTCGAAAGTTTTGCGGTCGCCACCATGACTTGGATAGCTGTTACGGAATATCTGTGTCACACATCACTACGGATATCTTCATTTTTGAGCTTTTGAGGGATTCGTGTTATTTAGTTATATGCATCGTGTTTTGTAGATCATTGTTTGTCTTTTTGTTCTTTTTCTTCTGGCCATTACATTGTCTGTCTCGAAATTGACGGTTTCTGAATATCCCTTTGATATCTTCAAACTTTTCTTAAGCACTGCATTGTAAACGAAAAAGAAGGGAAGGCTAGAGTCTTGATCGGATATATTTCGTTTATTGTTTCACTGGACTCTTGTCATCTTGGTCGATATTGTCTCTAAATTAGGGAGTATACATTATCTATTGACCAATACAAATAAGTTCACAGTGACATAAGAAGCTAGATAATATCTTATTTAAAATGTACAAAACATAAAAAGTATAATGTAACACATGAAATATATCGCTTAAACAAACCACTGAAACAGACATGATACAGCTGTTTGTCAGTATAATTACAGCTACTGGCCGAGACAATTGTTACACATAGTTTCAAATAACAAAACGCTGTTCTCGTCTGTTGTCCGACAATTGTTACACTTAGTTTCAAACAACAATGCCATGTTCTCGTCTGCTGCCAGACAATTGCTACACATAGTTTAAAATAACAAAACACTGTTCTCGTCTGCTGCAAGACAAATGTAATACATAGTTTCAAATAACAGTACCTTGGTCCCGTCTGCTCTCAGATGTTTCAAAAACCAAACACTGTTCGCCTCTGCTGTCAGACGTTTTTAACAACAAAACTATATTCTCGTCTCCTGTCAGACAATTGTTACGCGCTGTTTCAAATAACAAAACCACATTATCGTCTGCTGTCAGACAATTGTTGCGCGCTGTTTCAAATAGCAAACCCTTTTTCTCGTCTGCTACACAAGTACAGTCGTATTCTAGAGTAAAACATTTTACATTCCGTCCTAAACCTGTTGTCAAGGAAACAATAAACAACAGGATTAGATGCGTTATTTAAGAAATATCCGCGCAGTAATACGGCCATAAATGGTCTCGTTGCGCTCTTTATAACACTATAGGCCTTTGGATTGAGCACCTTTATAAAAATGATAATATTGTACGGTAGATACCCGACATACGACACGGCAGTAGCTACTAGAAACATGAGTGTAATTCGTTTAGATCTATCTAATACGAACTTTTTCTTTTCTCTTGGTTTCCGTTCTAAAGATTTAAAATCCAATGATTTCCTTTGTTGTGTTATCTTCAAACGCAGCTCTGTGTTCATACTCGACTCGTCCTCTCCAACGTAACCACCATTGTCGTGGCTATGATGAGAAGTGGAAGTTCCATTCGAGTGTTTCTTACCTACAATTTGTGCCGACTTTCTGAAAATCATTTGTTTGTACATAACTCTTCCAACAAAAACATAGGCGACAACACATATAATGAATATGACTGTGCTAATTAATAGAAATAACCCACTATACGTCCAAAAATACAAACTATCTTTAAATGATGCTAATACGGTACAGTCGCTTCCTTTTAAGATTGGAATAGTATCTGTAAACTTATCAGCCGATCCATAAAATATAAATGCTGGTACCGACAATAGTAATGCTAAACACACGGTAATAATACACGCCTTCATGGCACAAGCTTCGTCCAATTGTTGCTTAAATGGCGTGCATACTTTACGATGTCGTTCAAGGGCAATAACCCCCAACAACAATCCAGACCCCACGCTGACAAAATGATTGAGGAATCTAAATATTTTACATGGTGCTGCAGAGTAAAATGTGTAGCTATATCGTAAATCAAATATCTCAAATGGAATTCCAAGACAACATGCTATCAAGTCAACGACAGACAGCCACAGGACGAACGTTCTGTGATTGGAGGGTTTATATCGAAGTAAATAAACAGTTAAGGCGTGGCCGTTACCAATGGTACCAATGACTGACAGTAATATTAAATAAGCCACCACTACTAAATCGTCCTCTAAGAATTGTTGATATTCGAATTCTTCTAAAGTCAGATGTGATAAATTCGTTTTGTCTGTTGTAGAATTCATAGCAAATGTGGATGATGTATCTAGCATCACGTGACTGTTATTCTGAAACAAAAACCAATCGTATTATTTGTGTTATTTATAGCTGGTATGTAGAGTTATACTACGATCATGTGACTATAAATAATTAAGAAGAATGTATAAATGCGATATTTAGATAATAATAAGAGATATATCTATAATCATACTTTGATATCTTACACAAAAACAAAACATATCTGTGCAAGTTTTTTTTTATTGTTTGTTTAAAATCTGTATTGTCACTGGAGGTCCAATACTACCAGAGTGGGGCTGTTGGGATCCCACAAACGGCACCCACATGTACGATATACTAAACATAGTCTATTTCGTTTTATTTTTTGGTTCAGTTTTATGATGTATATCATTTGAATACAGTATCTGCAGTTTCTCATAAGTTAATCACATCAATGAAGCTTTGTGAGGTAACTTCTTGAAATATTCCAATAAAACTGTCAACGTTATACATTAATAAATAAACATGCAGAGTTTCAACGAAAATCAGTTTAAATTGTAAAGAATTGAGAAACAAGTTCTACAGTAATCGTTAACAACATAAACAGCCTAACAACGCTAAACACTAAACACTAAACAGCCTAACAACAATAAACACTAAACACTAAACAGCCTAACAACACTAAACACTAAACACTAAACAGCCTAACAACAATAAACACTAAACACTAAACACTAAACAGCTTAACAACACTAAACACTAAACACTAAACAGCCTAACAACAATAAACACTAAACACTAAACAGCTTAACAACAATAAACACTAAACACTAAACAGCCTAACAACAATAAACACTAAACACTAAACAGCCTAACAACAATAAACACTAAACACTAAACAGCCTAACAACAATAAACACTAAACACTAAACAGCCTAACAACAATAAACACTAAACACTAAACAGCCTAACAACAATAAACACTAAACACTAAACAGCCTAACAACACTAAACACTAAACAGCCTAACAACGCTAAACACTAAACACTAAACAGCCTAACAACACTAAACACTAAACACTAAACAGCCTAACAACAATAAACACTAAACACTAAACAGCCTAACAACAATAAACACTAAACACTAAACAGCCTAACAACAATAAACACTAAACACTAAACAGCCTAACAACGCTAAACACTAAACACTAAACAGCCTAACAACAATAAACACTAAACACTAAATAGCCTAACAACACTAAACACTAAACATTAAACAGCCTAAAAACAATAAACACTAAACACTAAACAGCCTAACAACACTAAACACTAAACACTAAACAGCCTAACAACACTAAACACTAAACACTAAACAGCCTAACAACGCTAAACACTAAACACTAAACAGCCTAACAACACTAAACACTAAACACTAAACAGCCTAACAACACTAAACACTAAACACTAAACAGCCTAACAACAATAAACACTAAACACTAAACACTAAATAGCCTAACAACACTAAACACTAAACACTGAACAGCCTAACAACACTAAACACTAAACACTAAACAGCCTAACAACGCTAAACACTAAACACTAAACAGCCTAACAACAATAAACACTAAACACTAAATAGCCTAACAACACTAAACACTAAACATTAAACAGCCTAACAACAATAAACACTAAACACTAAACAGCCTAACAACACTAAACACTAAACAGCCTAACAACAATAAACACTAAACACTAAACACTAAACAGCTTAACAACAATAAACACTAAACACTAAACAGCCTAACAACACTAAACACTAAACACTAAACAGCCTAACAACAATACACACTAAACACTAAACAGCCTAACAACAATAAACACTAAACACTAAACAGCCTAACAACAATAAACACTAAACACTAAACAGCCTAACAACAATAAACACTAAACACTAAACAGCCTAACAACAATAAACACTAAACACTAAACAGCCTAACAACACTAAACACTAAACACTAAACAGCCTAACAACAATAAACACTAAACACTAAACAGCCTAACAACAATAAACACTAAACACTAAACAGCCTAACAACACTAAACACTAAACACTACTCATTTTGATTAAATCAGATCTCTGACTCGCTCCCATTTACTGATATGTCGCCACATGTGAGGTCTGAGTAAACCACCACCACGGCTCACATGTGAGGTCTGAGTAAACCACCACCACGACTCACATGTGAGGTCTGAAGAAACCACCACCACGGCTCACATGTGAGGTCTGAGTAAACCACCACCACGGCTCACATGTGAGGTCTGAGTAAACCACCACCACGGCTCACATGTGAGGTCTGAGTAAACCACCACCACGGCTCACATGTAAGGTCTGAAGAAACCACCACCACGGCTCACATGTAAGGTCTGAGTAAACCACCACCACGGCTCACATGTGAGGTCTGAGTAAACCACCACCACGGCTCACATGTGAGGTCTGAAGAAACCACTACCACGGCTCACATGTGAGGTCTGAAGAAACCACCACCACGGCTCACATGTGAGGTCTGAAGAAACCACCACCACGGCTCACATGTGAGGTCTGAGTAATCCACCACCACGACTCACATGTGAGATCTGAGTAAACCACCACCACGGCTCACATGTGAGGTCTGAGTAAACCACCATCACGGCTCACATGTAAGGTCTGAAGAAACCACCACCACGGCTCACATGTAAGGTCTGAAGAAACCACCACCACGGCTCACATGTGAGGTCTGAGTAAACCATCACCACGGCTCACATGTGAGGTCTGAGTAAACCACCATCACGGCTCACATGTGAGGTCTGAAGAAACCACCACCACGGCTCACATGTGAGGTCTGAGTAACCCACCACCACGGCTCATATGTGAGGTCTGAGTAAACTACCACCACGGCTCACATATGAGGTCTGAGTAAACCACCACCACGGCTCACATGGGAGGTCTGAAGAAATCACCACCACGGCTCACATGTGAGGTCTGAGTAAACCACCACCACGACTCACATGTGAGATCTAAGTAAACCACCACCACGGCTCACATGTGAGGTCTGAAGAAACCACCACCACGGCTCACATGTGAGGTCTGAAGAAACCACCACCACGCCTCACATGTGAGGTCTGAAGAAACCACCACCACGGCTCACATGTGAGGTCTGAAGAAACCACCACCACGGCTCACATGTGAGGTCTGAAGAAACCACCACCACGGCTCACATGTGAGGTCTGAAGAAACCACCACCACGGCTCACATGTGAGATCTGAGTAAACCACCACCACGGCTCACATGTAAGATCTGAAGAAACCACCACCACGGCTCACATGTGAGGTCTGAGTAAACCACCACCACGGCTCACGTGTAAGGTCTGAGTAAACCACCACCACGGCTCACATGTGAGGTCTGAAGAAACCACCACCACGGCTCACATGTAAGGTCTGAGTAAACCACCACCACGGCTCACATGTGAGGTCTGAGTAAACCACCACCACGGCTCACGTGTAAGGTCTGAGTAAACCACCACCACGGCTCACATGTGAGGTCTGAAGAAACCACCACCACGGCTCACATGTAAGGTCTGAGTAAACCACCACCACGGCTCACATGTGAGGTCTGAGTAAACCACCACCATGGCTCACATGTGAGATCTGAGTAAACCACCACCACGGCTCATATGCGAGGTCTGAGTAAACCACCACCACGGCTCACATGTGAGATCTGAGTAAACCACCACCACGGCTCACATGTGAGTGACCTTAAGTCATGAATATATAACAATATGATAAACACGGTTATGATTTGTTTTTCATTCGGATTGACCGTAACATGCAAATCAGTTTAATAACATCCTCATAGTCTCACAATTACCATTTTCATTGGATGCTAAATAGATCACTCTCTTGTTATCCATATTGAGGTTTCCTCAGATCTCACACGCAGCGACATACCAGTAAACGGGAGCTAGTGAAATATTTGATCATGGTTGACAATATAATCAACCCAACAACACGAACCAATCAAATAGTATATCTCAAACAGTCATGGTTAACAATATGACCAATGCAACAACGAGTAAACTCATACATCATGTCATACATCATGTCATACAGAAATACTCATTTGTCAAACATCAGACAGTAATGGTTGACAATATAGCCAATCCAAGAACACTAAAAAAAACCACTCTAAGTAATGAATGAAAATATAAACAAAAAAAACATATATTGCAGAAATTAATAAAACCAAAAGAATCAATTCACGAGAGCAGTCACATTCGTAAGCTTTTATTACAGACTCCCTAAACACGAGGAAATAGAACTTCACAATCAACTCGCACACAAAATCTGTCTGGTATGAAACAAGTTCGATACAGATGTGGACAAAGAGCGACAACTCTAACTAAAAAGTCAGACGTACGACAAAACAACTAACGATATATCGTCGTGCAATGCAGTTTTTTCGTGTAAGCATATTTTTTGAAAAAATGATCAGAGATGAATGAAGCATAATTAATCTATAAAACTTCTTGTCTTGTAAATAAATATATTCACGGAGAAGAAATGATTTAGATTTCGTAGAAAGTATATTTTTAGTAGTAGATATATATAAAAAAAAACAGTTGTACAAAGTGATATCACTATTAACGGACATTGTCTCCCCTTGTCTTAAGAAGAGTTTGGAGATACCTAAGGGGTAATCAGAATCCGTGTATGGAAGAAGAACAGACAACACAATGGCCAAAAGAAAAAGTACAAAAGGACAAACAACGATCTACAAAACATACACATAAAACTAAAGATTGAGTAACACGAACCCCACTCAAAACCGGGGGTGAACTCAGATGCTCCGGAAGGGTAAGTAGTTCCTGCTCCACTAGTGACACCCGTCGTGTTAATCTAGTTACAAACTCAGTGATAAGTCATGAACGAGGAAATAATCTTAGTTGAAATAATAGTTTGTTCCCATTCTAATAAAACATTACTGTAATTTACATTCTTGTTAAACGACTGGAGTCTGAAAAATGGAATCATTTCCCTTCTTTGCGACATCTCTTTCACAAATTACAGAACGCCTTATTTTTAGAGCTATGGTGTTTAACTCAACTTTCAACAATATATCATGTATATCATGGCGGTCAGTTTTATTGGTGGAGGAAACCAGAGAAACCCACAGACCTATCGCAAGTCACTGACAAACTTTATCACATAATGTTGTATCGAATACACTTCGCCATGTGCGAGATTCGAACTCACAAATTTAGAGGTGATAGACACTGATTGCACAGGTAGTTGTAAATCCAATTATAATGCGATCACGACCACGACGCCCCTTTATTATTGTATTGGTGATATAAATTAATTTCGATACATCTAAAACTTCATGTCTGTAATCAAAGTATTTCTTAATAGTGAGTCCTGATTTTATTTTCAGTGATTACAATGAAACTAATATTCAGAAACATGCTATATGATTCCTCGGAAAATATTCAAATTCAGGCTGGAGTTATCTTTCCTCTTTCAAGTTTAATTTCCCCAGACAATGAATGCACACGCACTTGTTTCATTCAAAAAATATATGCCCTCTCCTCTTCCTTACTAGGAGGGGGCATATATTTTTTGAATGAAACAATTGCCTGTGAGACAATGACATGGATGTAACTGTAATTAACTGTCATCCCATGTGACAATTCATCTAAAGTAAGCTTTCTCTACAAGTGAAGTCCATTTAAAAATGGGTCAATTTTCAACTTTTAATGGATAAAAATTAGACATTGTTTGTTGACTACTTGCTTACATAAAATGTGTTGAAGACAATAAAACACGACCAAACACGTATCTCTTGGTGTGCAAACACGTATCTCGAAAGATGATTAATTAAAAAAAAAAACTATTTTTGACTGATCATGATGAAATGAGGACCTTGCAAAACTCATTTCTACCAAATTACTACATATTATATGTAGGTGTAGTTTCAGAGAAGAAAAACATATGACGCTCAAAACAAGAATTTCCCCATAACTAGCCTCATACACAAAACAAGAAAAAAAAAGATCAATTTAATACCAGATGATTTTTTAACATTCTCCATTGATTTTACATCAAAATTCATGAATGAATTAACAACAACACACTCGTGTAACAGTTCAACGAAATATCGTCATGTATTGATAATATTTGTGTTAAGGTATATATTGTATACAATGTAAATGTTCTAGGTTATGGCTGTTCAAAAAGGAAACTGCTAATCAAGGAAAAAGGTAGAGAATTACAACCTGTTGATTTACATGTTCGAGTTTTGTTGTACTAAACGTTTATGACATCTTACCAGTGTGTCTCCTAATATTTCCTGATGTCAATCTAACTTAGTAGTCACCGGATAATTAAATTCTTAATTAGGGTTTACAGCTATAGAACTTAGAAAATTGTCTGGGATCACAGTTTTAGTGAAAATTCATTCGAATATAGCTATCAATTAGTTAGAGTTGAGGCGACAGGCAGGGCCTCCAAGAGAAATATTGCAAGGCGGAACAAGACTGCTCTGGGACCCCGGGACAAACTGAGTCTTCTTTCAAATTTGAGGATTTGAGGTTCAATAAAACCATTGGTAAACTTTAATAAATGCTATGTTTCCTGTGCAGCAAAATATCCAGATAACATATACTTTATACACAATTTTTCACAATTATTTTTCTAAAAAACTAAATATAGTTGAAATTACCCCCGAAAAATTGAAAACAATCAACATAAAACGTCTATGGCTAAGGCTATGGGACACTTCAGAGATTCACAGGCCTTCTTGGCTCTCCGGGCCCCGGAACAGTGTACCGGCTGAATCCCCCCCCCCCCCCCCTCTCATCGACCCTGGCGACAGGTTCACTAAACTGGTGGTAAGTCGTGAACGTAGAAGTGTAATCATAGACTTACGACCACTTTAGTAAAACGGTCGCTAGGAATTTAGACATCCAGGAAAGAATTTTTCGGGGTGGTAGTTGATGTCCATAAGCTCAAATATAAAATATCATTGTTTCCTCTTGTAATGTGCTGTAGCAAAAGGTTAAGCACACCGGAAAATATCTTAATTATATTAATATTGAAGTGATATATTGACATTATACTCAGTGTATGCTAAACAGCGTCACTTTTATGTCTGTCCTATGCCAGGGACTGATGATCTCATCGTGCGATACCTTGTAACCTCATTGTTATTTGCGACAGGTCAAGGGTTTTCTCCGGGTACTCCGGTTCCCCCCACCAATAAAACAGACCAACAAGATATAATTGAAATATTGATGAAACCAACCATTGAACGATATTTGGTCACCTCATTGCACGATACCTGGTCACCTTATTGAACGATACCCGATCATCTCATTGTACGATACCCGGTTCACATCAACTATAAAACTGGTATTTATTGCTTATTCGCCAAGCACACAGTGTTAATGAGCAAGAGGGAATACTGCTTGGCTCGTAGTAGGTATAATGTGTCCTGAGCTGGACGAGACCTCTACTTATATAATAGTTACTTATGTATAGGGCATTATCGTGATATATAGACTGCCCAAGGGACAGTAACAGTGTTAATATCCACCTGTGATGTAAATCTATTGTCCAAACTCTCCATTATTTTTAAGGAATGGAGAGTTATTGTTCTCTTTGTATTTTAGATACTATGCACATACTTTTTTTTGTTACAAGATTAATAATTAATAAAATTAATAAAATTAATAAAGTACAATGGGTGGATTTTAAGTTGGAGAATGTCCTCGTATCTCTCCATTCCTTAAAAACAATGGGCCTCGGCTCCATTATTTTTAAGGAATGGAGAGTTACTCGTACAGTGTTGAAATCAATACTACTGTCCCAAGGGCAGTTTATCTATCACGATAATGTCATAGTAACTATTATTTTTATTTCATTGAAGGAAATAAGACTTTCTAAATAATTTTGCTAATTTTAGTACAATGTTTGTTTACATTGACAACTGCACGATCTCCGTTGCGTTTTATAAAAAGGGACGTCGCAACTCTAAAACCTGAAGCGGTCATTAACATGATAATTCCCGAGGGCATTATCATGTTAATGACTGGTGAATTTCTTTAACGCAGATTAATGCATGACACATTACCATATCTACACCAATGAAAAAGTCGAATTTAGAACTGATATGAAATAAATTATAATAATTCAGCACAGTGTACTTCTTGTACAAAACAGCATAATTATGATCTCTCAAAACTTGACTTCTTCGAGCTCATTCGCTCGCTCCTTATTCAAAGTTATAAAACAAAGTCTCATTATAAAAATCGGGGTATTCCTGACACTTGTGCATCACAATTTTAATTAAATTAAAAAAAATAAATGTCAGAGTGAATTTATATAAAATGTAGATATTGAAATATATAATATACACTTGCAGAGTGTCCGTACTTTAACGCAGATTAATGCATGACACATTACCATATCTACACCAATGAACACATTTACTCCGGAAGCTCCTATGTAACACTTAGGTTTGATAATATGATGTACGATGTTATTCCGGAAGACATCATCTCCACTCGGTACTCATCTAAAGTGTACTTTGTAAAATTGTCCCTCAAGTAGGATGCAGATGTTTCTATCACTTCCCGTCAAGGTTTAATTACTAAATATTTCACTCTATTAACAGATCGTCGTTTAAGATTTCTTAAGAAGAGAACAAATTACCAAGGCCACCTCCCTGAAGGGGTACAATTGGGTATATACCAAGGCCACCTCCCTGAATGGGGTACAATAGGGTATTTCTATGTTACAAAGGCCACCTCCCTGAAGGGGCACAATAGGGTATATACCAAGGTCGCTTCCCTGAAAGGGTACAATAGGGTATATATATATATGTGTGGATTAAAGGGCACAATACGGTATATATGTATAGATAAAATGTATTCGTCGTAGTGAAATTTGTAGTTTCAATTCTGCAATATGATGTTAATCTTAAAATTTGAATAGATATTAAATTTGTTCCTTTTTTTGTATTGTCTTCACCCGGTACATATGCGAATTATTGAATAAATCTATTATATTTTACTAGCTGCAATAATGTAGCTCCTGTGACAAACTTGTGTCTCGGCAGAGCTACAACGCGGTCCCATTCGTCGCAATGGAGTAAAATAAAAGTTGCAGTTGAAACATACAAACTCACTATTTACGCTTCAAACATTTCATTATAACTATTACTGATGATCCCAGTCCTTGTTAAATCGGTTTGGTTGAGAAATATATGCTTTTCAAAGGTAGCAACAACCTTGTTCAAATTTATCGATCGTTTTCCATAACCGGAAACTACGGAAGGCGGAGCTTTTCTGAATATGGTATTTCTTACTACACGCTGATGTAAACATTCACGCCTCAAATCGACAAATATGGTATCGACATCCAAATAGTGAGGCCGGAAATGACGAAATTCAAAATGTTCAGAGAGTTTAGTAAACATGGATTTTTATTTTGTGGGAATTACATTCTAAAATACTGGTAGGTGATAAAAACTTGTTATAATAATGGACAAAGGGAAAGGTTATGACTTATTATTGATAAATGCAGGCGTCAGAAACTCTGTAAGCGAGTGCAAAAAATCTCGGCGGCTGCTCCATTACGTGTAATGGCATCCCGTTATAACCCTTGCGAGTAAGCGAGCATTTAGGGTTTTATTATTAGAACTATATTTCACTTATTATAAAGATAACAAAGAACATTCATCATATCTTTAGATCGCTCTTAACAGGTTCTCCTGGTCATTTACCACTGGCATTTTAATCACATTTATTTTCAGGGTAAACTTGGCATTGTATAGGCATAAAACATTAACAAGTATACTAAGCATGCATAGTCCACATTGACATGTCCAACATTCTTAAATTGTTTAATCACCTCGGTAGCCTTTGGTTGAGTGATTGATTGATTATTGCTTAACGTCCAGCGAGCATTTTTTCAGCTGTATCCAGTACGAGAACAATTTTAATAATATAAAAAATAAAGCTATAGAAATGAGGGAGGGGAAGGGTCAACCAGGTTAACGACTTTTCTCTGCCACTGAAAAAATCTGGAAAGTTGGGTACGATGCGTCTACTCTTTTACAAATTCTACAAAAGAGGTTTTTAGGGGGGGGGGGGGGGGGGGGGGGGGGGAGTCGTGAGACTTTTAAAACACGTTACCCACTATGGTTCACGGTCAGGCTTTCTGTATTATAATCTGACACTCCACCCACCGTGAGGGCTCACCCTATCCATCACACGGGGGCGCTCTCATCAGCTCTGTAGGTTGAGTCCTGTATGCAGTGTATATCCTTTGCTTCATCAGTACTCAGTGTATAGCCTTTGCTTCACCTGTACTCAGTGTATATCCTTTGCTTCACCTGTACTCGGGTGTATATCCTTTGCTTCACCTGTACTCAGTGTATATCCTTTGCTTCACCAGTACTCAGTGTATATCCTTTGCTTCACCTGTACTCAGTGTATAGCCTTTGCTTCACCTGTACTTAGTGCATAGCCTTTGCTTCACCTGTACTCAGTGTATATCCTTTGCTTCACCAGTACTCAGTGTATAGCCTTTGCTTCATCTGTACTCAGTGTATAGCCTTTGCTTCACCAGTACTCAGTGTATAGCCTTTGCTTCACCTGTACTCAGTGTATATCATTTGCTTCACATGTACTCAGTGTATAGCTTTTGCTTCACCTGTACTCAGTGTATAACCTTTGCTTCACCAGTACTCAGTGCATATGCTTTACTTCACCTGTATTCAATGTATAACCTTTGCTTCACCTGTACTCAGTGTATGGCCTTTGCTTCAGCAGTACTCAGTGTATAGCCTTTGTTTCACATGTACTCAGTGTATAACCTTTGCTTCATCTGTACTCAGTGTATAGCCTTTGCTTCACCAGTACTCAGTGTATATCCTTTGTTTCACATGTACTCAGTGTATAACCTTTGCTTCATCTGTACTCAGTGTATAGCCTTTGCTTCACCGGTACTCAGTGTATAGCCTTTGCTTCACCTGTACTCAGTGTATAGCCTTTGCTTCACCTGTACTCAGTGCATATCCTTTGCTTCACATATACTCAGTGTATAGCTTTTGCTTCACCTGTACTCAGTGTATAACCTTTGCTTCACCAGTACTCAGTGCATATGCTTTACTTCACCTGTACTCAATGTATAACCTTTGCTTCACCTGTACTCAGTGTATGGCCTTTGCTTCAGCAGTACTCAGTGTATAGCCTTTGTTTCACATGTACTCAGTGTATAACCTTTGCTTCATCTGTACTCAGTGTATGGCCTTTGCTTCAGCAGTACTCAGTGTATAGCCTTTGTTTCACATGTACTCAGTGTATAACCTTTGCTTCATCTGTACTCAGTGTATGGCCTTTGCTTCAGCAGTACTCAGTGTATAGCCTTTGCTTCACCTGTACTCAGTGTATAGCCTTTGCTTCACCTGTACTCAGTGTATGGCCTTTGCTTCAGCAGTACTCAGTGTATAGCCTTTGTTTCACATGTACTCAGTGTATAACCTTTGCTTCATCTGTACTCAGTGTATGGCCTTTGCTTCAGCAGTACTCAATGTATAACCTTTGCTTCACCTGTACTCAGTGTATAACCTTTGCTTCATCTGTACTCAGTGTATAACCTTTGCTTCACCAGTACTCAGTGTATAGCCTTTGCTTCACCTGTACTCAGTGTATAGCCTTTGCTTCACCTGTACTCAGTGTATATCATTTGCTTCACATGTACTCAGTGTATAGCTTTTGCTTCACCTGTACTCAGTGTATAACCTTTGCTTCACCAGTACTCAGTGCATATGCTTTACTTCACCTGTACTCAATGTATAACCTTTGCTTCACCTGTACTCAGTGTATGGCCTTTGCTTCAGCAGTACTCAGTGTATAGCCTTTGTTTCACATGTACTCAGTGTATAACCTTTGCTTCATCTGTACTCAGTGTATAGCCTTTGCTTCACCAGTACTCAGTGTATATCCTTTGTTTCACATGTACTCAGTGTATAACCTTTGCTTCATCTGTACTCAGTGTATAGCCTTTGCTTCACCGGTACTCAGTGTATAGCCTTTGCTTCACCTGTACTCAGTGTATAGCCTTTGCTTCACCTGTACTCAGTGCATATCCTTTGCTTCACATGTACTCAGTGTATAGCTTTTGCTTCACCTGTACTCAGTGTATAACCTTTGCTTCACCAGTACTCAGTGCATATGCTTTACTTCACCTGTACTCAATGTATAACCTTTGCTTCACCTGTACTCAGTGTATGGCCTTTGCTTCAGCAGTACTCAGTGTATAGCCTTTGTTTCACATGTACTCAGTGTATAACCTTTGCTTCATCTGTACTCAGTGTATGGCCTTTGCTTCAGCAGTACTCAGTGTATAGCCTTTGTTTCACATGTACTCAGTGTATAACCTTTGCTTCATCTGTACTCAGTGTATGGCCTTTGCTTCAGCAGTACTCAGTGTATAGCCTTTGCTTCACCTGTACTCAGTGTATAGCCTTTGCTTCACCTGTACTCAGTGTATGGCCTTTGCTTCAGCAGTACTCAGTGTATAGCCTTTGTTTCACATGTACTCAGTGTATAACCTTTGCTTCATCTGTACTCAGTGTATGGCCTTTGCTTCAGCAGTACTCAATGTATAACCTTTGCTTCACCTGTACACAGTGTATAACCTTTGCTTCATCTGTACTCAGTGTATAACCTTTGCTTCACCAGTACTCAGTGTATAGCCTTTGCTTCACCTGTACTCAGTGTATAGCCTTTGCTTCACCTGTACTCAGTGTATAGCCTTTGCTTCACCAGTACTCAATGCATAGCCTTTGAATATGGTCGATATCCATGGGCCTATATTGTCCAAGAGATGTGCATGGATTTCAGACTGAATAATATTTCAATAACATCTATAAATGATTAAAGAGGAGGAGGGTAACATCAAATTATACTAATGTCTATAAATGTTAAAGGGGAGGGAAACGATCATTTTGCACTAACGTCCATAAATGATTAAAGGGGAGGGGGTATCATCAAATTTCACCAACGTCTATAAATAATAAAAGAGAAAAATGGGACGGGGGAGGGAGTACCATTAAATTTCACCAACGTCTATAAAAGATTAAAGGGGAGGGGATAGCATCACATTTCACTGACGTTTATAAATGAGTAAATGTGAAAGGGGTGTGTGCCCCCTAATTTCACTAACGTCTATGCATGATGGAGGTATCATACAATTTCAGTAACGTCTACTTATATACGATAGTTTTAGGAAAGTAAGCTAAATGATTTCGATAGAAGTTGAAACGATTTCATAATGAAATACAAAATAACGTTGGAGAAAAACAGTCTGTACTGTATGCACAATGAATGTTAATAAATGTTTTATTCTTGAGGCGCAGTGTATTTATAGAATTATTTATAGGTTTTACCCTTAGGAAAATCTCGTTACATAACTGAAGCATCTTTAAATTTGTCATTATCCTCTTTCAGAAGTGTAGCTAGAGGGGATAGTCCACCCCGGTCAACACTTTTATTGGAGCTGTACTTTAGAGTCTACTGTATCCCGGTCAACACTTTTATTGGAGCTGTGCTTTAGGGTCTACTGTATCCCGGTCAACACTTTTATTGGAGCTGTACTTTAGAGTCTACTGTATCCCGGTCAACACTTTTATTGGAGCTGTACTTTAGGGTCTACTGTATCCCGGTCAACACTTTTATTGGAGCTGTACTTTAGGGTCTACTGTATCCCGGTCAACACTTTTATTGGAGCTGTACTTTAGAGTCTACTGTATCCCGGTCAACACTTTTATTGGAGCTGTACTTTAAGGGTCTACTGTATCCCGGTCAACACTTTTATTGGAGCTGTACTTTAGGGTCTACTGTATCCCGGTCAACACTTTTATTGGAGCTGTACTTTAGGGTCTACTGTATATAAGCCAGTATAGGCTGTATTGATATAAAGGTGGTTTTAATTCGGGAGATTACTCACAGTTGTAGGACCTTTTCGATTTAGGGTAACTTAAACTATGGAATATATATTTAATCGACTTGTTTTTATCTTGACAGAACAATAAACATTATCCTGTGGTGTATTCAGGGGCTAGTCTATCAATTGTTAACAATGTGAAACCTGTTAACAGACCCAGGGTGTGTCACAGCATCACTATGTGTGGGAAACACAATCTTGGTTGTTATCATATGAATTTCAGTAATTTTCCCTGACAGAAGTTCGTTTGAGGATATGTGTTGCTCTATTTGTCGTCTTTTTGACCTGGTCTATCAGGCCAGACGAAGTTTGTGTGTGGCTATGTTTTTTTCATTTTGGTGATTTGTCTGATTCCCTTGGTCTCGCCCTGGTCTCGCCCTGGTCAGCTCTTATCGACCAACCGTCTTTTATCTTTGATTTTCAGCTGAACTTGCTTATTGTATTCCAGCTTACACATAGTCCTTGCTATTATATTGTCATCAGTATATTATATGCTTTGTGATCAAGTAACCTCTCGTTGTTTTGTGATCAAGTAACCTCCCGTACGTTCCATTTTATGATACTTGATGGTATTGTAAGGCATTATATATGCTTTGTGATCAAGTAACCTCCCGTACGTTCCATTCTATGATACTTGATGGTATTGTAAGGCATTATATGCTTTGTGATCAAGTAACCTCCCGTACGTTCCATTCTATGATACTTGATGGTATTGTAAGGCATTATATGCTTTGTGATCAAGTAACCTCCCGTACGTTCCATTCTATGATACTTGATGGTATTGTAAGGCATTATATGCTTTGTGATCAAGTAACCTCCCGTACGTTCCATTCTATGATACTTGATGGTATTGTAAGGCATTATATGCTTTGTGATCAAGTAACCTCCCGTACGTTCCATTCTATGATACTTGATGGAATAGTAAGGCATTATATGCTTTGTGATCAAGTAACCTCCCGTACGTTCCATTCTATGATACTTGATGGTATTGTAAGGCATTATATGCTTTGTGATCAAGTAACCTCCCGTACGTTCCATTCTATGATACTTGATGGTATTGTAAGGCATTATATGCTTTGTGATCAAGTAACCTCCCGTACGTTCCATTCTATGATACTTGATGGTATTGTAAGGCATTATATGCTTTGTGATCAAGTAACCTCCCGTACGTTCCATTCTATGATACTTGATGGTATTGTAAGGCATTATATGCTTTGTGATCAAGTAACCTCCCGTACGTTCCATTCTATGATACTTGATGGTATTGTAAGGCATTATATGCTTTGTGATCAAGTAACCTCCCGTACGTTCCATTCTATGATACTTGATGGAATAGTAAGGCATTATATGCTTTGTGATCAAGTAACCTCCCGTACGTTCCATTCTATGATACTTGATGGTATTGTAAGGCATTATATGCTTTGTGATCAAGTAACCTCCCGTACGTTCCATTCTATGATACTTGATGGTATTGTAAGGCATTATATGCTTTGTGATCAAGTAACCTCCCGTACGTTCCATTCTATGATACTTGATGGTATTGTAAGGCATTATATGCTTTGTGATCAAGTAACCTCCCGTACGTTCCATTCTATGATACTTGATGGTATTGTAAGGCATTATATGCTTTGTGATCAAGTAACCTCCCGTACGTTCCATTCTATGATACTTGATGGAATAGTAAGGCATTATATGCTTTGTGATCAAGTAACCTCTCGTACGTTCCATTATATGATACTTGATGGAATAGTAAGGCATTATATGCTTTGTGATCAAGTAACCTCTCGTACGTTCCATTCTATGATACTTGATGGTATAGTAAGGCATTATATGCTTTGTGATCAAGTAACCTCCCGTACGTTCCATTCTATGATACTTGATGGTATTGTAAGGCATTATATGCTTTGTGATCAAGTAACCTCCCGTACGTTCCATTCTATGATACTTGATGGTATAGTAAGGCATTATATGCTTTGTGATCAAGTAACCTCCCGTACGTTCCATTCTATGATACTTGATGGTATAGTAAGGCATTATATGCTTTGTGATCAAGTAACCTCCCGTACGTTCCATTCTATGATACTTGATGGTATAGTAAGGCATTATATGCTTTGTGATCAAGTAACCTCCCGTACGTTCCATTCTATGATACTTGATGGTATTGTAAGGCATTATATACTTTGTGATCAAGTAACCTCCCGTACGTTCCATTCTATGATACTTGATGGTATTGTAAAGCAGTGTTTTGTAAATAGTCTAATGCCTATTAAATATTATAGCAGGCTAAAAAAGCTTGAAGATACCAAAGGGGCAATCAAAAGGACAGTCATACTAGGGCAAAGGTCAATGATCTACAGAACATTACACAGAAAACTAAAGTGTTTCACCAACAATGTATTATATTTGGGTATTTGAAAGTAATATTATAATGGTACACAAACTAGTCAAAGTTTAAGAAGGAGTCACTGTGCAATATGTTGTCTTTTGTGTGAGGTTGGCGAGGGGCAAACTCAAAGACTGTCCTGGGCAGCACACTCTCTAACTACACTTTTTTCTGAAACTTCCCATTTTAATATATATTTCCTTGTAATAATGAGGTGGTGTAGTTTAGAGATACTTAAGGGACCGACCATTTATGTTTTTTTGTTTCGTTCAGAATTTTTTTTTCGGACAACACGAGAGATAGAATATTTTTTTTTTGTCGTGCAAAGCGTGAAATTTTTTTTCCAGAATTCAACATTAGGTTATATGACATAAATTCGGAATCAGATTTTTTTTTCCTCCATCAAAAGCAGAATATTTTTTTCAGCAACATTGGGAATGAAAATATCTTTTTAGAAAAAAAAACATACCCCCCCCCCCTTCCCTTCAAGTTAAATGGTCGTTCCCTAACTCACGGTGCAAATGTATTAAGGTAAACACTTTCTAGGCGATACCAAATTGCATAAATCTAGAGCGATACCAAATTGTATAAATCTCACCCATTTGAGGCTATTTCGTTTATGAAAAGAAAGTGTAAACAGTGAAAGCTTGTCAATTTACAAATCCATCAATATCAACAAAACATCTTTGTATATATAGAACTTACGTTTGTATGGTTTTGTACGGAGAGGGAACATAGTTACGCTTGTATTCAACAAAACATGTATTGTCATTAAATGTCATTTTCTCATGCGCACTTCAGAAGTTTAGTGTATTATGTTGAAACTTCTCATTCGTACACGTGTAAAACAATAAGTTTAATCTTATAAGGGACCGACCATATAACTTGAAGGGGGGGGGGGGGGGGGGGGGATTATGGTTTTTTGTTTCGATCAGAGTATTTTTTTCGGACAACACAAGAGTTAGAAATTATTTTTTTTGTCGCGCAAAGCGCGAATTTTTTTTCCATAATATGACGTTGGGTTATATGTCAAAAACTCTGAATCAGATTATTTTTTTTTTCTCCACCAAAATCAGAATATTTTTTTCAGCAACATTGGGAATCAGAATATTTTTTTAGAAAAAAACCATACCCCCCCCCCCCCCCCCCTTTAGTTAAATGGTCGTTCCCTAAGTAAAGAATACTTACTTGTTGGTCGTGTGAACATCAATATTACCATGTGCATTACTTTGTAGATAAATAGCCTAAAGCTATACAAATAAACTTGTTAACGGAACACAAATTATTGCTTATTTATATTTTAAGAAAATTCATAATGTCCACTTTATAAATGTATATCACAATAAAAACAATGAAATCACATTACTTATTAAGATAGATAACCGTTCATCAAAATTATTTAAAAAAAAAAAGTGCCACTACCAGCCATGTGGTTCAATACAATAAAAGTTTGCTAATAACGACGCCTTTGTCAGTCACATGACTATTGTTAGTGACATTGATATAAATCATAGATTTATTTCCGGACGATGATTCGACGCTACGTACTTGTACAACTATTTATTCGTAATACATATATTTAGGTACACATATCATAAAATAGGCATAAAATGAGGTTTTTCCCTCGAGACGAAAATAAAACACATACAACTTCGTCCTGAATATGCATGACATATTTACCTGTAGACGTTAAGTAACAAACAATTATACTGTCAACTCATATATAAAATACTGACCGCTTCAATAATATCACTAAACAAATGAAGCAAAAACTGTATAAGTACACATTTAATGGAATTCATACGGGATACGATAGGATTTCGGGATTTCTCGGATTATACTGTTGACTAATGATGGGGATAGCTGTTACTGGACTTACTCGTTACACTATTTCTCGGCACTAATGCTCGGCACTAACTGTCCGACAGTGTCAGATTAGCATAGTATCAAAAGCAACATAGGATTGTCTAAAGTCCGCGCTAAATGCTGGTCAGTTCTCTGGTTATCTTGTCATCTCACGATCTGGTCACGTGATTGGGTTTATCGCTTTATAAAGTATAAAGCATAATTTTTTTTATTTAAAGTCGGAGTTTTTACAAACATATAACATAAGCTCTGTAGAACTTTTTACCAACATATATAACAATAGACAAAATCATATTATGACAGAAAGCATACAAACATTTGCAAATTACAGACAAACATACAAAGCAAAGCATTACATAAATAGCTTAAAACATGTTAATGAAGTACTAAAACTATCACAAGAAAATAAAAAAGCACTAGGCAAATTGCGTCAGTACATGTAGCATGAGCAACTGAACTAAGTAAGAACATACAAATAATTGCATATTACAGAAAAACATACAAAGCAAAAGCAGTACATCAATAAAAGCCATGCATATATATTAGCCACTAAAACTAGCAAAATAAAAATAAAAATGAAAGCACTAAGCAAAATGAATAAGTATATATAGTAGGAGTAAGAATGAACTGTATACTAGCATACCTTTAAGATTTACAAGAGCCACACCTGCATGAGCCACCACTCCATGAATTAATTAAACTTTTGAACTGACTTAAACTAGAAACCTTCCGCAATTCATTGGGTAGCTCATTCCAGAGTGTGGCACCTGCACATCTAAAAGAATGTAAACCATGATATGTTGTTCTCACCTGGGGTACTTCTACTGTATTCATTGTTTTCCTAAATACAAATAAATCATTTAAATACATTGGACTTTTTTTATTCAAAATTTTGTAAGCTTCAATTGCCATTGTTCTAAGGCGTCTGATCTTTAATGTTGGTAATCTTGATTTATTTAACAGGTTTTCATATGAACTACTATAATCTTCATAAATAAATCTGAGGGCCCTTTCTTGAATTTTTGGTCTCACCACAAAAATGCCAATCAATTGGGCAATAATTGAAATTACTCATTATAAAAGAAAAATATATAGTTAATCTACCTAATTTTGTTAAATGTTTACCTATTCGTTTTAATACATTTTTTTGTACATTTAATTTTCTTGAAGCTTTTTTTTTTTTTTTAATACATATATTTGAGATATGAGAGTTGAATTTAAATTGACAATCTATTGTGACACCCAGCAACTTGATTTCTTTTTCACAATCAATTTTGTTTCCATCCAAATTAAAACTAATACTTTCATTTGAAGTTTTTGAACCAATGGCAATTGCCTGGAATTTATCTGGTTTGCTTTCATCTGGTTGTGGGAAAACCAACGAATTAAATTTAAACTATCCTTTTCCTAAACATCCACAACCTTATTCAATTCTGTGTCTGAGTATGACAATGTATTGTCATCAGCATAGTTATATAAAATACTTTCCTCTACAAAATTAAAAATGTCATTTAAAAATATGTTAAACAATACAGGTCAAGTATCGAACCTTGTGGCACACCTTTATAGATATTTTTCCAAGTACTAAAATCTACACCAACTTTTACACACTGTTTCCTTTCAGATAAATAACTATGCATTAAATTCAATGCTGACTTATCGTTTTAAATTAAGATGAAATAAAAGTAAAATTCCTTTTCTATCTTTTATATCACGAGAACTTATTTGACCCGTCACACAACTCAGTGAGTTAATGAGTCTTTCTGACAACTCCTTGGTGAAGATAGTTGTCAGTGAGAGGACGATTATGTCATTTCTGAAAGGGGGGGGGGGTGGCATTGCTTTTTGGGGAAATATGTTGTATATATTCCCCCCCTCCCCCCCCCCCCCCCCCCCCCCCCCCATGCGGGATTTAAAATAGTTTAGCCACAATTCCGATTTTGTCAGCCCTCTCAGAATCAAATGATAATACCGTAGTTAGGATTACCAGATTATAATTAATACTTATTGTCTTAAACTATCTATGTAAACGGTAATCTACTTTACATTAAATATTGGCTATTATTGTGTATGTCTCTATACATAGATATTGGCTATTATTGTGTATGTCTCTGGACAAGGTATATACATAAATATTGGCTATTATTGTGTATGTCTCTGTACAAGGTATGCATATTTTAACTCTTGATTTGTTTCAGAAAACTGTCATATTTGACCAAATATTTGTTTGATTGATTAGCTTATAAAATTTACAAGGAAATCTTGGCAAAATATTAAAATGGGCGTTTATCTTAAAAATCTGTCTGACACATCGAACAATGTTTGGTTTTAATATTCATACCAAAGTTCAACTGGGATACAAAAAAAGCCATGAAGGAATAAGGATTATTTTACATGCTATTGTTTTATTGAAGGAAAAAGAATGGGGCGGGGAGGGGTGTAAAGTGCCGATAGGTTAAACAGATTATTGGTATACTAAGGATGTATTTGTTACATCTGCATTGAGTTGAGGGGGTCCGACCTTTAATCCGACAGTCCGATAGTCCGACAGTCCGATAGTCCGACAAATGCTTTATTTCGTTGAAAGTTAACACTATGACATGTGTAATATGGGGCCAGAAACCGAACCGTTTACTCACCAAAGAAAGGTCCAGAAAATTGGAAACACGATATCATAGACGGACAAACAATTGGCAGGGCCACACAAGAACTCAAAAAAACACATATATAAAAAACACAGACTCCATAAAAACATGGATCCAGTCGTGATGAACCGGTAGTGTAAGTATCCCGTATATTTTTTAGTAGCGACTACTTCAGGCTTTATTCAAGTAGCGTGCAGCCGAGTCCAGCCAAGAAAAGTCACTATTGAAAAGAAAGATGAAATAAATGAATACAAAAAAAAAGAGAGAAATACAAAAAAAAAAGAGGAAAAGACAAAAAGAAGAGCGTACCAGTGTCCCCCGCCCTTTATCATGGAATATTTATGTTAAAAAACAATGTCGACACATCAATAGAGCTGGATGCAATAATGTGCGCGAATTGATTGATTGATTGATTGATTGATTGCTTAAGGTCCAGCAAGCAATATTTCAGTCATATTCAGGATGAGAAAAGTTTGTAAGCAAAAAGTCAGAAAGAAGGGACTCTGGGATGGGTTAACATGGGCAACGACATAACACGGGAACTTGTTTTTCTGTCTCTTTCGACGACAAGTTGGTCCTATTTTTATTCCCCGGGATTCCGACGGGTGACCCTGCTATAGTCGCCTTCTACGACAAGCGCATATATAAAAAGTTACGATTGAAGGAATTGTCCCTAAGTGACCCCTTATATCACGGAACACGGAAATATGACAAAATAAACAACTGTGCCATGATACGCCCCCCCCCCCCCCCCCCCCCCCCCCCCACTCCTTGTGACAATTGAAGGTCAGTTGCACAGCGTGAGAACAGTAATTAATATGCTGCATTTATTAAACGAATTAATTGTATATACCATATGAAAACTGGCGTTTTCCAAACAGACTAAAATTACACCTCTCACTTGCTCCCCCTTTTATCAATACAATGTATATCACGACGTGACCTATCAGTAAAAGGGGGAACAAGTGAGAGATGTTATCGCACGAGGCGTAGACGGACGGACGAACAGCAGTATGCCATAATAAGGCCGTATTTTGACGGGCGTATAAAAATGAATGGCCTATATCCTGAAATTACGAATATATCATTTTTGGTCAAATTATTTTTCAAAACTTTCATCAGTTTGATTAAGGCGAGGTTTCTTATATGCATGACGGACGGATTGACATAATTCTGGTGTTTTTCGAAAATGGATGGAAATTTGCGAATGAAAACACGAGTATAAAGTACATGTAGTGCATTGTCGACGAAAGTAAGGGACCTGTGTTTTCTACTTAATGGATCGTCAATAATAAAGTTGGTTTGGTAGTTATCATTTTTCTACGGTGATACATTTAGGACACGCATTCATTTTTTTTTCTGACATAATATGATTTTAATAGTCTCAAACATTTGAATTCATTCCTAATATAGCAAGCATACGGAAACATGGATAGAGAGGAAATTATTGTCATTTTGCATCAATGTAATTTCAAGCAAAAATAAATTATGATAATATTGTCCTCACAATTTCAACTCGGCATTTAAGACGAATTCTACACAAAATGAAAAGTGCTCGAAATGAATTAAGTTTTCAAATTCCTTCTCTTTTGAACTATAAGTCCAAATCTTTCCCGAAACTCTATAGGAATGATAACTGACAGTCCTCTATAATAATTCATTATTTTGGACTGATCGGGTGGCATACATGGCGGCAGTGATGCCACTTATGTTCTCATTGATTCCTATTGAAAATCACATTTTTTTCCCTGAAATTACATGTCCAATGTAACCCAAACCTGACAGGAATAATGTATGGAAGGTATTTTATAATGGCCACTAATAATCAAGCTGGACAGGGATAAGGTATTGTATGTCTAGCCTAGGATACCAGGTGAGCAATTCGGTCTTTTGTATAAATAATATGACGGATATTATGCACAGTAGGGTCAACGGGAAGATATATTCTCGGCCTTGGACATAATAGTGAAAAAAAAATAGCTGCCCCTGAATCCATTCTATATATATATATATATATATATAACATTGTACCTGAAGATCTGCATCAGCAGTGAAAACGTTAGTGCAAAAATCCGTTGTTATCGTTTTTTTAGCTTCTTTTATATATATGGCCTATATATACTGTTTTTCGTATGGACTATCGGAGTGTCGGACTATCGGACTGTCGGACTATCGGACTGTCGGATTATAACTACGGTCCCTGAGTTGAGCAGGTTAATTATGCACAATCAAATTGAGAAGAAGTTATTTCTCAAATCCCGAAAAATGGATATTTACATTTCACGTAGGACACAAAGGCATTATTACTGCACTAGGTCCAAAACGAAAATAACCAATTATATAATTCGACCTGCAGTTACGCGCCAAATTAAAACAGTTATTTTTAGCCACGTGCATATTCCCTAATAGTTATTAGCGCTACGTTCAGTATGCGTGGGAATCATTAGTAATTTGCTGGACACGGACAAAAAAACTGGTCAAATAACAGACTTATTTTTCACCTTGTTACTAGAGTAAAGCATAATATAGAAAATAATACCGAGGTTAAACGTCTTATAGCTGTACGCTTTTGTTAACTTTTTATTTTGACAAGACTTCACACAAGTGTTAAAAGGTTTATCTCAAAATCAATAATAATGACAGTGTTTAACTGGTAACTGACTTACGAATAGTAATATATTTACACTTCACTCATAATTCACGGGCAATCGTAACTACTCGGCCATTCTCGCTACCCTGCAAATAACCTCGTATGCATTAGGCGTATAAATCGCACTACTTTTCACATGTCAGTTACATGAAAGTTTGATAAAGTTATATTTTAAGCAATTTTCTATATTTCAATTAAAGTTTTAATTAGTTTTGCATGATTAGATTTTACTTAGTATGTCTTCCATATTGGATCTTCGTGGACTATATTTTTGTGCGGCGTTACCTAGCTTAACTTCCGGCAAACAATTTAAGAAGAATTTCTACTATGTACGTACGAGGTTATTTGCAGGGTAGCGAGAATGGCCGAGTAGTTACGATTGAATTCACGGGCGTATCATTCGCTTTACCAACAATTTTCCCTGTTACGACATGCTGCACCAATAATTTTCCCTGGTACGACATACTGCGCCGATAATTTTCACTGGTAAGACATACTGCACCGATAATTTTCGCTAGTAAGGAATGCATAAAAATATGATTATTTCGTTGCTGTACCGTACCTGATATCGCGAACAATAAAAGGTGGCTTATATTTTCTTGCGAACATAATAATACACGTGTAGTTGTGAAGATTATAGATATAGATACGCGTAGTTGTGAAGATTATAGATATAGATACGCGTAGTTGTGGAGATTATAGATATAGATACGTGTAGTTGTGAAGATTATAGATATAGATACGTGTAGTTGTGAAGACCATAGATATAGATACGTGTAGTTGTGAAGATTATAGATATAGATACGTGTAATTGTGAAGACTAGAGATATATATACGTGTAATTGTGAAGACTAGAGATATATATACGTGTAATTGTGAAGACTAGGGATATAGATACGTGTAGTTGTGAAGATTATAGATATAGATACGTGTAGTTGTGAAGACCATAGATATAGATACGTGTAGTTGTGAAGATTATAGATATAGATACGTGTAGTTGTGAAGATTATAGATATAGATACGTGTAGTTGTGAAGATTATAGATATAGATACGTGTAGTTGTGAAGACCATAGATATAGATACGTGTAGTTGTGAAGATTATAGATATAGATACGTGTAATTGTGAAGACTAGAGATATATATACGTGTAATTGTGAAGACTAGAGATATATATACGTGTAATTGTAAAGACTAGGGATATAGATACGTGTAGTTGTGAAGATTATAGATATAGATACGTGTAGTTGTGAAGACCATAGATATAGATACGTGTAGTTGTGAAGATTATAGATATAGATACGTGTAGGTGTGAAGATTATAGATATAGATACGTGTAGTTGTGAAGATTATAGATATAGATACGTGTAGTTGTGAAGATTATAGATATAGATACGTGTAGTTGTGAAGACTATAGATATAGATATGTGTAGTTGTGGAGATTATAGATATAGATACGTGTAGTTGTGGAGATTATAGATATAGATACGTGTAGTTGTGAAGACCATAGATACGTGTAGTTGTGAAGACTATAGATATAGATACATGTAGTTGTGGAGATTATAGATATAGATACGTGTAGTTGTGGAGATTATAGATATAGATACGTGTAGTTGTGAAGATTATAGATATAGATACGTGTAGTTGTGAAGATTATAGATATAGATACGTGTAGTTGTGAAGATTATAGATATAGATACGTGTAGTTTTGGAGATTATAGATATAGATACGTGTAGTTGTGAAGATTATAGATATAGATACGTGTAGTTGTGGAGATTATAGATATAGATACGTGTAGTTGTGAAGACCATAGATACGTGTAGTTGTGAAGACTATAGATATAGATACATGTAGTTGTGGAGATTATAGATATAGATACGTGTAGTTGTGGAGATTATAGATATAGATACGTGTAGTTGTGAAGACTATATATATAGATACGTGTAATTGTGAAGACTATATATATAGATACGTGTAGTTGTGAAGATTATAGATATAGATACGTGTAGTTGTGAAGATTATAGATATAGATACGTGTAGTTGTGGAGATTATAGATATAGATACGTGTAGTTGTGAAGATTATAGATATAGATACGTGTAGTTGTGGAGATTATAGATATAGATACGTGTAGTTGTGAAGACCATAGATACGTGTAGTTGTGAAGACTATAGATATAGATACATGTAGTTGTGGAGATTATAGATATAGATACGTGTAGTTGTGGAGATTATAGATATAGATACGTGTAGTTGTGAAGATTATAGATATAGATATGTGTAGTTGTGAAGACTATAGATATAGATACGTGTAGTGAAGATTATAGATATAGATATGTGTAGTTGTGAAGATTATAGATATAGATATGTGTAGTTGTGAAGATTATAGATATAGATACGTGTAGTTGTGAAGATTATAGATATAGATACGTGTAGTTGTGAAGATTATAGATATAGATACGTGTAGTTGTGAAGACTATATATATAGATACGTGTAGTTGTGAAGATTATAGATATAGATACGTGTAGTTGTGAAGATTATAGATATAGATATGTGTAGTTGTGAAGATTATAGATATAGATATGTGTAGTTGTGAAGATTATAGATATAGATACGTGTAGTTGTGAAGATTTTAGATATAGATACGTGTAGTTGTGAAGATTATAGATATAGATACGTGTAATTGTGAAGACTAGAGATATAGATACGTCTAGTTGTGAAGACTAGAGATATAGATACATGTAGTTGTGAAGACTAGAGATATAGATACATGTAGTTGTGAAGACTAGAGATATAGATACGTGTAGTTGTGAAGACTATAGATATAGATACGTGTTGTTGTGGAGACTAGAGATATAGATACGTGTAATTGTGAAGACTAGAGATATATATACGTGTAATTGTGAAGACTAGAGATATAGATACGTGTAGTTGTGAAGATTATAGATATAGATACGTGTAGTTGTGAAGATTATAGATATAGATACGTGTAGTTGTGAAGACTATAGATATAGATACATGTAGTTGTGAAGACTAGAGATATAGATACATGTAGTTGTGAAGACTAGAGATATAGATACATGTAGTTGTGAAGACTAGAGATATAGATACGTGTAGTTGTGAAGACTATAGATATAGATACGTGTAGTTGTGGAGACTAGAGATATAGATACGTGTAGTTGTGAAGACTAGAGATATAGATACATGTAGTTGTGAAGACTAGAGATATAGATACATGTAGTTGTGAAGACTAGAGATATAGATACGTGTAGTTGTGAAGACTATAGATATAGATACGTGTAGTTGTGGAGACTAGAGATATAGATACGTGTAATTGTGAAGACTAGAGATATATATACGTGTAATTGTGAAGACTAGAGATATAGATACGTGTAGTTGTGAAGATTATAGATATAGATACGTGTAGTTGTGAAGACTATAGATATAGATACATGTAGTTGTGAAGACTAGAGATATAGATACGTGTAGTTGTGAAGACTATAGATATAGATACGTGTAGTTGTGGAGACTAGAGATATAGATACGTGTAATTGTGAAGACTAGAGATATAGATACGTGTAATTGTGAAGACTAGAGATATAGATACGTGTAGTTGTGAAGATTATAGATATAGATACGTGTAGTTGTGAAGATTATAGATATAGATACGTGTAGTTGTGAAGACTATATATATAGATACGTGTAGTTGTGAAGACTAGAGATATAGATACGTGTAGTTGTGAAGATTATAGATATAGATACGTGTAGTTGTGAAGATTATAGATATAGATACGTGTAGTTGTGAAGATTATAGATATAGATACGTGTAGTTGTGAAGATTATAGATATAGATACGTGTAGTTGTGAAGACCATAGATATAGATACGTGTAGTTGTGAAGACTAGAGATATAGATATGTGTAGTTGTGAAGATTATAGATATAGATACGCGTAGTTGTGGAGATTATAGATATAGATACGTGTAGTTGTGAAGATTATAGATATAGATACGTGTAGTTGTGGAGATTATAGATATAGATACGTGTAGTTGTGAAGATTATAGATATAGATACGTGTAGTTGTGAAGATTATAGATATAGATACGTGTAGTTGTGAAGATTATAGATATAGATATGTGTAGTTGTGAAGATTATAGATATAGATACGCGTAGTTGTGGAGATTATAGATATAGATACGTGTAGTTGTGGAGACTAGAGATATAGATACGTGTAGTTGTGAAGACTATAGATATAGATACGTGTAGTTGTGAAGACTAGAGATATAGATACGTGTAGTTGTGGAGACTAGAGATATAGATACGTGTAATTGTGAAGACTATAGATATAGATACGTGTAGTTGTGAAGACCATAGACATAGATACGTGTAGTTGTGAAGACTATAGATATAGATACGTGTGGTTGTGAAGACTATAGACATAGATACGTGTAGTTGTGAAGACTATAGACATAGATACGTGTAGTTGTGAAGACTATAGATATAGATACGTGTAGTTGTGAAGACCATAGACATAGATACGTGTAGCTGTGAAGACTATAGATATAGATACATGTAGTTGTGAAGACTATAGACATAGATACGTGTAGTTGTGAAGACTATAGATATAGATACGTGTAGTTGTGAAGACTATAAATATAGATACGTGTAGTTGTGAAAACCATAGATACGTGTAGTTGTGAAGACTATAGATACGTGTAGTTGTAAAGATTATAGATATAGATATGTGTAGTTGTGAAGATTATAGATATAGATACGTGTAGTTGTGAAGACTATAGATATAGATATGTGTAGTTGTGAAGATTATAGATATAGATATGTGTAGTTGTGAAGATTATAGATATAGATACGTGTAGTTGTGAAGACCATAGATACGTGTAGTTGTGAAGACTATAGATATAGATACGTGTAGTTGTGAAGATTATATATATAGATACGTGTAGTTGTGAAGATTATAGATATAGATACGTGTAGTTGTGAAGATTATAGATATAGATATGTGTAGTTGTGAAGACTATAGATATAGATACGTGTAGTTGTGAAGACTATAGATATAGATACGTGTAGTTGTGAAGACCATAGATATAGATACGTGTAGTTGTGAAGACTAGAGATATAGATATGTGTAGTTGTGAAGACTAGAGATATAGATACGTGTAGTTGTGAAGACTATAGATATAGATACGTGTGGTTGTGAAGACTATAGACATAGATACGTGTAGTTGTGAAGACTATAGACATAGATACGTGTAGTTGTGAAGACTATAGATATAGATACGTGTAGTTGTGAAAACCATAGACATAGATACGTGTAGTTGTGAAGACTATAGATATAGATACATGTAGTTGTGAAGACTATAGACATAGATACGTGTAGTTGTGAAGACTATAGATATAGATACGTGTAGTTGTGAAGACTATAGATATAGATACGTGTAGTTGTGAAGACTATAGATACGTGTAGTTGTAAAGATTATAGATATAGATACGTGTAGTTGTGAAGACTATAGATATAGATACGTGTAGTTGTGAAGACTATAGATATAGATACATGTAGTTGTGAAGATTATAGATATAGATACGTGTAGTTGTGAAGACTATAGATATAGATACGTGTAGTTGTGAAGACTATAGATATAGATACGTGTAATTGTGAAGACTATAGATATAGATACGTGTAGTTGTGAAGACTATAGATATAGATACATGTAGTTGTGAAGACTATAGATATAGATACGTGTAATTGTGAAGATTATAGATATAGATACGTGTAGTTGTGAAGACTATAGACATAGATACGTGTAGTTGTGAAGACTATAGATATAGATACGTGTAGTTGTGAAGACTATAGATATAGATACATGTAGTTGTGAAGACTATAGACATAGATACATGTAGTTGTGAAGACTATAGATATAGATACGTGTAGTTGTGAAGACTATAGATATAGATACATGTAGTTGTGAAGACTATAGACATAGATACGTGTAGTTGTGAAGACTATAGATATAGATACGTGTAGTTGTGAAGACTATAGATATAGATACGTGTAGTTGTGAAGACTATAGATACGTGTAGTTGTAAAGATTATAGATATAGATACGTGTAGTTGTGAAGACCATAGATACGTGTAGTTGTGAAGACTATAGATATAGATACGTGTAGTTGTGAAGACTATAGATATAGATACGTGTAGTTGTGAAGACTATAGATATAGATACGTGTAGTTGTGAAGACTATAGATATAGATACGTGTAGTTGTGAAGACCATAGACATAGATACGTGTAGTTGTGAAGATTATAGATACGTGTAGTTGTGAAATTATAGATATAGATACGTGTAGTTGTGAAGACTATAGATATAGATACGTGTAGTTGTGAAGACTATAGATATAGATACGTGTAGTTGTGAAGACTATAGATATAGATACGTGTAGTTGTGAAGACCATAGACATAGATACGTGTAGTTGTGAAGACCATAGATACGTGTAGTTGTGAAATTATAGATATAGATACGTGTAGTTGTGAAGACTATAGATATAGATACGTGTAGTTGTGAAGACTATAGATATAGATACGTGTAGTTGTGAAGATTATATATATAGATACGTGTAGTTGTGAAGATTATAGATATAGATACGTGTAGTTGTGAAGACTATAGATACGTGTAGTTGTAAAGATTATAGATATAGATTAGCATATTGACATTAATTTAGACATCAAACACACTGACAAAAGGAGGAGGATTCTGGGGTCAGAGTTGATAACATCAAAGTGAAGGAAAATATGTCAGGTTGAGTGTTGAACAGAGTGAATCAGACATGTAAGTAAGAGGAACAAACGAAAACAAGAAAGAAATGTTTAAAACCAGGAGTCATCCCGGAAAATGACACTTGGTGTATTTCCGTGATGTCCGATGACAAACGTATTTACTTAATGTACTGACCCAATTATAATGAATGTAATTATTTATTACAAAATAACAAGAACACACATTATCTGAATATGTTGTGCAAATGTCCTCGTTCTCTGGAATATATTACAGGTTGAACGAATTTAATCAAAGAAATAGACTAATTGCACATTTCCAACTTGATTCTAAAATTATCCAATTTACACTTTTATGGAAGTTATTTCCCTTTAGCACACAGTAAAAGTGTTTCATTTCATGCAAGTTCAATGATAGCATATATTTCCCTCATAAATGTTATGTAACCATTTGTGAATTTTCTAGTTCCTATAACATTATCCTCTGATTTTTCCAAGGTTCAAATACATGTATCTGCATATTATAAGAAAACCATACTATTTTGTTTTTATATCTTTCCGTTCATCTGGTTAAAACTAGAACCATAGGGCCTGACTTAAGTAAAATAGCTCCTATTACACGCATAATTTTAGAATCAAATCGGGAATGTGTAACAATACTTGCACACTATATAAAATATATACAAATTGAGGAAAACATTGGTCTACCATCATATTATTATGTACTAAACAAAATACGAGGTGTTTGTTTTTATGATCTTAATGACTTTAAGATAAATCAAGAGCATTTTAAGGATTAGTTGTAATATTAGTATGTCATACTGAGATATTAGTTGTAATATTAGTATGTCATACTGAGATATTAGTTGTAATATTAGTATGTTATACTGAGATATTAGTTGTAATATTAGTATGTTATACTGAGATATTAGTTGCAATATTAGTATGTTATTCTGAGATATTGGTTGTAATATTAGTATGTTATACTGAGATATTAGTTGTAATATTAGTATGTTATTCTGAGATATTAGTTGTAATATTAGTATGTTATTCTGAGATATTAGTTGTAATATTAGTATGTCATTCTGAGATATTAGTTGTAATATTAGTATGTCATACTGAGATATTAGTTGTAATATTAGTATGTTATACTGAGATATTAGTTGTAATATTAGTATGTTATACTGAGATATTAGTTGTAATATTAGTATGTTATACTGAGATATTAGTTGTAATATTAGTATGTTATACTGAGATATTAGTTGTAATATTAGTATGTCATACTGAGATATTAGTTGTAATATTAGTATGTCATACTGAGATATTAGTTGTAATATTAGTATGCTATATTGTGATATTAGTTGTAATATTGGTATGTTATACTGAGATATTAATTGTAATATTAGTATGTTATACTGAGATATTAGTTGTAATATTAGTATGTTATACTGAGATATTAGTTGTAATATTAGTATGTCATACTGAGATATTAGTTGTAATATTAGTATGTCATACTGAGATATTAGTTGTAATACTAGTATGTCATACTGAGATATTAGTTGTAATATTAGTATGTCATACTGAGATATTAGTTGTAATATTAGTATGTTATATTGTGATATTAGTTGTAATATTAGTATGTTATACTGAGATATTAATTGTAATATTAGTATGTTATACTGAGATATTAGTTGTAATATTAGTATGTTATATTGTGATATTAGTTGTAATAGTAGTATGTTATACTGAGATATTAGTTGTAATATTAGTATGTCATACTGAGATATTAGTTGTAATATTAGTATGTTATATTGTGATATTAGTTGTAATATTAGTATGTTATACTGAGATATTAGTTGTAATATTAGTATGTTATACTGAGATATTAGTTGTAATATTAGTATGTCATACTGAGATATTAGTTGTAATATTAGTATGTTATATTGTGATATTAGTTGTAATATTAGTATGTTATACTGAGATATTAGTTGTAATATTAGTATGTTATACTGAGATATTAGTTGTAATATTAGTATGTTATATTGTGATATTAGTTGTAATATTAGTATGTTATACTGAGATATTAGTTGTAATATTAGTATGTTATTCTGAGATATTAGTTGTAATATTAGTATGTCATACTGAGATATTAGTTGTAACATTAGTATGTTATACTGAGATATTAGTTGTAATATTAGTATGCTATACTGAGATATTAGTTGTAATATTAGTATGTCATACTGAGATATTAGTTGTAATATTAGTATGTCATACTGAGATATTAGTTGTAATATTAGTATGTTATACTGAGATATTAGTTGTAATATTAGTATGTTATACTGAGATATTAGTTGTAATATTAGTATGTTATACTGAGATATTAGTTGTAATATTAGTATGTTATACTGAGATATTAGTTGCAATATTAGTATGTTATTCTGAGATATTGGTTGTAATATTAGTATGTTATACTGAGATATTAGTTGTAATATTAGTATGTTATACTGAGATATTAGTTGTAATATTAGTATGTTATATTGAGATATTAGTTGTAATATTAGTATGTTATACTGAGATATTAGTTGTAATATTAGTATGTTATACTGAGATATTAGTTGTAATATTAGTATGTTATACTGAGATATTAGTTGTAATATTAGTATGTTATATTGAGATATTAGTTGTAATATTAGTATGTTATACTGAGATATTAGTTGTAATATTAGTATGTTATACTGAGATATTAGTTGCAATATTAGTATGTCATACTGAGATATTAGTTGTAATATTAGTATGTTATACTGAGATATTAATTGTAATATTAGTATGTTATACTGAGATATTAGTTGTAATATTAGTATGTTATACTGAGATATTAGTTGTAATATTAGTATGTTATACTGAGATATTAGTTGTAATATTAGTATCTTATACTGAGATATTAGTTGTAATATTAGCATGTTATACTGAGATATTAGTTGTAATATTAGTATGTTATACTGAGATATTAGTTGTAATATTAGTGTGTTATTCAGAGATATTAGTTGTAATATTAGTATGTTATACTGAGATATTAGTTGTAATATTAGTATGTTATACTGAGATATTAGTTGTAATATTAGTATGTCATGCTGAGATATTAGATGTAATATTAGTATGTTATACTGAGATATTAGTTGTAATATTAGTATGTTATACTGAGATATTAGTTGTAATATTAGTATGTTATACTGAGATATTAATTGTAATATTAGTATGTTATACTGAGATATTAGTTGTAATATTAGTATGTTATACTGAGATATTAGTTGTAATATTAGTATGTTATACTGAGATATTAGTTGTAATATTAGTATGTTATATTGAGATATTAGTTGTAATATTAGTATGTTATACTGAGATATTAGTTGTAATATTAGTATGTTATACTGAGATATTAGTTGCAATATTAGTATGTCATACTGAGATATTAGTTGTAATATTAGTATGTTATACTGAGATATTAATTGTAATATTAGTATGTTATACTGAGATATTAGTTGTAATATTAGTATGTTATACTGAGATATTAGTTGTAATATTAGTATGTTATACTGAGATATTAGTTGTAATATTAGTATCTTATACTGAGATATTAGTTGTAATATTAGTATGTTATATTGTGATATTAGTTGTAATATTAGTATGTTATACTGAGATATTAGTTGTAATATTAGTATGTTATACTGAGATATTAGTTGTAATATTAGTATGTTATATTGTGATATTAGTTGTAATATTAGTATGTTATACTGAGATATTAGTTGTAATATTAGTATGTTATTCTGAGATATTAGTTGTAATATTAGTATGTCATACTGAGATATTAGTTGTAACATTAGTATGTTATACTGAGATATTAGTTGTAATATTAGTATGCTATACTGAGATATTAGTTGTAATATTAGTATGTCATACTGAGGTATTAGTTGTAATATTAGTATGTCATACTGAGATATTAGTTGTAATATTAGTATGTTATACTGAGATATTAGTTGTAATATTAGTATGTTATACTGAGATATTAGTTGTAATATTAGTATGTTATACTGAGATATTAGTTGTAATATTAGTATGTTATACTGAGATATTAGTTGCAATATTAGTATGTTATTCTGAGATATTGGTTGTAATATTAGTATGTTATACTGAGATATTAGTTGTAATATTAGTATGTTATACTGAGATATTAGTTGTAATATTAGTATGTTATATTGAGATATTAGTTGTAATATTAGTATGTTATACTGAGATATTAGTTGTAATATTAGTATGTTATACTGAGATATTAGTTGTAATATTAGTATGTTATACTGAGATATTAGTTGTAATATTAGTATGTTATATTGAGATATTAGTTGTAATATTAGTATGTTATACTGAGATATTAGTTGTAATATTAGTATGTTATACTGAGATATTAGTTGCAATATTAGTATGTCATACTGAGATATTAGTTGTAATATTAGTATGTTATACTGAGATATTAATTGTAATATTAGTATGTTATACTGAGATATTAGTTGTAATATTAGTATGTTATACTGAGATATTAGTTGTAATATTAGTATGTTATACTGAGATATTAGTTGTAATATTAGTATCTTATACTGAGATATTAGTTGTAATATTAGCATGTTATACTGAGATATTAGTTGTAATATTAATATGTTATACTGAGATATTAGTTGTAATATTAGTGTGTTATTCAGAGATATTAGTTGTAATATTAGTATGTTATACTGAGATATTAGTTGTAATATTAGTATGTTATACTGAGATATTAGTTGTAATATTAGTATGTCATGCTGAGATATTAGATGTAATATTAGTATGTTATACTGAGATATTAGTTGTAATATTAGTATGATATACTGAGATATTAGTTGTAATATTAGTATGTTATACTGAGATATTAATTGTAATATTAGTATGTTATACTGAGATATTAGTTGTAATATTAGTATGTTATACTGAGATATTAGTTGTAATATTAGTATGTTATACTGAGATATTAGTTGTAATATTAGTATGTTATATTGAGATATTAGTTGTAATATTAGTATGTTATACTGAGATATTAGTTGTAATATTAGTATGTTATACTGAGATATTAGTTGCAATATTAGTATGTCATACTGAGATATTAGTTGTAATATTAGTATGTTATACTGAGATATTAATTGTAATATTAGTATGTTATACTGAGATATTAGTTGTAATATTAGTATGTTATACTGAGATATTAGTTGTAATATTAGTATGTTATACTGAGATATTAGTTGTAATATTAGTATCTTATACTGAGATATTAGTTGTAATATTAGCATGTTATACTGAGATATTAGTTGTAATATTAGTATGTTATACTGAGATATTAGTTGTAATATTAGTGTGTTATTCAGAGATATTAGTTGTAATATTAGTATGTTATACTGAGATATTAGTTGTAATATTAGTATGTTATACTGAGATATTAGTTGTAATATTAGTATGTCATGCTGAGATATTAGATGTAATATTAGTATGTTATACTGAGATATTAGTTGTAATATTAGTATGTTATACTGAGATATTAGTTGTAATATTAGTATGTTATACTGAGATATTAGTTGTAATATTAGTATGTCATGCTGAGATATTAGATGTAATATTAGTATGTTATACTGAGATATTAGTTGTAATATTAGTATGTTATACTGAGATATTAGTTGTAATATTAGTATGTTATACTGAGATATTAGTTGTAATATTAGTATGTTATACTGAGATATTAGTTGTAATATTAGTATGTAATGCAGAGATATCAAGTGGTTGAGTAAGAGCGTTAATATTTCCTCAGTACTTGACTTATTTGATAATAATCCACTCTGGGCAGTTGTTATATAACAACATTTCCTTTATATTGTCAGATTAAATTTTCTAGAAATTGACAATGTAACAAAAAAATAAGCGAAACCCATCCATCCATCCATCCATCCATCCATCCATCCATCCATCCATCCATCCATCCATCCATCCATCCATCCATCCATCCATCCATCCATCCATCCATCCATCCATCCATTCATCCATCCATCCATCCATCCAAGATTAAATACATTTAGTAGAAGAAAAAAATATTAGTCCAATAGAAGAATATTTGTAAAGGTAGTACCATTTAATATTAGGACAATACAAAGAAAACATATGTGGAATAAAGTACGTTTATTATTGAGGAGAGAAGAGTTAAAGGGGCATTATCTGCCAAAATCGTAAATTTTTGTTACCCATAAAGACTATCAGATATGATTGATGCCTTAATAAAACGTGTTTCTGTAACTTATAAAATGTTATGAAATGTACGCGCATCGGGGAAAAAAGGTGCAACTGCTCGTGTTTTGAGATCGATCAAGAAATGGACGCCATCTTATTAATTATCGGCATTGTTTACGGAGTTTGCCGAATCGTCATTAAATCAGTACAAGAATGCACTTCTTTCTTATTTTCTGTGAATCTGCTCTTAGTAGGCGTTAATTACGGACAAAGAACCATGCAAATTTGCAGTTAATAAGCGACAAAATACAAATTATTCGTTTTTACCTGTCACTAGTAAGGTCAGTTGCATACAGAGAAAGCGAGTTCAAATTATTTACTTGCAAGGAAATAATAAATCGATGGTAATTTTCGTTCTCAAAAGGCGAAAAGTGGTACGATAAGCTGCTTAAGGTGAAATATTTACCTTTATTACATCATTTTAAAGCTATTTACCAATTTCCAAATCATATAATATTTTGGGTCAAAGTCGTAGATAATGCCTCTTTAATATTAGGCCAATAGAAAAAAACACATGTGCAAAAATTTACATGTATTATTGAGGAGAGAATAACTAAAGCTAGGCCAATAGAAAAAACACATATGTAATAAATTACATGTATTATTGAGGAGAGAATAAATAAAACTAGGCCAATGGAAAAAACACATGTACAATAAATTACATGTATTATTGAGGACAGAATAATTAAAACTATGCCAATAGAAAAAACACATGTACAATAACTTACATGTATCATTGAGGAGAGAATAATTAGTACTAGGCCAATAGAAAAAAACCACATGTGCAATAAATTACAACTCACGGATCAACCCCAACCTTTTTTCTATGCAGTTGGTGATTGCTAAAAAAATCAAAAGCATCGGTCAATTAGAACAAACGTCATTGCACTGAACCATACTATGTCTATTTACAGACGACACAAATGATGCCGCCGCAATTGATGACGACAGATGACATAATATGACATGATACACGTGCAGTCGATGACGACAGACCCATAACACAACATGATACACGTACACTCGATGACGACAGACCCATAACATGACAAGATACACGTACAGTTGATGACGACAGATCCACAGTATGACATAATACACGTACAGTCGATGACGACAGACCCACGACATGACATGATACACGTACAGTCGATGACGACAGACCCATAACATGACAAGATACACGTACAGTTGATGACGACAGATCCACAGTATGACATAATACACGTACAGTCGATGACGACAGACCCATAACATGACATGATACACGTACAATCGATGACGACAGACCCACGGCATCACATGATACACGTACAGTTGATGACGACAGACCCACATCATGACATGATACACGTACCGTCGATGACGACTGACCTACGGCATCACATGATACACGTACAGTCGATGACAACAGACCCACGGCATCACATGATACACGTACAGTCGATGACGACAGACCCACGGCATCATATGATACACGTACAGTCGATGACGACAGACACACGGCATGACATGATACACGTACAGTCGATGACGACAGACCCATAGCATGACATGATACACGTACAGTTGATGACGACAGACCCACGGCATCATATGATACACGTACAGTCGATGACGACATACCCACGGCATGACATGATACACGTACAGTAGATGACGACAGACCCACGGCATGACATGATACACGTACAGTCGATGACGACAGACCCACGGGATGACATGATACACGTGCAGTCGATGACGACAGACCCACGGCATGACATGATACACGTGCAGTCGATGACGACAGACCCATAGCATGACACGATACACGTGCAGTCGATGACGACAGACCCACATCATGACATGATACACGTGCAGTCGATGACGACAGACCCATAGCATGACACGATACACGTGCAGTCGATGACGACAGACCCACATCATGACATGATACACGTGTAGTCGATGACGACAGACCCATAGCATGACATGATACACGTATAGTCCGTGACGACAGACCCACATCATGACATGATACACGTTCAGTCGATGACGACAGACCCACGGCATCACATGATACACGTACAGTTGATGACGACAGACCCACGGCATGACATGATACACGTACAGTTCGTGACGACAGACCCACGGCATGACATGATACACGTGCAGTCGATGACGACAGACCAATAGCATGACACGATACACGTGCAGTCGATGACGACAGACCCACATCATGACATGATACACGTGCAGTCGATGACGACAGATCCATAGCATGACGCGATACACGTGTAGTCGATGACGACAGACACACGGCATGACATGATACACGTACAGTCGATGACGACAGACACACGGCATGGCATGATACACGTACGGTCGATGACGACAGACCCATAGCATGACACGATACACGTGCAGTCGATGACGACAGACCCATAGCATGACACGATACACGTACAGTCGATGACGACAGACCCATAGCATGACACGATACACGTGCAGTCGATGACGACAGACCCATAGCATGACACGATACACGTACAGTCGATGACGACAGAACCATATCATGACACGATACACGTGCAGTCGATGAAGACAGATCCACAGCATGACACGATACACGTACAGTAGATGACGACAGACCCACAGCATGACACGATACACGTGCAGTCAATGACGACAGTCCCATAGCATGACATGATGCACGTACAGTCAATGATGACAGACCCACGGCATGACATGATACACGTACAGTTCGTGACGACAGTCCCATAGCATGACATGATACACGTGTAGTCGGTGACGACAGACCCATAGCATGACATGATACACGTGCAGTCGATGACGACAGACCCACAGCATGACATGATACACGTGCAGTCGGTGACGACAGACCCACGGCATGACATGATACACGTACAGTCGATGACGACAGACCCACGGGATGACATGATACACGTGCAGTCGATGACGACAGACCCACGGCATGACATGATACACGTGCAGTCGATGACGACAGACCCATAGCATGACACGATACACGTGCAGTCGATGACGACAGACCCACATCATGACATGATACACGTGCAGTCGATGACGACAGACCCATAGCATGACACGATACACGTGCAGTCGATGACGACAGACCCACATCATGACATGATACACGTGTAGTCGATGACGACAGACCCATAGCATGACATGATACACGTATAGTCCGTGACGACAGACCCACATCATGACATGATACACGTTCAGTCGATGACGACAGACCCACGGCATCACATGATACACGTACAGTTGATGACGACAGACCCACGGCATGACATGATACACGTACAGTTCGTGACGACAGACCCACGGCATGACATGATACACGTGCAGTCGATGACGACAGACCAATAGCATGACACGATACACGTGCAGTCGATGACGACAGACCCACATCATGACATGATACACGTGCAGTCGATGACGACAGATCCATAGCATGACGCGATACACGTGTAGTCGATGACGACAGACACACGGCATGACATGATACACGTACAGTCGATGACGACAGACACACGGCATGGCATGATACACGTACGGTCGATGACGACAGACCCATAGCATGACACGATACACGTGCAGTCGATGACGACAGACCCATAGCATGACACGATACACGTACAGTCGATGACGACAGACCCATAGCATGACACGATACACGTGCAGTCGATGACGACAGACCCATAGCATGACACGATACACGTACAGTCGATGACGACAGAACCATATCATGACACGATACACGTGCAGTCGATGAAGACAGATCCACAGCATGACACGATACACGTACAGTAGATGACGACAGACCCACAGCATGACACGATACACGTGCAGTCAATGACGACAGTCCCATAGCATGACATGATGCACGTACAGTCAATGATGACAGACCCACGGCATGACATGATACACGTACAGTTCGTGACGACAGTCCCATAGCATGACATGATACACGTGTAGTCGGTGACGACAGACCCATAGCATGACATGATACACGTGCAGTCGATGACGACAGACCCACAGCATGACATGATACACGTGCAGTCGGTGACGACAGACCCACAGCATGACATGATACACGTACAGTCGTATAAAGATAATGCGCACATGGCGGCCTTCACATGAAAACTGATGCACGCATTCAATTAATTACTACCCTGTGGCTACGAAGTGATTCTTTCATCTATTTATCTTGATATATCATATATGTACACAGCGTATATCACAGTAGTGTAAATATAAAATAAACCAGTAATTAACTGACGGTTATATCTTAATAGACCATACACATACACGTATGGATTCTGATAATAAACTCCTATATATATGTAAAAAGTGCTAGATTTGATGACAAATAATGTAAAACTTGTAAATAAGAGGTAACAGCTTTGTGATGTATAATTGATTTTTAGTCATTTCTTTGTTACTTAGTAATTTCTCCTTTTAACACATTTCTTTGAGAATAACAGAACATATCTTATCTGCACTACAACCAAGGTAAGTTTCTAATTTGTAATATAAAAAAGAGTTTGAAGATACCAACGAGGTAATCAGAATCCGTATCGAAGAAGAACAGACAACACAATGGCCCCAAAAAAAGTACAATAGGGCAAACAACGATATACAAAACATACATATAAAACTAAAGATCGAGTAACATGAACCCCACGAAAAACCGGGGTGAAATCAGGTGCTCCAGTAGAATAGGCAGTTCCTGCTCCACTATTCACACCCGTCGTGTTAATCTAGTTACAAGCGGGGTAACAAGTCATCAATGAGGAAAAGACCGGGAAGTGTTTACGACAAGTGGAAGATATCCGTGATCATTTGTGAAACAGATATTCCATAACGGTCAACCAAGTCATGGTGGCGACCGTTCATTTGATCAGTTTAATACATGCTATTGTAATGTTAGTTAGATATCTGTAGCACAGATGTAATAGTCGTAATGTTAGTTAGATATCTGTAGCACGGATGTAATAGTTGTAATGTTAGCTAGATATATGTAGAATGGATGTAATAGTCGTAATGTTAGTTAGATATTTGTAGGATGGATGTAATAGTTGTAATGTTAGTTAGATATCTGTAGCACGGATGTAATAGTCGTAATGTTAGTTAGATATCTGTAGCACGGATGTAATAGTCGTAATGTTAGTAAGATATCTGTACCACGGATGTAATAGTTGCAATGTTAGTTAGATATCTGTAGCACGGATGTAATAGTCGTAATGTTAGTTAGATATCTGTAGCATGGATGTAATAGATGTAAGGTTAGTTAGATATCTGTAGAATGGATGTAATAGTTGTAATGTTAGTTAGATATCTGTAGCATGGATGTAATAGTCGTAATGTTAGTTAGATATCTGTAGCATGGATGTAATAGTCGTAATGTTAGTTAGATATCTGTAGCATGGATGTAACAGTCGTAATGTTAGTTAGATATCTGTAGAATGGATGTAATAGATGTAAGGTTAGTTAGATATCTGTAGAATGGATGGAATAGTCGTAATGTTAGTTAGATATCTGTAGCACGGATGTAATAGTCGTAATGTTAGTTAGATATCTGTAGAATGGATGTAATAGTCGTAATGTTAGTTAGATATCTGTAGCACGGATGGAATAGTCGTAATGTTAGTTAGATATCTGTAGGATGGATGTAATAGTCGTAATGTTAGTTAGATATCTGTAGAATGGATGGAATAGTCGTAATGTTAGTTAGATATCTGTAGCACGGATGTAATAGTCGTAATGTTAGTTAGATATCTGTAGAATGGATGTAATAGTCGTAATGTTAGTTAGATATCTGTAACATGGATGTAATAGTCGTAATGTTAGTTAGATATCTGTAGCACGGATGTAACAGTCGTAATGTTAGTTAGATATCTGTAGCATGGATGTAATAGTCGTAATGTTAGTTAGATATCTGTGCCACGGATGTAATAGTCGTAATGTTAGTTAGATATCTGTAGCACGGATGTAATAGTCGTAATGTTAGTTAGATATCTGTAGCATGGATGTAATAGTCGTAATGTTAGTTAGATATCTGTAGAATGGATGTAATAGTTGCAATGTTAGTTAGATATCTGTAGGATGGATGTAATAGTCGTAATGTTAGTTAGATATCTGTAGCATGGATGTAATAGATGTAATGTTAGTTAGATATCTGTAGAATGGATGTAATAGTCGTAATGTTAGTTAGATATCTGTGCCACGGATGTAATAGTCGTAATGTTAGTTAGATATCTGTAGCACGGATGTAACAGTCGTAATGTTAGTTAGATATCTGTAGCATGGATGTAATAGTCGTAATGTTAGTTAGATATCTGTAGAATGGATGGAATAGTCGTAATGTTAGTTAGATATCTGTAGCATGGATGGAATAGTCGTAATGTTAGTTAGATATCTGTAGCACGGATGTAATAGTCGTAATGTTAGTTAGATATCTGTAGCACGGATGTAACAGTCGTAATGTTAGTTAGATATCTGTAGCATGGATGTAATAGTCGTAATGTTAGTTAGATATCTGTAGAATGGATGGAATAGTCGTAATGTTAGTTAGATATCTGTAGCATGGATGTAATAGTCGTAATGTTAGTTAGATATCTGTAGCACGGATGTAATAGTTGTAATGTTAGCTAGATATATGTAGAATGGATGTAATAGTCGTAATGTTAGTTAGATATCTGTAGCATGGATGTAATAGTTGTAATGTTAGCTAGATATATGTAGAATGGATGTAATAGTCGTAATGTTAATTAGATATCTGTAACATGGATGTAATAGTCGTAATGTTAGTTAGATATCTGTAGGATGGATGTAATAGTCGTAATGTTAGTTAGATATCTGTAGCATGGATGTAATAGTCGTAATGTTAGTTAGATATCTGTTGCATGGATGTAATAGTCGTAATGTTAGTTAGATATCTGTAGGATGGATGTAATAGTCGTAATGTTAGTTAGATATCTGTAGGATGGATGGAATAGTCGTAATGTTCTCTTTTATCTACCATTTTCTTAACAATATTTACTGGTACTATATTATATAAGCAATATTATACTTACTGCATACATTGTATACAATAGATGTTAAACTCACATTATAAGCTATGGATGTTATATTGATTTATCGTTATTGACTAATACACTATTTACAATCTACAACAGTACATCTTTTACTTTTTTCTATCACTGCCGCGACTTTTACCGGACTTGACTATATATATACAATACTTGTGCACTGTCGAAGCATATAAATAATATGTGCATGAGGCTTAGAAATGGGGGAAAAGGCGAGGGTTCGCCGAGGCTTTTCCCGCGTTTCGCGGCGAATACACATATTTACTTATATGCTTCGACAGTGCACATGTATTGTATTTATCCTGCAATTTTAAATCGTAAATACACGTTTACTGGACGATGATAAAAGTATTTGAAATAATTTTGTGTATGTATTTGAAAACAATATCCCCCGATGTGCCCCGATGAGCTCTGGAGTGGGCGGAGCTTACTTTTGTATGTTCTATTTATAACTGACCAATATCAAAAAAAATATTGGGCAAGCTATATTGGTCGGTAAATGCTCTCATTGCAGGATAAATATGAGTAACATGCGGGGTGTCTTATCAGAAGCAGGAACTGCTTACCCTTTGCGAGCACCTGAGTTCACCCCCGGTTTTTTCGACATTTAACATTCTGTTCTATAACCTTATAGTTCCCGTATGACAAAGTTGTGAACATTTAGCTTCCTTTCCATTTAATTTGAATAAATTAAACTATTTGACAACATTGTGAAATGGTGATCTATTACAATGACATGTTTTAGCAGGAACTGAATACCATTCCGGAGCACCTGCGTTCAATCCCACTTTCAGTAGGGTTCATGCTACCTTCGTTTTATGTGCAATGTTTTGTAGATCGTTATTTGTCATTTTGTCCTTTTTCTTCTGGCCATTGTGCTGTCTGTTCTTCTTCATTTTACGGATTCCGGCTACCCCTTTGGTATCTTCAAACTCTTCATAGATATACATATGTATTATTATTTATACAGTTCATAAACGATTTATTTATGATTACAACTAGGGTCAATCTCCGTCAGGAATAGGTAACATTATCTGTACTTTTCTGCTATGTTTAGCCTTTTAGGTTTTTAATACTGCCAAACACTGTAAAAAAAATAAGTTGGATAGCCAATCTTTTGAATATGAGCGTACTTAATGAAGGTTGTTCTAGTGTCGTGCTGACTAAATTAGATATCTACGTTTATTCTGTTCTTTAGGTGTCAAACCAGTAATTCAACCAATCAGAGCTAAGAACATACAAAAGTAGTCCCTTTTAAAGAAAAAAGTTCCTTTCACTTTGTTGTATTGTGACAAAAACTGAATGGAATGGAATAATTAAATTGATAATTGAAGTTAAATGTATAAGGATTATTTTGAGCCCAAATTTGATTGATTTAGTTGTATTTTTATATGGATATGGAGGATTTGATGCATGACCTATAAATAGGGAATTTCTGGGGGATGACAGAGCTATTTTTAGAGTAGGTATTTTCCATAGCCTGGCATTTCACTGCAAGACTTAAAACATAGCCTGATATTTTGACAGAACGTAGAGGAATCATGGACGTTTCAGAAAATATATGGTCTTCGAAAGGTTAAACTTAAGATAAAATGGCCAGGTAGGCTCGAAAAAACAAACATTTAGTAGAAAACCTTAAAGAAATTAATTATAGGTTTCACACCATTAGTATGATAATAGATTGGAAACATGCAACTCTAATCAATATATACATGATGACTCATCTACATACAACAATAATCAATATATACATTATAACTTATCTACATACAACAATAATCAATATATACATTATAACTTATCTACATACAACAATAATCAATATATACATTATAGCTTATCTACATACAACAATAATCAATATATACATTATAACTTATCTACATACAACAATAATCAATATATACATTATAGCTTATCTACATACAACAATAATCAATATATACATTATAACTTATCTACATACAACAATAATCAATATATACATTATAGCTTATCTACATACAACAATAATCAATATATACATTATAGCTTATCTACATACAACAATAATCAATATATACATTATAGCTTATCTACATACAACAATAATCAATATATACATTATAACTTATCTACATACAACAATAATCAATATATACACTATAGCTTATCTACATACAACAATAATCAATATATACATTATAACTTATCTACCTATATGATTTATCAACTGGTTTATAATATTAGTAACACACTGGTATCTTCTAGGTGAGAAAGAACTCCTTATTCTTCTAGAGCACACGAGTTCATCCCTAGCTATTAATATAGTTGTTCTTCTGGAGCACACGAGTTCACACCTAGATATTAATGGAATTGTTGTACTGGATCACACGAGTTCACCCCTAGTTATTAATGGAGTTGTTCTTCTAGAGCACACGCGTTCATCCCTAGCTATTAATATAGTTGTTCTTCTGGAGCACACGAGTTCACCCCTAGCTATTAATGGAGTTGTTGTGCTGGATCACACGAGTTCACCCTTAACTATTAATGGAGTTGTTGTTCTGGAGCACACGAGACGAGTTCACCCCTAGCTATTAATGGAGTTGTTCTGGAGCACACTAATTCACCCCTAGCTATTAATGGAGTTGTTGTTCTCGAATACACGAGTTCACCCCTAGATATTAATGGAGTTGTTGTTCTGGAGCACACGAGTTCACCCCTAGCTATTAATGGAGTTGTTGTTCTGGAACACACGAGTTCACCTCTAGATATTAATGGAGTTGTTCTTCTGGAATACACGAGTTCACCCCTAGTTATTAATGGAGTTGTTCTTCTAGAGCACACGAGTTCATCCCTAGCTATTAATATAGTTGTTCTTCTGGAGCACACGAGTTCACACCTAGATATTAATGGAGCTGTTGTTCTGGAACACACGAGTTCACCCTAGATATTAATGGAGTTGTTGTTCTGGAACATACGAGTTCACCCTAGATATTAATGGAGTTGTTGTTCTGGAGCACACGAGTTCACCCCTAGCAATTAATGGAGTTGTTGTTCTGGAACACACGAGTTCACCTCTAGATATTAATGGAGTTGTTGTTCTGGAACACACGAGTTCACCTCTAGATATTAATGGAGCTGTTGTTCTGGAACACACGAGTTCACCCTAGATATTAATGGAGTTGTTGTTCTGGAACATACGAGTTCACCCTAGATATTAATGGAGCTGTTGTTCTAGAACACACGAGTTCACACCTATCTATTAATGGAGTTGTTGTTCTGGAACACACGATTTCACCCTAGATATTAATGGAGTTGTTGTTCTGGAACACACGAGTTCACCCCTAGCTATTAATGGAGTTGTTGTTCTGGAACACACGGGTTTACACCTAGCTATTAATGGAGCTGTTGCACTGGAACACATGAGTTAACCCTTAGATATTAATGGAGTTGTTCTTCTGGAGCACACTAGTTCACCCCTAGATAATAATGGAGTTGTTGTTCTGGAAAAGATGCGAGTTCACCCCTAGCTAGTAATAGAGTTGTTCTGGAGCACACGAGTTCACCCCTAGATATTAATGGAGTTGTTGTTCTGGAACACACGAGTTTACCCATAGCTATTAATGGAGTTGTTGTTCTGGAACACACGAGTTCACCCCTAGCTATTAACGGAGTTGTTCTGGAGCGCACTAGTTCACCGCTAGATATTAATGGAGTTGTTGTTCTGGAACACTCGAGTTCACCCCTATCTATTAATGGAGTTGTTATTCTGGAACACACGAGTACATCCCTAGAAATTAATGGAGTTTTTGTTCTGGAACATACGAGCTCACTCCTAGATATTAATGGAGTTGTTGTTCTGAAACACACGAGTTCACCCCTAGCTATTAATAGAGTTGTTCTGGAGCACACGAGTTCACCCCTAGATATTAATGGAGTTTTTGTTATGGAACACACGAGTTCAGCCCTAGATATTAATGGAGTTGTTGTTCTGGAGCACACGAGTTCACCCCTAGCTATTAATGGAGTTGTTGTTCTGGAACACACGAGTTCACCTCTAGATATTAATGGAGTTGTTGCTCTGGAACACACGAGTTCACCCTAGATATTAATGGAGTTGTTGTTCTGGAACACACGAGTTCACCCTAGATATTAATGGAGTTGTTGTTCTAGAACACACGAGTTCACACCTATCTATTAATGGAGTTGTTGTTCTGGAACATACGATTTCACCCTATCTATTAATGGAGTTGTTGTTCTGGAACACACGAGTTCGCCCCTAGCTGTTAATGGAGTTGTTGTTCTGGAACACACGAGTATACCCCTTGCTATTAATGGAGTTGTTGTACTGGAACACATGAGATAACCCTTAGATATTAATGGAGTTGTTCTTCTGAAGCACACAAGTTCACCCCTAGATAATAATGGAGTTGTTGTTCTGGAACACACGGGTTTACCCCTTGCTATTAATGGAGTTGTTGTTCTGGAACACACGAGTTCACCCCTATATATTAATGGAGTTGTTCTGGAGCACACTAGTTCACCCCTAGATATTAATGGAGTTGTTGTTCTGGAACATACGAGTTCACTCCTAGATATTAATGGAGTTGTTCTGGAGCACACGAGTTCACCCCTAAATATTAATGGAGTTTTTGTTATGGAACACACGAGTTCACCCCTAGCTATTAATGGAGTTGTTGTTCTGGAACACACGAGTTCACCCCTAGATATTAATGGAGTTGTTGTTCTGGAGCACACGAGTTCACCCCTAGCTATTAATGGAGTTGTTGTTCTGGAACACACGAGTTCACCTCTAGATATTAATGGAGTTGTTGCTCTGGAACACACGAGTTCACCCTAGATATTAATGGAGTTGTTGTTCTGGAACACACGAGTTCACCCTAGATATTAATGGAGTTGTTGTTCTAGAACACACGAGTTCACCCCTAGCTATTAATGGAGTTGTTGTTCTGGAACACACGAGTTCACCTCTAGATATTAATGGAGTTGTTGTTCTGGAACACACGAGTTCACCCTAGATATTAATGGAGTTGTTGTTCTAGAACACACAAGTTCACCCCTATCTATTAATGGAGTTGTTGTTCTGGATCATACGATTTCACCCTAGATATTAATGGAGTTGTTGTTCTGGAACACACGAGTTCACCCCTTGCTATTAATGGAGTTGTTGTACTGGAACACATGAGTTCACCCCTAGATATTAATGGAGTTGTTCTTCTGGAGCACACTTGTTCACCCCTAGATAATAATGGAGTTGTTGTTCTGGAACATACGACTTCACCCCTAGCTATTATTAGAGTTGTTCTGGAGCACACGAGTTCACCCCTAGATATTAATGAAGTTGTTGTTCTGGAACACACGAGTTTACCCCTAGCTATTAATGCAGTTGTTGTTCTGGAACACACGAGTTCACCCCTAGATATTAATGGAGTTTTTGTTCTAGAACACACGAGTTCACCCCTAAATATTAATGGAGTTTTTGTTATGGAACACACGAGTTCACCCCTAGCTATTAATGGAGTTGTTGTTCTGGAACACACGAGTTCACCCCTCGATATTAATGGAGTTGTTGTTCTGGAGCACACGAGTTCACCCCTAGCTATTAATGGAGTTGTTGTTTTGGAACACACGAGTTCACCTCTAGATATTAATGGAGTTGTTGTTCTGGAACACACGAGTTCACCCTAGATATTAATGGAGTTGTTGTTCTGGAACACACGAGTTCACCCCTAGCTATTAATGGAGTTGTTGTTCTGGAACACACGGGTTTACACCTAGCTATTAATGGAGCTGTTGCACTGGAACACATGAGTTAACCCTTAGATATTAATGGAGTTGTTCTTCTGGAGCACACTAGTTCACCCCTAGATAATAATGGAGTTGTTGTTCTGGAAAAGATGCGAGTTCACCCCTAGCTATTAATATAGTTGTTCTTCTGGAGCACACGAGTTCACACCTAGATATTAATGGAGCTGTTGTTCTGGAACACACGAGTTCACCCTAGATATTAATGGAGTTGTTGTTCTGGAACATACGAGTTCACCCTAGATATTAATGGAGTTGTTGTTCTGGAGCACACGAGTTCACCCCTAGCAATTAATGGAGTTGTTGTTCTGGAACACACGAGTTCACCTCTAGATATTAATGGAGTTGTTGTTCTGGAACACACGAGTTCACCTCTAGATATTAATGGAGCTGTTGTTCTGGAACACACGAGTTCACCCTAGATATTAATGGAGTTGTTGTTCTGGAACATACGAGTTCACCCTAGATATTAATGGAGCTGTTGTTCTAGAACACACGAGTTCACACCTATCTATTAATGGAGTTGTTGTTCTGGAACACACGATTTCACCCTAGATATTAATGGAGTTGTTGTTCTGGAACACACGAGTTCACCCCTAGCTATTAATGGAGTTGTTGTTCTGGAACACACGGGTTTACACCTAGCTATTAATGGAGCTGTTGCACTGGAACACATGAGTTAACCCTTAGATATTAATGGAGTTGTTCTTCTGGAGCACACTAGTTCACCCCTAGATAATAATGGAGTTGTTGTTCTGGAAAAGATGCGAGTTCACCCCTAGCTAGTAATAGAGTTGTTCTGGAGCACACGAGTTCACCCCTAGATATTAATGGAGTTGTTGTTCTGGAACACACGAGTTTACCCATAGCTATTAATGGAGTTGTTGTTCTGGAACACACGAGTTCACCCCTAGCTATTAACGGAGTTGTTCTGGAGCGCACTAGTTCACCGCTAGATATTAATGGAGTTGTTGTTCTGGAACACTCGAGTTCACCCCTATCTATTAATGGAGTTGTTATTCTGGAACACACGAGTACATCCCTAGAAATTAATGGAGTTTTTGTTCTGGAACATACGAGCTCACTCCTAGATATTAATGGAGTTGTTGTTCTGAAACACACGAGTTCACCCCTAGCTATTAATAGAGTTGTTCTGGAGCACACGAGTTCACCCCTAGATATTAATGGAGTTTTTGTTATGGAACACACGAGTTCAGCCCTAGATATTAATGGAGTTGTTGTTCTGGAGCACACGAGTTCACCCCTAGCTATTAATGGAGTTGTTGTTCTGGAACACACGAGTTCACCTCTAGATATTAATGGAGTTGTTGCTCTGGAACACACGAGTTCACCCTAGATATTAATGGAGTTGTTGTTCTGGAACACACGAGTTCACCCTAGATATTAATGGAGTTGTTGTTCTAGAACACACGAGTTCACACCTATCTATTAATGGAGTTGTTGTTCTGGAACATACGATTTCACCCTATCTATTAATGGAGTTGTTGTTCTGGAACACACGAGTTCGCCCCTAGCTGTTAATGGAGTTGTTGTTCTGGAACACACGAGTATACCCCTTGCTATTAATGGAGTTGTTGTACTGGAACACATGAGATAACCCTTAGATATTAATGGAGTTGTTCTTCTGAAGCACACAAGTTCACCCCTAGATAATAATGGAGTTGTTGTTCTGGAACACACGGGTTTACCCCTTGCTATTAATGGAGTTGTTGTTCTGGAACACACGAGTTCACCCCTATATATTAATGGAGTTGTTCTGGAGCACACTAGTTCACCCCTAGATATTAATGGAGTTGTTGTTCTGGAACATACGAGTTCACTCCTAGATATTAATGGAGTTGTTCTGGAGCACACGAGTTCACCCCTAAATATTAATGGAGTTTTTGTTATGGAACACACGAGTTCACCCCTAGCTATTAATGGAGTTGTTGTTCTGGAGCGCACTAGTTCACCGCTAGATATTAATGGAGTTGTTGTTCTGGAACACACGAGTTCACCCCTATCTATTAATGGAGTTGTTATTCTGGAACACACGAGTACACCCCTAGAAATTAATGGAGTTTTTGTTCTGGAACATACGAGCTCACTCCTAGATATTAATGGAGTTGTTGTTCTGAAACACACGAGTTCACCCCTAGCTATTAATAGAGTTGTTCTGGAGCACACGAGTTCACCCCTAGATATTAATGGAGTTTTTGTTATGGAACACACGAGTTCACCCCTAGCTATTAATGGAGTTGTTGTTCTGGAACACACGAGTTCACCCCTAGATATTAATGGAGTTGTTGTTCTGGAGCACACGAGTTCACCCCTAGCTATTAATGGAGTTGTTGTTCTGGAACACACGAGTTCACCTCTAGATATTAATGGAGTTGTTGCTCTGGAACACACGAGTTCACCCTAGATATTAATGGAGTTGTTGTTCTGGAACACACGAGTTCACCCTAGATATTAATGGAGTTGTTGTTCTAGAACACACGAGTTCACCCCTAGCTATTAATGGAGTTGTTGTTCTGGAACACACGAGTTCACCTCTAGATATTAATGGAGTTGTTGTTCTGGAACACACGAGTTCACCCTAGATATTAATGGAGTTGTTGTTCTAGAACACACAAGTTCACCCCTATCTATTAATGGAGTTGTTGTTCTGGATCATACGATTTCACCCTAGATATTAATGGAGTTGTTGTTCTGGAACACACGAGTTCACCCCTTGCTATTAATGGAGTTGTTGTACTGGAACACATGAGTTCACCCCTAGATATTAATGGAGTTGTTCTTCTGGAGCACACTTGTTCACCCCTAGATAATAATGGAGTTGTTGTTCTGGAACATACGACTTCACCCCTAGCTATTATTAGAGTTGTTCTGGAGCACACGAGTTCACCCCTAGATATTAATGAAGTTGTTGTTCTGGAACACACGAGTTTACCCCTAGCTATTAATGCAGTTGTTGTTCTGGAACACACGAGTTCACCCCTAGATATTAATGGAGTTTTTGTTCTAGAACACACGAGTTCACCCCTAAATATTAATGGAGTTTTTGTTATGGAACACACGAGTTCACCCCTAGCTATTAATGGAGTTGTTGTTCTGGAACACACGAGTTCACCCCTCGATATTAATGGAGTTGTTGTTCTGGAGCACACGAGTTCACCCCTAGCTATTAATGGAGTTGTTGTTTTGGAACACACGAGTTCACCTCTAGATATTAATGGAGTTGTTGTTCTGGAACACACGAGTTCACCCTAGATATTAATGGAGTTGTTGTTCTAGAACACACAAGTTCACCCCTATCTATTAATGGAGTTGTTGTTCTGGATCATACGATTTCACCCTAGATATTAATGGAGTTGTTGTTCTGGAACACACGAGTTCTCCCGTAGCTATTAATGGAGTTGTTGTTCTGGAACACACGAGTTCACCCCTTGCTATTAATGGAGTTGTTGTACTGGAACACATGAGTTCACCCCTAGATATTAATGGAGTTGTTCTTCTGGAGCACACTTGTTCACCCCTAGATAATAATGGAGTTGTTGTTCTGGAACATACGACTTCACCCCTAGCTATTATTAGAGTTGTTCTGGAGCACACGAGTTCACCCCTAGATATTAATTAAGTTGTTGTTCTGGAACACACGAGTTTACCCCTAGCTATTAATGCAGTTGTTGTTCTGGAACACACGAGTTCACCCCTATATATTAATGGAGTTTTTGTTCTAGAACAGACGAGTTCACTCCTAGATATTAATGGAGTTGTTGTTCTGAAAGACACGAGTTCACCCCTAGCTATTAATAGAGTTGTTCTGGAGCACACGAGTTCACCCCTAAATATTAATGGAGTTTTTGTTATGGAACACACGAGTTCACCCCTAGCTATTAATGGAGTTGTTGTTCTGGAACACACGAGTTCACCCCGAGCTATTAATGGAGTTGTTGTTCTGGAAAACACGAGTTCACCCTAGATATTAATGGAGTTATTGTTCTAGAACACACGAGTTCACCCCTATCTATTAATGGAGTTGTTGCTCTGGAACACACGATTTCACCCTAGATATTAATGGAGTTGTTGTTCTGGAACACACGAGTTCTCCCGTAGCTATTAATGGAGTTGTTGTTCTGGAACACACGAGTTTACCCCTTGCTATTAATGGAGTTGTTGTTCTGGAGCACACGAGTTCACCCCTAGCTAGTAATGGAGTTGTTGTTCTGGAACACACGAGTTCACCCCTATATATTAACGGAGTTGTTCTGGAGCACACTAGTTCACCCCTAGATATTAATGGAGTTGTTGTTCTGGAACACACGAGTTCACCCCTAGCTATTAATGGAGTTGTTGTTCTGGAGCACACGAGTACACCCCTAGATATTAATGGAGTTTTTGTTCTGGAACATACGAGTTCACTCCTAGATATTAATGGAGTTGTTGTTTTTGAAACACACGAGTTCACCTCTAGCTATTAAAGGAGTTGTTGTTCTGGAACACACGAGATCACCCCTAGCTATTAATGGAGTTATTGTTCTGGAATACACGAGTTCACCCATAGATATTAATGGAGTTGTTGTTCTGGAACACACGAGATCACCCCTAGCTATTAATGGAGTTGTTGTTCTGGAACACACGAGTTCCCCCTCGGATATTAATGGAGTTGTTGTTCTGGAACAGACGAGTTCACCCCTAGCTATTAATGGAGTTGTTGTTCTGGAACACACGAGGTTACCCCTAGCTGTTAATGGAGTTGTTCTTTTGGAGCACACGAGAGTTCACCCCTAGCTATTAATGGAGTTGTTGTTCTGGAGCTCACGAGTTCATCCCTAGTTATTAATGGAGTTGTTCTGGAGCACACGATTTCACCCTTAGATATTAATGGAGTTTTTGTTCGGGAACACACGAGTTCAACCCTAGATATTTATGGAGTTGTTGTTCTGGAACACACGAGTTCACCCCTAGCTATTAATGGAGTTGTTGTTCTGGAACACACGAGTTCACCCTTAGATATTAATGGAGTTGTTGTTCAGGAACACACGAGTTCACCCTAGATATTAATGGAGTTATTGTTGAGGAACACACGAGTTCATCCTAGATATTAATGGAGTTGTTGTTCTGGAACACACGAGTTCACCCCTAGATATTAATGGAGTTATTGTTCTGGAACACATGAGTTTACCCTAGATATTGATGAAGTTGTTGTTCTGGAACACACGAGTTCACCCTAGATAATAATGGAGTTTTTCTGGAACACACGAGTTCACCATAGATATTAATGGAGTTGTTGTTCTGGAACACACGAGTTCACCCTAGATATTAATGGAGTTGTTGTTCTGGAACACACGAGTTCACCCTAGATATTAATGGAGTTGTTGTTCTGGAACACACGAGTTCACCCTAGCTATTAATGGAGTTGTTGTTCTGGAACACACGAGTTCACCTCAAGATATTAATGGAGTTGTTGTTGCTCAATCTTTAGATATTTGTAGATGTTTTGTAAACCATTGTATATACAGTCAAATCTGTACTAAGAGATCTACTTTAGGACAAAGAAAGAGTGGCCTAATAAGATAGGTGACCTCTTAAAATAGGTTTAATTTCTATGAAATTTTATACTACAGAACTGAGAAAAGATGACCTTTTGAATAGAGATGACTGCTTAATAGAGGTGACCGCATGGGCAGGTTTGAATGTATCTTTGCTCTTTTTCGTCCTTTGTATTTTTGTTCTTTAGTTATCAGTTGTTAATTTATCCCTTCAGTATTTTCAACCTGTTCCCAGAAGATATCCTCGTCAATATGATTACATTGATTCTTGTGACAACTCCACAACATACTGTCTTAAGTCTATCAACACTCAACGATTCAATAATAAAACACAACAGCTTAGGATAAAAAGAATGATGAATGTGATGACAATAAGAGTTATATGTAGTGGCATAAGAGACGTTAGAATCTTCAAGGCGATAACATTTTTAATCATAAGTAAAATCAATCAGTCATTTCACTGAGAACCGTAATTATAAGTAACAGATGTTTTCCTACAAATAAACACAAGCCATTACACAATATCTAAAAATAACAATTGACACACCTCTATGTAAGGATCCAAGCTGAAAAGCACCAACGATAATTAACACACCGTTATGTTAGGATCCAAGTTTAAAACCACGAACGATAATTAACGAACCGCTATGTTAGGATCCAAGTTTAAAACCAACAACGCCAATTAACACACCGTTATGTTAGGACCCAAGTTTAAAACCACCAGCGACAATTAACACACCGTTATGTTAGGACCCAAGTTTAAAACAACCAACGCCAATTAACACACCGTTACGTTAGGATCCAAGTTTAAAACCACCAACGACAATTAACATACCGTTATGTTAGGATCCAAGTATAAAACCACCAACGACAATCGACACACCGCTATATTAGGATCCAAGTTTAAAACCACCAACGACAATTAGCACAATGTTTTGCTAGGACCCCAGTTGAAAACCACCAATGACAATTGACACACCGCTATGTTAGGATCCAAGTATAAAACCACCAAAGACAATTATTTCATATCAGTTCTAAATTCGAATTTTCGATTGGTGTAGAGATGGTCATGTGTCATGCATTAATCTTCGTGAAAGAAATCCACCAGTCATTAACATGATGCCCGCGGCATTATCATGTTAATGACCGCTCGAGGTATTAAAGTTGCGTCCCTTTTTTAAAGCGCGACGAAGATCGTGCAGTTGTCAAAGTAAGCCAACATTGTACTAAAATGAGCAAAATTATTTAGAGAGTCTTATTTCCTTTAATGAAATAAAGATAATAGTTATTTATGTATAAGTCATTGTCGTGATATATAGACTTCCTTTGGGACAGTATTATTGGTCAGGCATTATCAATGTTTCAGTCAATACTAATGTCCCTTGGGAAGTCCATAAATCACGATAATGCCCTATACATAAGTAACTATTATATAATTAACACACCGCTATGTTAGGACCAAAGATTAAACCCACCAACGACAATAAACCGACCGAAATGTTAATATCCTGTGACAATAGACCTACTTTTATGTTAGTACACCAGGGGCTGACGTCCATACGTTTATGTTTATCTTGTAAACAATAACATCAACAAAGGTTTGACGTCCATAACGTTTATGTTTATCTTGTAATCAATAACATCAACAAAGGTCTGACTTCCATAACGTTTATGTTTATCTTGTAAACAATAACATCAACAAAGTTCTGACGTTCATACGTTTATGTTTATTTTGCAGAAAATAACATCACCAAAAAAACTGATGGCCATACGTTAATGTTCATCTCATATACCATGACACCAAAAAAGAGCTGACGTCCATAACATGAATCTTTTTCTTGTGAACAATAACATCAACAAAGTGTTGACGTCCATAACGTTTATGTTTATCTTATAAATAATAACATCAACAAAGGGTTGACGTCCTTACGTTTAAGTTTATCTTGTAAACAATAACATCAACAGAGATCTGACGTCCATACGTTTATGTTTATCTTGAAAACAATAACATCAACAAAGCGTTGACGTCCATAACATTTATGCTTATCTTGTAAACAATAACATCAACGAAGGGTGGATGTCCATAACGTTTATGTTTATCTGGTAAGCCTTAATATCAACAAAGAGCTGACGTCCATAGCGCTTATGTTTATCTTGTAAGCAATAACATCAACAAAGAGCTGACGTCCATAACGGTTATGTTTATCTTGTAAACAATAACATCAACAACGATTTGATGGCCGTACCGTTTATGTTTATCTTGTAAACAATAACATCAACAAAGAGTTGACGTCCATAACGTTTATGTTTATCTTGTAAGCAATAACATCAACACAGATTTGATTGCCATAACGTTTATCTTTATCTTGTAGACAATAACACCAACAAAGGGTTGACGTCCATAACGTTTATGTTTATCTTGTAAGCAATAACATCAACAAAGGGTTGACGTCCATAACGTTTATATTTATCTTGTAAACAATAACATCAACAAAGATTTGATTGCCATAATGTTTATGTTTATCATGCAAACAATAACATCAACAAAGGGTTGACGTCCATAACGTTTAAGTTGAACTTGTAAGCAATAACATCAACAAAGGATTGACGTCCACAACGTTAAGGTTTATCTTGTAAACAATAACACCAACAAAGGGTTGACGTCCATAACGTTTAAGTTTATCTTGTAAGCAATAACATCAACAAAGGGTTGCCGTTCATAACGTTTATCTTTATCTTGCAAACAATAACATCAACAAAGGGTTGACGTCCATAACGTTTATATTTATTTTGTAAGCAATAACATCAGCAACGGGTTGCCGTCCATAACGTTTAAGTTTATCTTTTAAACAATAACATCAACAAAGGGTTGCCGTCCATAACGATTAAGTTTATCTTGTAAACAATAACATCAACAAAGGGTTGGCGTCCATAACGTTTATGTTTATCTTGTAAACAATAACATCAACAAAGGGTTGCCGTCCATAACGATTAAGTTTATCTTGTAAACAATAACATCAACAAAGGGTTGCCGTCCATAACGTTTATGTTTATCTTGTAAACAATAACATCAACAAAGGGTTGCCGTCCATAACGATTAAGTTTATCTTGTAAACAATAACATCAACAAAGGGTTGGCGTCCATAACGTTTATGTTTATCTTGTAAACAATAACATCAACAAAGGGTTGCCGTCCATAACGATTAAGTTTATCTTGTAAACAATAACATCAACAAAGGGTTGCCGTCTATAACATTTATGTTTATCTTGTAATCAATAACATCAACAAAGGGTTGCCGTCCATAACGTTTATCTTTATCTTGTAAACAATGACATCAACAAAGGGTTGACGTCCATAACGTTTATATTTATCTTGTAAGCAATAACATCAAGAAAGGGTTGACGTCCATAACGTTTAAGTTTATCTTGCATACAATAACATCAACAAAGGGTTGCGTCCATAACGTTTATGTTTATCTTGTAAACAATAACATCAACAAAGGGTTGCCGTCCATAACGTTTATGTTTATCTTGTAAACAATAACATCAACAAAGGGTTGGCGTCCATAACGTTTAAGCTTATCTTGTAAACAATAACATCAACAAAGGATTGACATCCATAACGTTTAAGTTTATCTTGTAAACAATAACATCAACAAAGGGTTGACGTCCATAACGTTTAAGTTTATCTTGAAAACAATAACATCAACAAAGGGTTGCCGTCCATAACGTTTAAGCTTATCTTGTAAACAATAACATCAACAAAGGATTGACGTCCATAACGTTTAAGCTTATCTTGTAAACAATAACATCAACAAAGGATTGACATCCATAACGTTTAAGTTTATCTTGTAAACAATAACATCAACAAAGGGTTGACGTCCATAACGTTTAAGTTTATCTTGAAAACAATAACATCAACAAAGGGTTGCCGTCCATAACGTTTAAGTTTATCTTGTAAGCAATAACATCAACAAAGGGCTGATGTCCATAACGTTTATGATTCTCTTATAAATCTAGACATCTTGAAGTAGGTCGTTAGTAATTTCCTAAAGAGAATGTGATCGGATTGATGTTTCTAATCAATAATCTTTCTACTTGAAATCTACCTACATATTAAAGCGTATCTAACTGATATTTAATACTGATATTCTACATGTACTTGAAGACATTTATACTGTTTGTAAATACATATCTACAGGTAAAAAGAATAAAAACACAAAGATGATGTTATAATGGAACATTTGATCTGAGCTCATATAATCTAAATAGATGTTAGATGTTTTGATATTATCTGACGTCAATCGTTAAACAGGCTTATAATTAAATTTCGTCATTTGCAATAGGGGCCGTCGTGGTCGTCATTGTAATCGTTTGGTAGTTGGATATAAGCAGTCAGTGCCTATCACCACTAAAGTTGTTAATTCGAGAAAACATCATGGAATAAAGTTTGTCATTGATTTCCGACAGATCGGTGGTTTTCTCTGGATACACCGGTTTCCACAACCAATAAAACTGACCGCCACAATATTATTGAAATATTGTTGAAAGTGGCGTTATAATCCATAAACCTAACCCTAACACTCATAAGCAATAACAGAGCGATAACGGATCTCAATTAATGCTTTTATATGATTTCAATTGTTTAATTTGAATTCAAAATGATCAGAAATCCCCGTTTGGTTAATTTCTATAGAAATTGTCAGAGACAGCTAGGAATATTACAAGAGCGTATTGTTAGGGATGTCCCTTTAGAAGATTTTAGCTATATACAATAATTTTGTTATAAAAAAACATAGGCTCCACAAGCCATTGACAAACTTTATTCATATACAACGTCATATGTTGTGGTATATGTTGTATGTGTTTAAAGATTTCAAGAGAGAGAGGCGATTGTTGTTATTAGTATAATTGTTGATCATCACTGTTTAAGATTTTCTTTCATACAGCTGTGTGCAATATTTGTTTTTATTTCATGGTAGGATTAACTGTTGGTAGTATTTGGCCTGACTATTATAATGACACTAGAAGAAGGAGGACGGCGTATATGTGTGAAGATCACAGTTATATTGGTCAACATTCCTGTAGCGGTAAGTCGACAAACGAGAACGGCGGACATGTGTGAAGGTCACAATCAAATTGGTCAACATTCCTGTAGCGGTAAGTCGGCAAAGGAAGACGGCGGACATGTGTGAAGGTCACAATTACATTGGTCAACATTCCTGTAGCGGTAAGTCGGCAAAGGAGGACGGCGGACATGTGTGAAGGTCAAAATTACATTGATCAACATTTCTTTAGCGGTAAATCGACAAAGGAGGACGATTGACATGTGTGATGGTCACAATTATATTGGACACCATTCCGGTAGCAGTAAGTCTACAAACGAGGACGGCGGATATGTGTGAAGATCACAGTTATATTGATCAACATTCCTGTAGCGATAAGTCAACAAAGGAGGACTACGGACATGTGTGAAGGTCACAATTATATTGGTCAACATTCCTGTAGCGGTAAGTCAACAAAGGAGGACTACGGACATGTGTGAAGGTCACAATTATATTGATCAACATTCCTGTAGCGATAAGTCAACAAAGGAGGACTACGGACATGTGTGAAGGTCACAATTATATTGGTCAACATTCCTGTAGCGGTAAGTCAACAAAGGAGGACTACGGACATGTGTGAAGGTCACAATTATATTGGTCAACATTCCTGTAGCGGTAAGTCAGCAAAGGAGGACTACGGACATGTGTGAAGGTCACAGTTAAACTGGTCAACATCCTTGTAGCGGTATGTCCACAGACGAGGACTACGGAGATATTTGAAGGTCACAATTATATTGGTCAACATTCCGGTAGTTATATGTCGACAAAGGAGGAGGGCGGATATGTGTGAGGGTCACAATTATATTGGTCAACATCCCTGTAGCGGTAAATCGACAAATAAGAACGGTGGACATGTGTGAAGGTCACAATTATATTGGTCAACATTCCTGTAACGGTAAGTCGACAAACGAGGACTGAGGAGATATTTGAAGGTCACAGTTATATTGGTGGACATTACTGTAGCGGTTAGCTATACATAGTCGACAAAAGAGAACGGCGGACATGTGTGAAGGTCACAATTATATTGGTCAACATTCCTGTAGCGGTAAATCGACAAACGAGGACTGAAGAGATATTTGAAGGTCACAGTTATATTGGTCAGCATTCTTGTAGCGATAAGTCAGCCAAGGAGAATGACGGACATATGTGAAGGTTACAGTTATATTGGTCAGAATTTCTGTAGCGGTAAGTCAGTCAAAGTTACTGATCTTCTAGAGACAGTCCACGTGTTACTATTAAAGGCCACAAACATCATCTGATAGGGAAATAATGTTGGACATCAGCATACGTAAATAAATACAAATAACATAATTAAAAACAGGAACCTCTTCCAAAGTAATTAGAGTGAAGACATCGTGAAGGACAAGTAATCTGACAAAATGTCTCCGTTGGAATATACTCCACAAATCAAAAAAATTTCTAAGTTGAATGTTTATCTTTATTATAGATATTTGGTATTGTAGCAGCAGCCTTGGGAATATGGATAGCGTTAGACGATCCTAGCTTTATGCACTTTACCCATCTGGACGAAATAGAATTATTTAATACATCATATGTGAAAATGAGTTCGTATTTGATAATTGCTGGAGGATTTGGAACGGCTATGTTTGGTATATTAGGAATAGTAGCCGCAGCAACAGAGAGTATGAAACTATTAGCAACAGTAAGTATAAAAAATAAGGAGGGGAGTGTATTGTTAGCAACAGTAAGTATAACAAATGGGAGGGGGTGGTGAATTATTAGCAGCAGTAAGTATGAGCAATGGGTGGGGGGTGGGGGAGGGGGGTGTTATTATTAGCAGCAGTAACCATAGAAAATGGGGGGTGAAGTGAATTATTAGCAGCAGTAAGTATAAACCAATGGGGGGGGGGGGGGGGGGGTTATTATTAGTAGCAGTAAGCATAAACAATGGGAGAGGGAGATTTGTTATTAGCAGCCAGTGGCGGATCCAGAGGGGGGCGGAGGGGAGAGAGAGAGAGAGAGAGAGAGAGAGAGAGAGAGAGAGAGGGGGGGGGGGGAGGGGGGTCTTCCGTCCCTCTATTAAGCATATCAGCATTCATTCATTCGCCTGTTAAATGTAATAAATCATTATATATTTTTAGCCATTGCATTGTCCTTTTAGTTTATCTAATTACTTTTGAACTTTTGAAGCAGTCGACGATTAATCAGAAAACAAAGTGTTATTATAATCCCTTAAACATTAATTTAATCAAAATCCATCCATTCTACAAACACTTCAATACAAATTACCCCATTTTCAAGAGAGAAACATGAAAAAATTGGCTACTATTGCACGCCGGGTATTCGGAAACTCGGTGCAAACTAGTTATTTTGAACGTTTTCATTGGTCAATTTTGAATTTTTGGACACTACAGACCGCGGAGCATGCTGTTCCGTGTTCCGTTGTCGTCATGCTCAACGTTCTGTAATGTCAAAGTTCAAAGTGTTCGCACCTGTTCCGAGTATACGAATACCCGGCGTGATAAGGAAATCAGGGGAGTCACAGCTCCAGATAGATAATTTCAAGTGACATCTCCCTTTAATTTACACTCACTGCTTAGAAACTATTTGAAATTTTTTGGAAAAGATTCATGCGTTTTAATACACTTCATCACATTCACAAAATGCTTCAAAATTGTTGACGGAGAAGCCTCCTAAATACTCAAAACCCAGGAGCTTCCGGGGGGTGGGGGGTTTCATCCCCGGTGCCTCCTACCAGGGCTCTGCCCTGGACCCGCTGGAGACCTTAAGCGGTGCCCAGACCCCTCGCCGACTTTCGTCCCCCTAACACAAGATGCTGGATCCGGCCCTGGCAGCAGTAAGTATATACAATGGGCAGAGGGAGATTTGTTATTAGCAGCAGTAAGTATAAACAATGGGGGGAGGGATATATATATTATTAGCAGCAGTAAGAATAAACAATGAGGGGGGAGGGAGATTTGTTATTAGCAACAGTAAGAATAAACAATGGGGGGAGGGAGATTTATTATTAGCAGCAGTAAGCATAAACAATGGGAGGAGAGGATATTTATTATTAGCTGCAGTAAGCATAAACAATGGGGGAGAGGATATTTATTATTAGCTGCAGTAAGCATAAACAATGGGGGAGAGGATATTTATTATTAGCTGCCGTAAGCATAAACAATGGGGGAGAGGATATTTATTATTAGCTGCAGTAAGCATAAACAATGGGGGAGAGGATATTTATTATTAGCTGCAGTAAGCATAAACAATGGGGGAGAGGATATTTATTATTAGCAGCAGTATGAATAAACAATGGGAGAGAGGATATTTATTATTAGCAGCAGTAAGTATAAACAATGGGGGAGAGGATATTTATTATTAGCAGCAGTAAGCATAAACAATGGGGGCACTATTTGGTGTATTAATAATTGTAAATGTTTAAACCAGTAAAGCATAAACAGAGGGAAAAAACCCAACAATACCTAAGCTAAAACTATGAGCAATACAAACCCCTCCAAAACCCTGGGGTGTAGACAGGTGCTCTTGAAGAGTAAACAGTTCTTGTCTCTTATAAGACGCCCGCAATGCTACTCATATGTAGGCAAGGCGTGTTGGAACCACCACACGCAAACATACACAAATAGAAAATGACATATCAGCCCTCCTACTGAGAACATGGTAAAGAATGTAAATAACAGGATGATTGCAACTACTGAGAACATGGTAAAGAATGTAGATAACAGGATGATTGCAACTACTGAGAACATGGTAAAGAATGTAAATAACAGGATGATTGCAACTACTGAGAACATGGTAAAGAATGTAAATAGCAGGATAATTACAACTACTGAGAACATGGTAAAGAATGTAAATAACAGGATAGTTACAACTACTGAGAACATGGTAAAGAATGTAAATAGCAGGATAATTACAACTACTAAGAACATGGTAAAGAATGTAAATAGCAGGATAATTACAACTACTGAGAACATGGTAAAGAATGTAAATAGCAGGATAATTACAACTACTAAGAACATGGTAAAGAATGTAAATAGCAGGATAATTACAACTACTAAGAACATGGTAAAGAATGTAAATAGCAGGATAATTACAACTACTAAGAACATGGTAAAGAATGTAAATAGCAGGATAATTACAACTACTAAGAACATGGTAAAGAATGTAAATAGCAGGATAATTACAACTACTAAGAACATGGTAAAGAATGTAAATAACAGGATAATTACAACTACTGAGAACATGGTAAAGAATGTAAATAGCAGGATAATTACAACTACTGAGAACATGGTAAAGAATGTAAATAGCAGGATAATTACAACTACTGAGAACATGGTAAAGAATGTAAATAACAGGATAATTACAACTACTGAGAACATGGTAAAGAATGTAAATAACAGGATAATTACAACTACTGAGAACATGGTAAAGAATGTAAATAGCAGGATAATTACAACTACTGAGAACATGGTAAAGAATGTAAATAACAGGATAATTACAACTACTAAGAACATGGTAAAGAATGTAAATAACAGGATAATTACAACTACTGAGAACATGGTAAAGAATGTAAATAGCAGGATAATTACAACTACTGAGAACATGGTAAAGAATGTAAATAGCAGGATAATTACAACTACTGAGAACATGGTAAAGAATGTAAATAACAGGATAATTACAACTACTGAGAACATGGTAAAGAATGTAAATAACAGGATAATTACAACTACTGAGAACATGGTAAAGAATGTAAATAGCAGGATAATTACAACTACTGAGAACATGGTAAAGAATGTAAATAACAGGATAATTACAACTACTAAGAACATGGTAAAGAATGTAAATAACAGGATAATTACAACTACTGAGAACATGGTAAAGAATGTAAATAACAGGATAATTACAACTACTAAGAACATGGTAAAGAATGTAAATAACAGGATAATTACAACTACTAAGAGCATGGTAAAGAATGTAAATAACAGGATAATTACAACTACTAAGAACATGGTAAAGAATGTAAATAGCAGGATAATTACAACTACTGAGAACATGGTAAAGAATGTAAATAGCAGGATAATTACAACTACTAAGAACATGGTAAAGAATGTAAATAGCAGGATAATTACAACTACTAAGAACATGGTAAAGAATGTAAATAGCAGGATAATTACAACTACTGAGAACATGGTAAAGAATGTAAATAACAGGATAATTACAACTACTGAGAACATGGTAAAGAATGTAAATAGCAGGATAATTACAACTACTGAGAACATGGTAAAGAATGTAAATAACAGGATAATTACAACTACTAAGAACATGGTAAAGAATGTAAATAACAGGATAATTACAACTACTGAGAACATGGTAAAGAATGTAAATAGCAGGATAATTACAACTACTGAGAACATGGTAAAGAATGTAAATAGCAGGATAATTACAACTACTGAGAACATGGTAAAGAATGTAAATAACAGGATAATTACAACTACTGAGAACATGGTAAAGAATGTAAATAACAGGATAATTACAACTACTGAGAACATGGTAAAGAATGTAAATAGCAGGATAATTACAACTACTGAGAACATGGTAAAGAATGTAAATAACAGGATAATTACAACTACTAAGAACATGGTAAAGAATGTAAATAACAGGATAATTACAACTACTGAGAACATGGTAAAGAATGTAAATAACAGGATAATTACAACTACTGAGAACATGGTAAAGAATGTAAATAACAGGATAATTACAACTACTAAGAGCATGGTAAAGAATGTAAATAACAGGATAATTACAACTACTAAGAACATGGTAAAGAATGTAAATAGCAGGATAATTACAACTACTGAGAACATGGTAAAGAATGTAAATAGCAGGATAATTACAACTACTGAGAACATGGTAAAGAATGTAAATAACAGGATAATTACAACTACTGAGAACATGGTAAAGAATGTAAATAACAGGATAATTACAACTACTGAGAACATGGTAAAGAATGTAAATAACAGGATAATTACAACTACTGAGAACATGGTAAAGAATGTAAATAGCAGGATAATTACAACTACTAAGAACATGGTAAAGAATGTAAATTGCAGGATAATTACAACTACTAAGAACATGGTAAAGAATGTAAATAGCAGGATAATTACAACTACTGAGAACATGGTAAAGAATGTAAATAGCAGGATAATTACAACTACTAAGAACATGGTAAAGAATGTAAATAGCAGAATAATTACAACTACTAAGAACATGGTAAAGAATGTAAATAGCAGGATAATTACAACTACTGAGAACATGGTAAAGAATGTAAATAACAGGATAATTACAACTACTGAGAACATGGTAAAGAATGTAAATAGCAGGATAATTACAACTACTGAGAACATGGTAAAGAATGTAAATAGCAGGATAATTACAACTACTGAGAACATGGTAAAGAATGTAAATAACAGGATAATTACAACTACTGAGAACATGGTAAAGAATGTAAATAACAGGATAATTACAACTACTGAGAACATGGTAAAGAATGTAAATAGCAGGATAATTACAACTACTGAGAACATGGTAAAGAATGTAAATAGCAGGATAATTACAACTACTGAGAACATGGTAAAAAATGTAAATAACAGGATAATTACAACTACTGAGAACATGGTAAAGAATGTAAATAACAGGATAATTACAACTACTGAGAACATGGTAAAGAATGTAAATAACAGGATAATTACAACTACTGAGAACATGGTAAAGAATGTAAATAGCAGGATAATTACAACTACTAAGAACATGGTAAAGAATGTAAATAGCAGGATAATTACAACTACTAAGAACATGGTAAAGAATGTAAATAGCAGGATAATTACAACTACTGAGAACATGGTAAAGAATGTAAATAACAGGATAATTACAACTACTAAGAACATGGTGATATGTCCTTCTAATTGTATTGTCATTTACATATCAACAGTGTAGACACATTTTTATTAATTTTAGTTTGTGTCAAATAATTATTCAAAGGCGTAAGGGACCATGATCGTATAGTAGTTGGATTTACAACTACCTGTGCAATCAGTGTCTATCACCATTAAAGCAGAAAATTCGAATTCCGTTCATGACAAGGTCTACTCGATACAACATTATGTGATAAAGCTTGTCCGTAACTGGCGACAGGTCGGTGGTTTTCTCTGGTTACTTCGTTTCCTCCACCAATAAAGCTGACCGCCGCGATACAACTGTAATATTGTTAAAAGTGGTGTTCAAGACCATAAGCCAAACCAACCTCAAAGGCGTAAGAGTTGACCGGCAATAGGGGGACAAACCTTTGAAGTGGGGTGGGGGCAAGTTTCATGAGTGTGCATGTAAAATGGACAATCCAGAGAAACTGGCAACACATGGCACATAATACGAAGAAAAAAATAACACCACTATACGCGCACAAATACACACAACGTAAATAAGATATGAACCCTCGTACAAACAGCTGGAGGCAAAGAAGAACAAAACATCGTTTTTCTGAGGAAATAGTACCAAACATCACAACACGAAACTCAGAACGTAATAGCATAACACAGCAAACTAATAAAATGAGCATTCCAATGCTTTTTTCCTGTAGGGCTATAGTAGTTGTATGTGATTTTTCCGGTAGGGCTATAGTAGTTTTATGTGACTTTGTTCCTGTAGGGCTATAGTAGTTTTATATAACTTTGTTCCTGTAAGGCTATAGTAGTTTTATGTAACTTTGTTCCTGTAGGATTATAGTAGCTTTATGTAGCTTTGTTCCTGTAGGGTTATAGTAGTTTATGTAACTTTGTTCCTGTAGGTTATAGTAGTTTTATGTAGCTTTGTTCCTGTAGTGTTATAGTAGCTTTATGTAACTTTGTTCCTGTAGGGTTATAGTAAGTTTATGTAACTTTGTTCCTGTAGGGTTATAGTAGTTTTATGTAGCTTTATTCCTGTAGGGTTATAGTAGTTTATGTAACTTTGTTCCTGTAGGGTTATAGTAGTTTTATGTAACTTTGTTCCTGTAGGATTATAGTAGCTTTATGTAACTTTGTTCCTGTAGGGTTATAGTAGCTTTATGTAACTTTGTTCCTGTAGGGTTATAGTAAGTTTATGTAACTTTGTTTCTGTAGGGTTATAGTAGTTTTATGTAGCTTTTTCCTGTAGGGTTATAGTAGTTTTATGTAGCTTTGTTCCTGTAGGGCTATATTAGTTTTATGTGACTTTGTTCCTGTAGGGTTATAGTAGTTTTATGTAACTTTGTTCCTGTAGGGTTATAGTAGTTTTATGTAGCTTTGTTCCTGTAGGGTTATAGTAGTTTTATGTAGCTTTGTTCCTGTAGGGCTATAGTAGTTTTATGTGACTTTGTTCCTGTAGGGTTATAGTAGTTTTATGTAGCTTTTTCCTGTAGGGTTATAGTAGTTTTATGTAGCTTTGTTCCTGTAGGGCTATATTAGTTTTATGTGACTTTGTTCCTGTAGGGTTATAGTAGTTTTATGTAACTTTGTTCCTGTAGGGTTATAGTAGTTTTATGTAGCTTTGTTCCTGTAGGGTTAAAGTAGTTTTATGTAGCTTTGTTCCTGTAGGGTTATAGTAGTTTTATGTAACTTTGTTTCTGTAGGGTTATAGTAGTTTTATATAACTTTGTTCCTGTAGGGTTATAGTAGTTTTATGTAGCTTTGTTCCTGTAGGGCTATGGTAGTTTTATGTGACTTTGTTCCTGTAGGGTTATAGTAGTTTTATGTAGCTTTGTTCCTGTAGGATTATAGTAGTTTTATGTAGCTTTGTTCCTGTAGGATTATAGTAGATTTATGTAACTTTGTTCCTGTAGGGTTATAGTAGTTTTATGTAGCTTTGTTCCTGTAGGGTTATAGTAGTTTTATGTAGCTTTGTTCCTGTAGGGTTATAGTAGTTTTATATAACTTTGTTCCTGTAGGATTATAGTAGTTTTATGTAACTTTGTTCCTGTAGGGTTATAGTAGTTTTATGTAGCTTTGTTCCTGTAGGGTTATAGTAGTTTTATGTAGCTTTGTTCCTGTAGGGTTATAGTAGTTTTATGTAACTTTGTTCATGTAGGGTTATAGTAGTTTTATGTAGCTTTGTTCCTGTAGGGTTATAGTAGTTTTATATAACTTTGTTCCTGTAGGATTATAGTAGTTTTATGTAACTTTGTTCCTGTAGGGTTATAGTAGTTTTATGTAGCTTTGTTCCTGTAGGGCTATATTAGTTTTATGTGACTTTGTTCCTGTAGGGTTATAGTAGTTTTATGTAACTTTGTTCCTGTAGGGTTATAGTAGTTTTATGTAGCTTTGTTCCTGTAGGGTTATAGTAGTTTTATGTAGCTTTGTTCCTGTAGGGCTATAGTAGTTTTATGTGACTTTGTTCCTGTAGGGTTATAGTAGTTTTATGTAGCTTTTTCCTGTAGGGTTATAGTAGTTTTATGTAGCTTTGTTCCTGTAGGGCTATATTAGTTTTATGTGACTTTGTTCCTGTAGGGTTATAGTAGTTTTATGTAACTTTGTTCCTGTAGGGTTATAGTAGTTTTATGTAGCTTTGTTCCTGTAGGGTTAAAGTAGTTTTATGTAGCTTTGTTCCTGTAGGGTTATAGTAGTTTTATGTAACTTTGTTTCTGTAGGGTTATAGTAGTTTTATATAACTTTGCTCCTGTAGGGTTATAGTAGTTTTATGTAGCTTTGTTCCTGTAGGGCTATGGTAGTTTTATGTGACTTTGTTCCTGTAGGGTTATAGTAGTTTTATGTAGCTTTGTTCCTGTAGGATTATAGTAGTTTTATGTAGCTTTGTTCCTGTAGGATTATAGTAGTTTTATGTAACTTTGTTCCTGTAGGGTTATAGTAGTTTCATGTAGCTTTGATCCTGTAGGGTTATAGTAGTTTTATGTAACTTTGTTCATGTAGGGTTATAGTAGTTTTATGTAGCTTTGTTCCTGTAGGGTTATAGTAGTTTTATATAACTTTGTTCCTGTAGGATTATAGTAGTTTTATGTAACTTTGTTCCTGTAGGGTTATAGTAGTTTTATGTAGCTTTGTTCCTGTAGGGTTATAGTAGTTTTATGTAGCTTTGTTCCTGTAGGGTTATAGTAGTTTTATATAACTTTGTTCCTGTAGGGTTATAGTAGTTTTATGTAGCTTTGTTTCTGTAGGATTATAGTAGTTTTATGTAGCTTTGTTCCTGTAGGGCTATAGTAGTTTTATGTAACTTTGTTCCTGTAGGGTTATAGTAGTTTTATATAACTTTGTTCCTGTAGGATTATAGTAGTTTTATGTAGCTTTGTTTCTGTAGGGTTATAATAGTTTTATATAGCTTTGTTCCTGTAGGGTTATAGTAGTTTTATATAACTTTGTTCCTGTAGGATTATAGTAGTTTTATGTAGCTTTGTTTCTGTAGGGTTATAGCAGTTTATTTTGCTTTGTTCCTGTAGGGTTATAGTTGTTTTATGTAACTTTGTTCCTGTAGGGTTATAGTAGTTTTATGTAGCTTTGTTCCTGTAGGGTTATAGTAGTTTTATGTAGCTTTGTTCCTGTAGGGCTATAGTAGTTTTATGTGACTTTGTTCTTGTAGGGTTATAGTAGTTTTATGTAGCTTTGTTCCTGTAGGATTATAGTAGTTTTATGTAGCTTTGTTCCTGTAGGGTTATAGTAGTTTTATGTAGCTTTGTTCCTGTAGGGTTATAGTAGTTTTATGTAGCTTTGTTCCTGTAGGATTATAGTTGTTTTATGTAACTTTGTTCCTGTAGGGTTATAGTAGTTTTATGTAGCTTTGTTCCTGTAGGGCTATAGTAGTTTTATGTGACTTTGTTCCTGTAGGGTTATAGTAGTTTTATGTAGCTTTGTCCCTGTAGGGTTATAGTAGTTTTATATAACTTTGTTCCTGTAGGATTATAGTAGTTTGATGTAGCTTTGTTCCTGTAGGGTTATAGTAGTTTTATGTAGCGTTGTTCCTGTAGGGTTATAGTAGTTTTATGTAACTTTGTTCCTGTAGGGTTATTGTAGTTTTATGTAACTTTGTTCCTGTAGGGTTATAGTAGTTTTATATAACTTTGTTCCTGTAGGATTATAGTAGTTTGATGTAGCTTTGTTCCTGTAGGATTATAGTAGTTTTATGTAGCTTTATTCCTGTAGGGTTATAGTAGTTTTATGTAGCTTTGTTCCTGTAGGGCTATATTAGTTTTATATAACTTTGTTCCTGTAGGATTATAGTAGTTTGATGTAGCTTTGTTCCTGTAGGGTTATAGTAGGTTTATGTAACTTTGTTCCTGTAGGATTATAGTAGCTTTATGTAGCTTTGTTCCTGTAGGGTATAGTAGTTTTATGTAGCTTTGTTCCTGTAGGGTTATAGTAGTTTTATGTAGCTTTGTTCCGATAGGGTATTGTAGGTTTATGTAACTTTGTTCCTATAGGGTATAGTAGTTTTATGTAACTTTGTTCCTGTAGGGTTATAGTAGTTTTATGTAGCTTTTTCCTGTAGGGTTATAGTAATTTTATGTAGCTTTGTTCCTGTAGGGCTATAGTAGTTTTATGTGACTTTGTTCCTGTAGGGTTATAGTAGTTTTATGTAACTTTGTTCTTGTAGTGTTATAGTAGTTTTATGTAGCTTTGTTCCTGTAGGATTATAGTTGTTTTATGTAGCTTTGTTCCGATAGGGTATTGTAGGTTTATGTAACTTTGTTCCTGTAGGGTATAGTAGTTTTATGTAACTTTGTTCCTGTAGGTCTATAGTAGCTTTATGTAACTTTGTTCCTGTAGGGTTATGGTAGTTTTATGTGACTTTGTTCCTGTAGGGTTATAGTAGTTTTATGTAGCTTTGTTCCTGTAGGGTTATAGTAGTTTATTTTGCTTTGTTCCTGTAGGGTTATAGTTGTTTTATGTAACTTTGTTCCTGTAGAGTTATAGTAGTTTGATGTAGCTTTGTTCCTGTAGGATTATAGTAGCTTTATGTAGCTTTATTCCTGTAGGGTTATAGTAGTTTGATGTAGCTTTGTTTCTGTAAGGTTATAGTAGTTTTATGTAACTTTGTTCCTGTAGGGTTATTGTAGTTTTATGTAGCTTTGTTCCTGTAGGGTTATAGTTGTTTTATGTAACTTTGTTCCTGTAGAGTTATAGCAGTTTGATGTAGCTTTGTTCCTGTAGGATTATAGTAGCTTTATGTAGCTTTGTTCCTGTAGGGTTATAGTAGTTTGATGTAGCTTTGTTTCTGTAGGGTTATAGTAGTTTTATGTAACTTTGTTCCTGTAGGGTTATTGTAGTTTTATGTAGCTTTGTTCCTGTAGCGTTATAGTAGTTTTATGTAGCTTTATTCCTGTAGGGTTATTGTAGTTTTATATAACTTTGTTCCTGTAGGGTTATTGTAGTTTTATGTAGCTTTGTTCCTGTAGCGTTATTGTAGTTTTATGTAGCTTTATTCCTGTAGAGTTATAGTAGTTTTATGTAACTTTGTTCCTGTAGGTCTATAGTAGTTTTATGTAGCTTTGTTCCTGTAGGGTTATTGTAGTTTTATATAACTTTGTTCCTGTAGGGTTATAGTAGTTTTATGTAGCTTTGTTCCTGTAGGGTTATAGTAGGTTTATGTAGCTTTGTTCCTGTAGGGTTATAGTAGTTTTATGTAGCTTTGTTCCTGTAGGGTTATTGTAGTTTTATATAACTTTGTTCCTGTAGGGTTATTGTAGTTTTATGTAGCTTTGTTCCTGTAGGGTTATAGTAGCTTTATGTAGCTTTGTTCCTGTAGGGTTATAGTAGTTTGATGTAGCTTTGTTTATGTATGGTTATAGTAGTTTTATGTAACTTTGTTCCTGTAGGATTATAGTAGCTTTATGTAGCTTTGTTCCTGTAGGGTTATAGTAGTTTGATGTAGCTTTGTTTCTGTAGGGTTATAGTAGTTTTATGTAACTTTGTTCCTGTAGGGTTATAATTGTTTTATGTAGCTTTGATCCTGTAGGATTATAGTAGGTTTATGTAGCTTTGTTCCTGTAGGGTATAGTAGCTTTATGTAGCTTTGTTCCTGTAGGATTATAGTAGCTTTATGTAGCTTTGTTCCTGTAGGGTTATAGTAGTTTGATGTAGCTTTGTTTCTGTAGGGTTATAGTAGTTTTATGTAACTTTGTTCCTGTAGGGTTATTGTAGTTTTATGTAGCTTTGTTCCTGTAGGGCTATAGTAGTTTTATGTAGCTTTATTCCTGTAGGGTTAGAGTAGTTTTATGTAGCTTTGTTCCTGTAGGGTTATAGTAGTTTGATGTAGCTTTGTTTCTGTAGGGTTATAGTAGTTTTATGTAACTTTGTTCCTGTAGGATTATAGTAGTTTTATGTAGCTTTGTTCCTGTAGGGTTATAGTAGTTTGATGTAGCTTTGTTTCTGTAGGGTTATAGTAGTTTTATGTAACTTTGTTCCTGTAGGATTATAGTAGCTTGATGTAGCTTTGTTCCTGTAGGGTTATAGTAGTTTGATGTAGCTTTGTTCCTGTAGGATTATAGTAGTTTTATGTAGCTTTGTTCCTGTAGGGTTATAGTAGTTTTATGTAACTTTGTTCCTGTAGGGTTATAGTAGTTTTATGTAACTTTGTTCCTGTAGGACTATAGTAATTTGATGTAGCTTTGTTCCTGTAGGGTTATAGTAGTTTGATGTAGCTTTGTTCCTGTAGGGTTATAGTAGCTTTATGTAGCTTTGTTCCTGTAGGGTTATAGTAGTTTGATGTAGCTTTGTTCCTGTAGAATTATAGTAGTTTACTTTGCTTTGTTCCTGTAGGGTTATAGTAGCTTTATGTAGCTTTGTTCCTGGAGAGTTATAGTAGTTTTATGTAGTTTTGTTCCTGTAGGGTTATAGTAGTTTTATGTAGCTTTGTTCCTGTAGGGTTATAGTTGTGTTATGTAGCTTTGTTCCTGTAGGGTTATAGTAGTTTATTTTGCTTTGTTCCTGTAGGGTTATAGTAGTTTTATGTAACTTTGTTCCTGTAGGGTTATAGTAGTTTTATGTAACTTTGTTCCTGTAGGGTTATAGTAGTTTTATGTAGCTTTGTTCCTGTAGTGTTATAGTAGCTTTATGTAACTTTGTTCCTGTAGGGTGATAGTAAGTTTATGTAACTTTGTTTCTGCAGGGTTATATTAATTTTATGTAGCTTTTTCCTGTAGGGTTATAGTAGTTTTATGTAACTTTGTTCCTGTAGGGCTATATTAGTTTTATTTGACTTTGTTCCTGTAGGGTTATAGTAGTTTTATGTAACTTTGTTCCTGTAGGGTTATAGTAGTTTTATATAACTTTGTTCCTGTAGGGTTATAGTAGTTTTATGTAGCTTTGTTCCTGTAGGGTTATAGTAGTTTTATGTGACTTTGTTCCTGTAGGGTTATAGTAGTTTTATGTAGCTTTGTTCCTGTAGGGTTATAGTAGTTTTATGTAGCTTTGTTCCTGTAGGGCTATGGTAGTTTTATGTGACTTTGTTCCTGTAGGGTTATAGTAGTTTTATGTAGCTTTGTTCCTGTAGGGTTATAGTAGTTTTATGTAGCTTTATTCCTGTAGGGTTATAGTAGTTTTATGTAGCTTTGTTCCTGTAGGGCTATAGTAGTTTATGTGACTTTGTTCCTGTAGGGTTATAGTAGTTTTATGTAGCTTTGTTCCTGCAGGGTTATAGTAGTTTTATGTAGCTTTGTTCCTGTAGGGTTATAGTAGTTTATTTTGCTTTGTTCCTGTAGGGTTATAGTTGTTTTATGTAACTTTGTTCCTGTAGGGTTATAGTAGTTTTATGTAGCTTTGTTCCTGTAGGGTTATAGTAGTTTTATGGAACTTTGTTCCTGTAGTGCTATAGTAGTTTTATGTGACTTTGTTCCTGTAGGGTTATAGTAGTTTTATGTAGCTTTGTTCCTCTAGGGTTATAGTAATTTTATATAACTTTGTTCCTGTAGGGTTATAGTAGGTTTATGTAGCTTTGTTCCTGTAGGATTATAGTAGCTTTATGTAACTTTGTTCCTGTAGGGTTATAGTAGGTTTATGTAGCTTTGTTTCTGTAGGATTATAGTAGTTTTATGTAGCTTTGTTCCTGTAGGGCTATAGTAGTTGGATGTAGCTTTGTTCCTGTAGGGTTATAGTAGTTTTATGTAACTTTGTTTCTGTAGGATTATAGTAGGTTTATGTAGCTTTGTTCCAGTAGGATTATAGTAGCTTGATGTAACTTTGTTCCTGTAGGGTTATAGTAGGTTTATGTAGCTTTGTTCCTGTAGGATTATAGTAGTTTTATGTAGCTTTGTTCCTGTAGGGTTATAGTAGTTTTATGTAACTTTGTTCCTGTAGGGTTATTGTAGTTTTATGTAGCTTTGTTCCTGTAGGGTATAGTAGTTTTATGTAGCTTTGTTCCTGTAGGGTTATAGTAGTTTTATGTAGCTTTGTTCCGATAGGGTATTGTAGGTTTATGTAACTTTGTTCCTGTAGGGTTATAGTAGTTTTATGTAGCTTTTTCCTGTAGGGTTATAGTAGTTTTATGTAGCTTTGTTCCTGTAGGGCTATAGTAGTTTTATGTGACTTTGTTCCTGTAGGGTTATAGTAGTTTTATGTAACTTTGTTCTTGTAGTGTTATAGTAGTTTTATGTAGCTTTGTTCCTGTAGGATTATAGTTGTTTTATGTAGCTTTGTTCCGATAGGGTATTGTAGGTTTATGTAACTTTGTTCCTGTAGGGTATAGTAGTTTTATGTAACTTTGTTCCTGTAGGGCTATAGTAGCTTTATGTAACTTTGTTCCTGTATGGTTATAGTAGTTTTATGTGACTTTGTTCCTGTAGGGTTATAGTAGTTTTATGTAGCTTTGTTCCTGTAGGGTTATAGTAGTTTATTTTGCTTTGTTCCTGTAGGGTTATAGTTGTTTTATGTAACTTTGTTCCTGTAGAGTTATAGTAGTTTGATGTAGCTTTGTTCCTGTAGGATTATAGTAGCTTTATGTAGCTTTGTTCCTGTAGGGTTATAATTGTTTTATGTAGCTTTGATCCTGTAGGATTATAGTAGGTTTATGTAGCTTTGTTCCTGTAGGGTATATTAGCTTTATGTAGCTTTGTTCCTGTAGGATTATAGTAGCTTTATGTAGCTTTGTTCCTGTAGGGTTATAGTAGTTTGATGTAGCCTTGTTTCTGTAGGGTTAAAGTAGTTTTATGTAACTTTGTTCCAGTAGGGTTATAGTAGTTTTATGTAGCTTTGTTCCTGTAGGGTATAGTAGTTTTATGTAGCTTTATTCCTGTAGGGTTATAGTAGTTTTATGTAGCTTTGTTCCTGTAGGGTTATAGTAGTTTGATGTAGCTTTGTTTCTGTAGGGTTATAGTAGTTTTATGTAACTTTGTTCCTGTAGGATTATAGTAACTTTATGTAGCTTTGTTCCTGTAGGGTTATAGTAGTTTGATGTAGCTTTGTTTCTGTAGGGTTATAGTAGTTTTATGTAACTTTGTTCCTGTAGGGTTATAGTAGTTTTATGTAACTTTGTTCCTGTAGGACTATAGTATTTTGATGTAGCTTTGTTCCTGTAGGGTTATAGTAGTTTGATGTAGCTTTGTTCCTGTAGGGTTATAGTAGCTTTATGTAGCTTTGTTCCTGTAGGGTTATAGTAGTTTTATGTAACTTTGTTCCTGTAGGACTATAGTAATTTGATGTAGCTTTGTTCCTGTAGGGTTATAGTAGTTTACTTTGCTTTGTTCCTGTAGGGTTATAGTAGCTTTATGTAGCTTTGTTCCTGTAGAGTTATAGTAGTTTTATGTAGCTTTGTTCCTGTAGGGCTAAAGTAGTTTGATGTAGCTTTGTTCCTGTAGAGTTATAGTAGTTTTATGTAACTTTGTTCCTGTAGGGTTATAGTAGTTTTATGTAGCTTTGTTCCTGTAGGGTTATAGTAGTTTGATGTAGCTTTGTTCCTGTAGGATTATTGTAGTTTGATGTAGCTTTGTTCCTGTAGGGTTATAGTAGTTTTATGTAGCTTTGTTCCTGTAGGGTTATAGTAGTTTTATGTAACTTTGTTCCTGTAGGGTTATAGTAGTTTGATGTAGCTTTGTTCCTGTAGAGTTATAGTAGTTTTATGTAACTTTGTTCCTGTAGGGTTATAGTTGTTTTATGTAGCTTTGTTCCTGTAGGGTTATAGTTGTTTTATGTAGCTTTGTTCCTGTAGGGTTATAGTAGTTTTATGTAGCTTTGTTCCTGTAGGGTTATAGTAGTTTTATGTAACTTTGTTCCTGTAGGGTTATAGTAGTTTTATGTAACTTTTTTCCTGTAGGGTTATAGTAGTTTTATGTAGCTTTGTTCCTGTAGGGTTATAGTAGTTTTATGTTACTTTGTTCCTGTAGGGTTATAGTAGTTTTATGTTGCTTTTTTCCTGTAGGGTTATAGTAGTTTTATGTAGCTTTGTTCCTGTAGGGTTATAGTAGTTTTATGTAACTTTGTTCCTGTAGGGTTATAGCGGTTTTATGTAACTTTTTTCCTGTAGGGTTATAGTAGTTTTATGTAGCTTTGTTCCTGTAGGGTTATAGTAGTTTTATGTAACTTTGTTCCTGTAGGGTTATAGTAGTTTTATGTTGCTTTTTTCCTGTAGGGTTATAGTAGTTTTATGTAGCTTTGTTCCTGTAGGGTTATAGTAGTTTTATGTTACTTTGTTCCTGTAGGGTTATAGTAGTTTTATGTAGCTTTGTTCCTCTAGGGTTATAGTGGTTTTATGTAACTTTGTTCCTGTAGGATTATAGTAGTTTTATGTAGCTTTGTTCCTGTAGGGTATAGTAGTTTTATGTAACTTTGTTCCTGTAGGGTTATAGTAGTTTATTTTGCTTTGTTCCTGTAGGATTATAGTAGTTTTATGTAACTTTGTTCCTGTAGGGTATAGTAGTTTTATGTAACTTTCTTCCTGTAGGGTTATAATAGTTTTATGTAGCTTTGTTCCTGTAGGGTTATAGTAGTTTTATGTAACTTTGTTCCTGTAGGGTTATAGTAGTTTTATGTAACTTTGTTTCTGTAGAGTTATGGTAGTTTTATATAGCTTTGTTCCTGTAGGACTATAGTAGTTTTATGTAGCTTTGTTCCTGTAGGGTTATAGTAGTTTTATGTAACTTTGTTCCTGTAGGGTATAGTAATTTGATGTAGCTTTGTTCCTCTAGGGTTATAGTAGTTTGATGTAGCTTTGTTCCTGTAGAATTATAGTAGTTTACTTTGCTTTGTTCCTGTAGGGTTATAGTAGCTTTATGTAGCTTTGTTCCTGTAGAGTTATAGTAGTTTTATGTAGCTTTGTTCCTGTAGGGTTATAGTAGTTTTATGTAGCTTTGTTCCTGTAGGGTTATAGTTGTTTTATGTAGCTTTGTTCCTGTAGGGTTATAGTAGTTTATTTTGCTTTGTTCCTGTAGGGTTATAGTAAGTTTATGTAACTTTGTTTCTGCAGGGTTATAGTAGTTTTATGTAGCTTTTTCCTGTAGGGTTATAGTAGTTTTATGTAGCTTTGTTCCTGTAGGGCTATATTAGTTTTATTTGACTTTGTTCCTGTAGGGTTATAGTAGTTTTATGTAGCTTTGTTCCTGTAGGGTTATAGTAGTTTTATATAACTTTGTTCCTGTAGGGTTATAGTAGTTTTATGTAGCTTTTTCCTGTAGGGTTATAGTAGTTTTATGTAGCTTTGTTCCTGTAGGGTTATAGTAGGTTTATGTGACTTTGTTCCTGTAGGGTTATAGTAGTTTATTTTGTTTTGTTCCTGTAGGGTTATAGTTGTTTTATGTAACTTTGTTTCTGTAGAGTTATGGTAGTTTTATATAGCTTTGTTCCTGTAGGACTATAGTAGTTTTATGTAGCTTTGTTCCTGTAGGGTTATAGTAGTTTTATGTAACTTTGTTCCTGTAGGGTATAGTAATTTGATGTAGCTTTGTTCCTCTAGGGTTATAGTAGTTTGATGTAGCTTTGTTCCTGTAGAATTATAGTAGTTTACTTTGCTTTGTTCCTGTAGGGTTATAGTAGCTTTATGTAGCTTTGTTCCTGTAGAGTTATAGTAGTTTTATGTAGCTTTGTTCCTGTAGGGTTATAGTAGTTTTATGTAGCTTTGTTCCTGTAGGGTTATAGTTGTTTTATGTAGCTTTGTTCCTGTAGGGTTATAGTAGTTTATTTTGCTTTGTTCCTGTAGGGTTATAGTAAGTTTATGTAACTTTGTTTCTGCAGGGTTATAGTAGTTTTATGTAGCTTTTTCCTGTAGGGTTATAGTAGTTTTATGTAGCTTTGTTCCTGTAGGGCTATATTAGTTTTATTTGACTTTGTTCCTGTAGGGTTATAGTAGTTTTATGTAGCTTTGTTCCTGTAGGGTTATAGTAGTTTTATATAACTTTGTTCCTGTAGGGTTATAGTAGTTTTATGTAGCTTTTTCCTGTAGGGTTATAGTAGTTTTATGTAGCTTTGTTCCTGTAGGGTTATAGTAGGTTTATGTGACTTTGTTCCTGTAGGGTTATAGTAGTTTATTTTGTTTTGTTCCTGTAGGGTTATAGTTGTTTTATGTAACTTTGTTCCTGTAGGGTTATAGTAGTTTTATGTAGCTTTGTTCCTGTAGGGTTATAGTAGTTTTATGTAGCTTTGTTCCTGTAGCGCTATGGTAGTTTTATGTGACTTTGTTCCTGTAGGGTTATAGTAGTTTTATGTAGCTTTGTTCCTGTAGGGTTATAGTAGTTTTATGTAGCTTTATTCCTGTAGGGTTATAGTAGTTTTATATAACTTTGTTCCTGTAGGGTTATACTAGTTTTATGTAGCTTTGTTCCTGTAGGGCTATAGTAGTTTATTTTGCTTTGTTCCTGTAGGGTTATAGTAGTTTTATGTAACTTTGTTCCTGTAGGGTTATAGTTGTTTTATGTAGCTTTATTCCTGTAGGGTTATAGTAGTTTTATATAACTTTGTTCCTGTAGGGTTATAGTAGTTTTATGTAGCTTTGTTCCTGTAGGGCTATAGTAGTTTATGTGACTTTGTTCCTGTAGGGTTATAGTAGTTGTATGTAGCTTTGTTCCTGCAGGGTTATAGTAGTTTTATGTAGCTTTGTTCCTGTAGGGTTATAGTAGTTTATTTTGCTTTGTTCCTGTAGGGTTATAGTTGTTTTATGTAACTTTGTTCCTGTAGGGTTATAGTAGTTTTATGTAGCTTTGTTCCTGTAGGGTTATAGTAGTTTTATGTAGCTTTGTTCCTGTAGGGCTATAGTAGTTTTATGTGACTTTGTTCCTGTAGGGTTATAGTAGTTTTATGTAGCTTTGTTCCTGTAGGGTTATAGTAGTTTTATATAACTTTGTTCCTGTAGGGTTATAGTAGGTTTATGTAGCTTTGTTCCTGTAGGATTATAGTAGCTTTATGTAACTTTGTTCCTGTAGGGTTATAGTAGGTTTATGTAACTTTGTTCCTGTAGGATTATAATAGTTTTATGTAGCTTTGTTCCTGTAGGGCTATAGTAGTTTGATGTAGCTTTGTTCCTGTAGGGTTATAGTAGTTTTATGTAACTTTGTTCCTGTAGGATTATAGTTGTTTTATGTAGCGTTGTTCCTGTAGGGTTATAGTAGTTTTATGTAACTTTGTTCCTGTAGGGTTATAGTTGTTTTATGTAGCTTTATTCCTGTAGGGTTATAGTAGTTTTATATAACTTTGTTCCTGTAGGGTTATAGTAGTTTGATATAACTTTGTTCCTGTAGGGCTATAGTAGTTTGATGTAGCTTTGTTCCTGTAGGGTTATAGTAGTTTTATGTAACTTTGTTCCTGTAGGATTATAGTTGTTTTATGTAGCTTTGTTCCTGTAGGGTTATAGTAGTTTTATGTAACTTTGTTCCTGTAGGGTTATAGTAGTTTGATATAACTTTGTTCCTGTAGGGTTATAGTAGTTTGATATAACTTTGTTCCTGTAGGGTTATAGTAGTTTTATGTAGCTTTGTTCCTGTAGGGCTATAGTAGTTTATGTGACTTTGTTCCTGTAGGGTTATAGTAGTTTGATATAACTTTGTTCCTGTAGGGTTATAGTAGTTTTATGTAGCTTTGTTCCTGTAGGGCTATAGTAGTTTATGTGACTTTGTTCCTGTAGGGTTATAGTAGTTTTATGTAGCTTTGTTCCTGCAGGGTTATAGTAGTTTGATATAACTTTGTTCCTGTAGGGTTATAGTAGTTTGATATAACTTTGTTCCTGTAGGGTTATAGTAGTTTTATGTAGCTTTGTTCCTGTAGGGCTATAGTAGTTTATGTGACTTTGTTCCTGTAGGGTTATAGTAGTTTTATGTAGCTTTGTTCCTGCAGGGTTATAGTAGTTTTATGTAGCTTTGTTCCTGTAGGGTTATAGTAGTTTATTTTGCTTTGTTCCTGTAGGGTTATAGTTGTTTTATGTAACTTTGTTCCTGTAGGGTTATAGTAGTTTTATGTAGCTTTGTTCCTGTAGGGTTATAGTAGTTTGATATAACTTTGTTCCTGTAGGGTTATAGTAGTTTGATGTAGCTTTGTTCCTGTAGGGTTATAGTAGTTTTATGTAGCTTTGTTCCTGTAGGGCTATAGTAGTTTATGTGACTTTGTTCCTGTAGGGTTATAGTAGTTTTATGTAGCTTTGTTCCTGCAGGGTTATAGTAGTTTTATGTAGCTTTGTTCCTGTAGGGTTATAGTAGTTTATTTTGCTTTGTTCCTGTAGGGTTATAGTTGTTTTATGTAACTTTGTTCCTGTAGGGTTATAGTAGTTTTATGTAGCTTTGTTCCTGTAGGGTTATAGTAGTTTTATATAACTTTGTTCCTGTAGGGTTATAGTAGTTTTATGTAGCTTTGTTCCTGTAGGGCTATAGTAGTTTATGTGACTTTGTTCCTGTAGGGTTATAGTAGTTTTATGTAGCTTTGTTCCTGGAGGGTTATAGTAGTTTTATGTAGCTTTGTTCCTGTAGGGTTATAGTAGTTAATTTTGCTTTGTTCCTGTAGGGTTATAGTTGTTTTATGTAACTTTTTTCCTGTAGGGTTATAGTAGTTTTATGTAGCTTTGTTCCTGTAGGGTTATAGTAGTTTTATGTAGCTTTGTTCCTGTAGGGCTATAGTAGTTTTATGAGACTTTGTTCCTGTAGGGTTATAGTAGTTTTATGTAGCTTTGTTCCTGTAGGGTTATAGTAGTTTTATATAACTTTGTTCCTGTAGGGTTATAGTAGGTTTATGTAGCTTTGTTCCTGTAGGATTATAGTAGCTTTATGTAACTTTGTTCCTGTAGGATTATAGTAGGTTTATGTAGCTTTGTTCCTGTAGGATTATAGTAGTTTTATGTAGCTTTGTTCCTGTAGGGCTATAGTAGTTTGATGTAGCTTTGTTCCAGTAGGGTTATAGTAGTTTTATGTAACTTTGTTCCTGTAGGATTATAGTAGGTTTATGTAGCTTTGTTCCTGTAGGATTATAGTAGCTTTATGTAACTTTGTTCCTGTAGGGTTATAGTAGGTTTATGTAGCTTTGTTCCTGTAGGATTATAGTAGTTTTATGTAGCTTTGTTCCTGTAGGGTTATAGTAGTTTTATGTAACTTTGTTCCTGTAGGGTTATTGTAGTTTTATGTAGCTTTGTTCCTGTAGGGTATAGTAGTTTTATGTAGCTTTGTTCCTGTAGGGTTATAGTAGTTTTATGTGACTTTGTTCCGATAGGGTATTGTAGGTTTATGTAACTTTGTTCCTGTAGGGTTATAGTAGTTTTATGTAGCTTTTTCCTGTAGGGTTATAGTAGTTTTATGTAGCTTTGTTCCTGTAGGGCTATAGTAGTTTTATGTGACTTTGTTCCTGTAGGGTTATAGTAGTTTTATGTAACTTTGTTCTTGTAGTGTTATAGTAGTTTTATGTAGCTTTGTTCCTGTAGGATTATAGTTGTTTTATGTAGCTTTGTTCCGATAGGGTATTGTAGGTTTATGTAACTTTGTTCCTGTAGGGTATAGTAGTTTTATGTAACTTTGTTCCTGTAGGGCTATAGTAGCTTTATGTAACTTTGTTCCTGTAGGGTTAAAGTAGTTTTATGTGACTTTGTTCCTGTAGGGTTATAGTAGTTTTATGTAGCTTTGTTCCTGTAGGGTTATAGTAGTTTATTTTGCTTTGTTCCTGTAGGGTTATAGTTGTTTTATGTAACTTTGTTCCTGTAGAGTTATAGTAGTTTGATGTAGCTTTGTTCCTGTAGGATTATAGTAGGTTGATGTAGCTTTGTTCCTGTAGGGTATATTAGCTTTATGTAGCTTTGTTCCTGTAGGATTATAGTAGTTTGATGTAGCTTTGTTCCTGTAGAATTATAGTAGTTTACTTTGCTTTGTTTCTGTAGGGTTATAGTAGCTTTATGTAGCTTTGTTCCTGTAGAGTTATAGTAGTTTTATGTAGCTTTGTTCCTGTAGGGCTAAAGTAGTTTGATGTAGCTTTGTTCCTGTAGCGTTATAGTAGTTTTATGTAACTTTGTTCCTGTAGGGTTATAGTAGTTTTATGTAGCTTTGTTCCTGTAGGGTTATAGTAGTTTGATGTAGCTTTGTTCCTGTAGGATTATAGTAGTTTGATGTAGCTTTGTTCCTGTAGGGTTATAGTAGTTTTATGTAGCTTTGTTCTTGTAGGGTTATAGTAGTTTTATGTAAATTTGTTCCTGTACGGTTATAGTAGTTTGATGTAGCTTTGTTCCTGTAGAGTTATAGTAGTTTTATGTAACTTTGTTCCTGTAGGGTTATAGTTGTTTTATGTAGCTTTGTTCCTGTAGGGTTATAGTTGTTTTATGTAGCTTTGTTCCTGTAGGGTTATAGTAGTTTTATGTAGCTTTGTTCCTGTAGGGTTATAGGAGTTTTATGTAACTTTGTTCCTGTAGGGTTATAGTAGTTTTATGTAACTTTGTTCCTGTAGGGTTATAGTAGCTTTATGTAGCTTTGTTCCTGTAGCGTTATAGTAGTTTTATGTAGCTTTGTTCCTGTAGGGTTAAAGTAGGTTTATATAACTTTTTTCCTGTAGGGTTATAGTTGTTTTATGTAGCTTTGTTCCTGTAGGGTTATAGTAGTTTTATGTAACTTTGTTCCTGTAGGGTTATAGTAGTTTTATGTAACTTTGTTCCTGTAGTGTTATAGTAGTTTTATGTAACTTTGTTCCTGTAGGGTTATAGTAGTTTTATGTAACTTTGTTCCTGTAGGGTTATAGTAGTTTGATGTAGCTTTGTTCCTGTAGGGTTATAGTAGTTTCATGTAACTTTGTTCCTGTAGGGTTATAGTAGTTTTATGTAGCTTTGTTCCTGTAGAGTTATAGTTGTTTTATGTACCTTTGCTCCTGTAGGGTTATAGTAGTTTTATGTAGCTTTGTTCCTGTAGGGTTATAGTAGTTTTATGTAGCTTTGTTCCTGTAGGGTTATAGTAGTTTTATGTAACTTTCTTCCTGTTGGGTTATAGTAGTTTTATGTGACTTTGTTCCTGTAGGGCTATAGTAGTTTTATGTAACTTTGTTCCTGTAGGGTTATAGTAGTTTTATGTGACTTTGTCCGTATAGGGTTATTGTAGGTTTATGTAACTTTCTTCCTGTTGGGTTATAGTAGGTTTATGTGACTTTGTTCCTGTAGGGTTATAGTAGGTTTATGTAACTTTGTTCCTGTAGGGTTATAGTAGTTTTATGTAGCTTTGTTCCTGTAGGGTATAGTAGTTTTATGTAACTTTGTTCCTGTAGGGTTATAGTAGTTTATTTTGCTTTGTTCCTGTAGGGTTATAGTAATTTATTTTGCTTTGTTCCTGTAGGGCTATAGTAGTTTATTTTGCTTTGTTCCTGTAGAGTTATAGTAGCTCTATGTAACTTTGTTCCTGTTGGGTTATAGTAGTTTTATGTAACTTTGTTCCTGTAGGGTAATAGTAGATTTATGTAGCTTTTTTCCTGTAGGGTATAGTAGTTTTATGTAGCTTTGTTCCTGTAGGGTTATAGTAGTTTTATGTTACTTTGTTCCTGTATGGTTATAGTAGTTTTATGTAGCTTTGTTCCTCTAGGGCTATAGTGGTTTTATGTAACTGTGTTCCTGTAGGATTATAGTAGTTTTATGTAGCTTTGTTCCTGTAGGGTATAGTAGTTTTATGTAACTTTGTTCCTGTAGGGTTATAGTAGTTTATTTTGTTTTGTTCCTGTAGGATTATAGTAGTTTTATGTAACTTTGTTCCTGTAGGGTATAGTAGTTTTATGTAACTTTCTTCCTGTAGGGTTATAATAGTTTTATGTAGCTTTGTTCCTGTAGGGTTATAGTAGTTTTATGTAACTTTGTTCCTGTAGGGTTATAGTAGTTTTATGTAACTTTGTTTCTGTAGAGTTATGGTAGTTTTATATAGCTTTGTTCCTGTAGGACTATAGTAGTTTTATGTAGCTTTGTTCCTGTAGGGTTATAGTAGTTTTATGTAACTTTGTTCCTGTAGGGTATAGTAGTTTTATGTAACTTTCTTCCTGTAGGGTTATAATAGTTTTATGTAGCTTTGTTCCTGTAGGGTTATAGTAGTTTTATGTAACTTTGTTCCTTTAGGGTTATAGTAGTTTTATGGAACTTTGTTTCTGTAGAGTTATGGTAGTTTTATATAGCTTTGTTCCTGTAGGACTATAGTAGTTTTATGTAGCTTTGTTCCTGTAGGGTTATAGTAGTTTTATGTAACTTTGTCCCTGTAGGATTATTGTAGTTTTATGTAGCTTTGTTCCTGTAGGGTTATAGTAGTTTTATGAGACTTTGTCCCTGTACGGTTATTGTAGGTTTATGTAACTCTCTTCCTGTTGGGTTATAGTATGTTTATGTGACTTTGTTCCTGTAGGGTTATAGTAGTTTTATGTAACTTTGTTTCTGTAGAGTTATGGTAGTTTTATATAGCTTTGTTCCTGTAGGACTATAGTAGTTTTATGTAGCTTTGTTCCTGTAGGGTTATAGTAGTTTTATGTAACTTTGTTCCTGTAGGGTATAGTAGTTTTATGTAACTTTCTTCCTGTAGGGTTATAATAGTTTTATGTAGCTTTGTTCCTGTAGGGTTATAGTAGTTTTATGTAACTTTGTTCCTGTAGGGTTATAGTAGTTTTATGGAACTTTGTTTCTGTAGAGTTATGGTAGTTTTATATAGCTTTGTTCCTGTAGGACTATAGTAGTTTTATGTAGCTTTATTCCTGTAGGGTTATAGTAGTTTTATGTAACTTTGTTCCTGTAGGATTATTGTAGTTTTATGTAGCTTTGTTCCTGTAGTGTTATAGTAGTTTTATGTGACTTTGTCCCTGTACGGTTATTGTAGATTTATGTAACTCTCTTCCTGTTGGGTTATAGTAGGTTTATGTGACTTTGTTCCTGTAGGGTTATAGTAGTTTTATGTGACTTTGTCCCTGTAGGGCTATAGTAGTTTATTTTGCTTTGTTCCTGTAGGGTTATAGTAGTTTTATGTAACTTTGTTCCTGTAGGGTTATAGTAGTTTTATGTAACTTTTTCCTGTAGAGTTGTAGTAGTTTTATGTAAATTTGTTCCTGTAGGGTATAGTAGTTTATTTTGCTTTGTTCCTGTAGGGTTATAGTAGTTTTATGTAACTTTGTTCCTGTAGGGTATAGTAGTTTATGTAACTTTGTTCCTGTAGGGTATAGTAGTTTATTTTGCTTTGTTCCTGTAGGGATATAATAATTTTATGTAACTTTGTTCCTGTAGGGTATAGTAGTTTTATGTAACTTTTTCCTGTAGGATTATAGTAGTTTTATGTAGCTTTGTTCCTCTAGGGTTATAGTGGTTTTATGTAACTTTGTTCCTGTAGGATTATAGTAGTTTTATGTAGCTTTGTTCCTGTAGGGTATAGTTGTTTTATGTAACTTTGTTCCGGTAGGGTTATAGTAGTTTATTTTGCTTTGTTCCTGTAGGATTATAGTAGTTTTATGTAACTTTGTTCCTGTAGGGTATAGTAGTTTTATGTAACTTTCTTCCTGTAGGGTTATAATAGTTTTATGTAGCTTTGTTCCTGTAGGGTTATAGTAGTTTTATGTAACTTTGTTTCTGTAGAGTTATGGTAGTTTTATATAGCTTTGTTCCTCTAGGACTATAGTAGTTTTATGTAGCTTTGTTCCTGTAGGGTTATAGTAGTTTTATGTAACTTTGTTCCTGTAGGGTATAGTAGTTTTATGTAACTTTCTTCCTGTAGGGTTATAATAGTTTTATGTAGCTTTGTTCCTGTAGGGTTATAGTAGTTTTCTGTAACTTTGTTCCTGTAGGGTTATAGTAGTTTTATGTAACTTTGTTCCTGTAGGGTTATAGTAGTTTTATGGAACTTTGTTTCTGTAGAGTTATGGTAGTTTTATATAGCTTTGTTCCTGTAGGACTATAGTAGTTTTATGTAGCTTTGTTCCTGTAGGGTTATAGTAGTTTTATGTAACTTTGTTCCTGTAGGATTATTGTAGTTTTATGTAGCTTTGTTCCTGTAGGGTTATAGTAGTTTTATGTGACTTTGTCCCTGTACGGTTATTGTAGGTTAATGTAACTCTCTTCCTGTTGGGTTATAGTAGGTTTATGTGACTTTGTTCCTGTAGGGTTATAGTAGTTTTATGTGACTTTGTCCCTGTAGGGTTATAGTAGTTTATTTTGCTTTGTTCCTGTAGGGTTATAGTAGTTTTATGTAACTTTGTTCCTGTAGGGTATAGTAATTTTATGTAACTTTTTCCTGTAGGATTGTAGTAGTTTTATGTAACTTTGTTCCTGTAGGGAATAGTAGTTTATTTTGCTTTGTTCCTGTAGGGATATAATAATTTTATGTAACTTTGTTCCTGTAGGGTATAGTAGTTTTATGTAACTTTTTCCTGTAGGATTATAGTAGTTTTATGTAACTTTGTTCCTGTAGGATTATAGTAGTTTGATGTAGCTTTGTTCCTGTAGGGTTATATTAGTTTTATGTAGCTTTGTTCCTGTAGGGTTATAGTAGTTTTATGTAACTTTGTTCCTGTAGGGTTATAGTAGTTTGATGTAGCTTTGTTCCTGTAGAGTTATAGTAGTTTTATGTAACTTTGTTCCTGTAGGGTTATAGTTGTTTTATGTAGCTTTGTTCCTGTAGGGTTATAGTTGTTTTATGTAGCTTTGTTCCTGTAGGGTTATAGTAGTTTTATGTAGCTTTGTTCCTGTAGGGTTATAGTAGTTTTATGTAACTTTGTTCCTGTAGGGTTATAGTAGTTTTATGTAACTTTTTTCCTGTAGGGTTATAGTAGTTTTATGTAGGTTTGTTCCTGTAGGGTTATAGTAGTTTTATGTTACTTTGTTCCTGTAGGGTTATAGTAGTTTTATGTAGCTTTGTTCCTCTAGGGTTATAGTGGTTTTATGTAGCTTTGTTCCTGTAGGATTATAGTAGTTTTATGTAGCTTTGTTCCTGTAGGGTATAGTAGTTTTATGTAACTTTGTTCCTGTAGGGTTATAGTAGTTTATTTTGCTTTGTTCCTGTAGAGTTATAGTAGCTCTATGTAACTTTGTTCCTGTTGGGTTATAGTAGTTTTATGTAACTTTGTTCCTGTAGGGTTATAGTAGTTTTATGTAGCATTTTTCCTGTAGGGTTATAGTAGTTTTATGTAGCTTTGTTCCTGTAGGGTTATAGTAGTTTTATGTTACTTTGTTCCTGTAGGGTTATAGTAGTTTTATGTAGCTTTGTTCCTCTAGGGTTATAGTGGTTTTATGTAACTTTGTTCCTGTAGGATTATAGTAGTTTTATGTAGCTTTGTTCCTGTAGGGTATAGTAGTTTTATGTAACTTTGTTCCTGTAGGGTTATAGTAGTTTATTTTGCTTTGTTCCTGTAGGATTTTAGTAGTTTTATGTAACTTTGTTCCTGTAGGGTATAGTAGTTTTATGTAACTTTCTTCCTGTAGGGTTATAATAGTTTTATGTAGCTTTGTTCCTGTAGGGTTATAGTAGTTTTATGTAACTTTGTTCCTGTAGGGTTATAGTAGTTTTATGTAACTTTGTTTCTGTAGAGTTATGGTAGTTTTATATAGCTTTGTTCCTGTAGGACTATAGTAGTTTTATGTAGCTTTGTTCCTGTAGGGTTATAGTAGTTTTATGTAACTTTGTTCCTGTAGGGTATAGTAATTTGATGTAGCTTTGTTCCTGTAGGGTTATAGTAGTTTGATGTAGCTTTGTTCCTGTAGGGTTATAGTAGCTTTATGTAGCTTTGTTCCTGTAGGGTTATAGTAGTTTGATGTAGCTTTGTTCCTGTAGAATTATAGTAGTTTACTTTGCTTTGTTCCTGTAGGGTTATAGTAGCTTTAGGTAGCTTTGTTCCTGTAGAGTTATAGTAGTTTTATGTAGCTTTGTTCCTGTAGGGTTATAGTAGTTTTATGTAGCTTTGTTCCTGTAGGGTTATAGTTGTTTTATGTAGCTTTGTTCCTGTAGGGTTATAGTAGTTTATTTTGCTTTGTTCCTGTAGGGTTATAGTAAGTTTATGTAACTTTGTTTCTGCAGGGTTATAGTAGTTTTATGTAGCTTTTTCCTATACGGTTATAGTAGTTTTATGTAGCTTTGTTCCTGTAGGGCTATATTAGTTTTATTTGACTTTGTTCCTGTAGGGTTATAGTAGTTTTATGTAGCTTTGTTCCTGTAGGGTTATAGTAGTTTTATATAACTTTGTTCCTGTAGGGTTATAGTAGTTTTATGTAGCTTTTTCCTGTAGGGTTATAGTAGTTTTATGTAGCTTTGTTCCTGTAGGGTTATAGTAGGTTTATGTGACTTTGTTCCTGTAGGGTTATAGTAGTTGTATGTGGCTTTGTTCCTGTAGGGTTATAGTAGTTCATTTTGTTTTGTTCCTGTAGGGTTATAGTTGTTTTATGTAACTTTGTTCCTGTAGGGTTATAGTAGTTTTATGTAGCTTTGTTCCTGTAGGGTTATAGTAGTTTTATGTAGCTTTGTTCCTGTAGCGCTATGGTAGTTTTATGTGACTTTGTTCCTGTAGGGTTATAGTAGTTTTATGTAGCTTTGTTCCTGTAGGGTTATAGTAGTTTTATGTAGCTTTATTCCTGTAGGGTTATAGTAGTTTTATATAACTTTGTTCCTGTAGGGTTATACTAGTTTTATGTAGCTTTGTTCCTGTAGGGCTATAGTAGTTTATTTTGCTTTGTTCCTGTAGGGTTATAGTAGTTTTATGTAACTTTGTTCCTGTAGGGTTATAGTTGTTTTATGTAGCTTTATTCCTGTAGGGTTATAGTAGTTTTATATAACTTTGTTCCTGTAGGGTTATAGTAGTTTTATGTAGCTTTGTTCCTGTAGGGCTATAGTAGTTTATGTGACTTTGTTCCTGTAGGGTTATAGTAGTTTTATGTAGCTTTGTTCCTGCAGGGTTATAGTAGTTTTATGTAGCTTTGTTCCTGTAGGGTTATAGTAGTTTATTTTGCTTTGTTCCTGTAGGTTATAGTTGTTTTATGTAACTTTGTTCCTGTAGGGTTATAGTAGTTTTATGTAGCTTTGTTCCTGTAGGGTTATAGTAGTTTTATGTAGCTTTGTTCCTGTAGGGCTATAGTAGTTTTATGTGACTTTGTTCCTGTAGGGTTATAGTAGTTTTATGTAGCTTTGTTCCTGTAGGGTTATAGTAGTTTTATATAACTTTGTTCCTGTAGGGTTATAGTAGTTTTATATAACTTTGTTCCTGTAGGGTTATAGTAGTTTTATGTAGCTTTGTTCCTGTAGGGTTATAGTAGTTTATTTTGCTTTGTTCCTGTAGGTTATAGTTGTTTTATGTAACTTTGTTGCTGTAGGGTTATAGTAGTTTTATGTAGCTTTGTTCCTGTAGGGTTATAGTAGTTTTATGTAGCTTTGTTCCTGTAGGGCTATAGTAGTTTTATGTGACTTTGTTCCTGTAGGGTTATAGTAGTTTTATGTAGCTTTGTTCCTGTAGGGTTATAGTAGTTTTATATAACTTTGTTCCTGTAGGGTTATAGTAGGTTTATGTAGCTTTGTTCCTGTAGGATTATAGTAGCTTTATGTAACTTTGTTCCTGTAGGGTTATAGTAGGTTTATGTAGCTTTGTTCCTGTAGGATTATAGTAGTTTTATGTAGCTTTGTTCCTGTAGGGCTATAGTAGTTTGATGTAGCTTTATTCCTGTAGGGTTATAGTAGTTTTATGTAACTTTGTTCCTCTAGGATTATAGTTGTTTTATGTAGCGTTGTTCCTGTAGGGTTATAGTAGTTTTATGTAACTTTGTTCCTGTAGGGTTATAGTTGTTTTATGTAGCTTTATTCCTGTAGGGTTATAGTAGTTTTATGTAACTTTGTTCCTCTAGGATTATAGTTGTTTTATGTAGCGTTGTTCCTGTAGGGTTATAGTAGTTTTATGTAGCTTTATTCCTGTAGGATTATAGTAGTTTTATGTAACTTTGTTCCTGTAGGGTTATAGTAGTTTGATATAACTTTGTTCCTGTAGGGCTATAGTAGTTTGATGTAGCTTTGTTCCTGTAGGGTTATAGTAGTTTTATGTAACTTTGTTCCTGTAGGATTATAGTTGTTTTATGTAGCTTTGTTCCTGTAGGGTTATAGTAGTTTTATGTAACTTTGTTCCTGTAGGGTTATAGTAGTTTGATATAACTTTGTTCCTGTAGGGTTATAGTAGTTTTATGTAGCTTTGTTCCTGTAGGGCTATAGTAGTTTATGTGACTTTGTTCCTGTAGGGTTATAGTAGTTTTATGTAGCTTTGTTCCTGCAGGGTTATAGTAGTTTTATGTAGCTTTGTTCCTGTAGGGTTATAGTAGTTTATTTTGCTTTGTTCCTGTAGGGTTATAGTTGTTTTATGTAACTTTGTTCCTGTAGGGTTATAGTAGTTTTATGTAGCTTTGTTCCTGTAGGGTTATAGTAGTTTTATGTAGCTTTGTTCCTGTAGGGCTATAGTAGTTTATGTGACTTTGTTCCTGTAGGGTTATAGTAGTTTTATGTAGCTTTGTTCCTGCAGGGTTATAGTAGTTTTATGTAGCTTTGTTCCTGTAGGGTTATAGTAGTTTATTTTGCTTTGTTCCTGTAGGGTTATAGTTGTTTTATGTAACTTTGTTCCTGTAGGGTTATAGTAGTTTTATGTAGCTTTGTTCCTGTAGGGTTATAGTAGTTTTATGTAGCTTTGTTCCTGTAGGGCTATAGTAGTTTTATGTGACTTTGTTCCTGTAGGGTTATAGTAGTTTTATGTAGCTTTGTTCCTGTAGGGTTATAGTAGTTTTATATAACTTTGTTCCTGTAGGGTTATAGTAGGTTTATGTAGCTTTGTTCCTGTAGGATTATAGTAGCTTTATGTAACTTTGTTCCTGTAGGGTTATAGTAGGTTTATGTAGCTTTGTTCCTGTAGGATTATAGTAGTTTTATGTAGCTTTGTTCCTGTAGGGCTATAGTAGTTTGATGTAGCTTTGTTCCTGTAGGGTTATAGTAGTTTTATGTAACTTTGTTCCTGTAGGATTATAGTAGGTTTATGTAGCTTTGTTCCTGTAGGGTATAGTAATTTGATGTAGCTTTGTTCCTGTAGGGTTATAGTAGTTTGATGTAGATTTGTTCCTGTAGGGTTATAGTAGCTTTATGTAGCTTTGTTCCTGTAGGGTTATAGTAGTTTGATGTAGCTTTGTTCCTGTAGAATTATAGTAGTTTACTTTGCTTTGTTCCTGTAGGGTTATAGTAGCTTTATGTAGCTTTGTTCCTGTAGAGTTATAGTAGTTTTATGTAGCTTTGTTCCTGTAGGGTTATAGTAGTTTTATGTAGCTTTGTTCCTGTAGGGTTATAGTTGTTTTATGTAGCTTTGTTCCTGTAGGGTTATAGTAGTTTATTTTGCTTTGTTCCTGTAGGGTTATAGTAAGTTTATGTAACTTTGTTTCTGCAGGGTTATAGTAGTTTTATGTAGCTTTTTCCTGTACGGTTATAGTAGTTTTATGTAGCTTTGTTCCTGTAGGGCTATATTAGTTTTATTTGACTTTGTTCCTGTAGGGTTATAGTAGTTTTATGTAGCTTTGTTCCTGTAGGGTTATAGTAGTTTTATATAACTTTGTTCCTGTAGGGTTATAGTAGTTTTATGTAGCTTTTTCCTGTAGGGTTATAGTAGTTTTATGTAGCTTTGTTCCTGTAGGGTTATAGTAGGTTTATGTGACTTTGTTCCTGTAGGGTTATTGTAGTTTTATGTAGCTTTGTTCCTGTAGGGTATAGTAGGTTTATGTAGCTTTGTTCCTGTAGGATTATAGTAGTTTTATGTAGCTTTGTTCCTGTAGGGTTATAGTAGTTTTATGTAACTTTGTTCCTGTAGGGTTATTGTAATTTTATGTAGCTTTGTTCCTGTAGGGTATAGTAGTTTTATGTAGCTTTGTTCATGTAGGATTATAGTAGTTTTATGTGACTTTGTTCCTGTAGGGCTATAGTAGTTTTATGTGACTTTGTTCCTGTAGGGTTATAGTAGTTTTATGTAACTTTGTTCTTGTAGTGTTATAGTAGTTTTATGTAGCTTTGTTCCTGTAGGATTATAGTTGTTTTATGTAGCTTTGTTCCTCTAGGGTATTGTAGGTTTATGTAACTTTGTTCCTGTAGGGTATAGTAGTTTTATGTAACTTTGTTCCTGTAGGGCTATAGTAGCTTTATGTAACTTTGTTCCTGTAGGGTTAAAGTAGTTTTATGTGACTTTGTTCCTGTAGGGTTATAGTAGTTTTATGTAGCTTTGTTCCTGTAGGGTTATAGTAGTTTATTTTGCTTTGTTCCTGTAGGGTTATAGTTGTTTTATGTAACTTTGTTCCTGTAGAGTTATAGTAGTTTGATGTAGCTTTGTTCCTGTAGGATTATAGTAGCTTTATGTAGCTTTGTTCCTGTAGGGTTATAATTGTTTTATGTAGCTTTGATCCTGTAGGATTATAGTAGGTTGATGTAGCTTTGTTCCTGTAGGGTATATTAGCTTTATGTAGCTTTGTTCCTGTAGGATTATAGTAGTTTGATGTAGCTTTGTTCCTGTAGAATTATAGTAGTTTACTTTGCTTTGTTTCTGTAGGGTTATAGTAGCTTTATGTAGCTTTGTTCCTGTAGAGTTATAGTAGTTTTATGTAGCTTTGTTCCTGTAGGGCTAAAGTAGTTTGATGTAGCTTTGTTCCTGTAGCGTTATAGTAGTTTTATGTAACTTTGTTCCTGTAGGGTTATAGTAGTTTTATGTAGCTTTGTTCCTGTAGGGTTATAGTAGTTTGATGTAGCTTTGTTCCTGTAGGATTATAGTAGTTTGATGTAGCTTTGTTCCTGTAGGGTTATAGTAGTTTTATGTAGCTTTGTTCCTGTAGGATTATAGTAGTTTTATGTAACTTTGTTCCTGTAGGGTTATAGTAGTTTGATGTAGCTTTGTTCCTGTAGAGTTATAGTAGTTTTATGTAACTTTGTTCCTGTAGGGTTATAGTTGCTTGATGTAGCTTTGTTCCTGTAGGGTTATAGTTGTTTTATGTAGCTTTGTTCCTGTAGGGTTATAGTAGTTTTATGTAGCTTTGTTCGTGTAGGGTTATAGGAGTTTTATGTAACTTTGTTCCTGTAGGGTTATAGTAGTTTTATGTAACTTTGTTCCTGTAGGGTTATAGTAGCTTTATGTAGCTTTGTTCCTGTAGCGTTATAGTAGTTTTATGTAGCTTTGTTCCTGTAGGGTTATAGTAGGTTTATGTAACTTTTTTCCTGTAGGGTTATAGTTGTTTTATGTAGCTTTGTTCCTGTAGGGTTATAGTAGTTTTATGTAACTTTGTTCCTGTAGGGTTATAGTAGTTTCATGTAACTTTGTTCCTGTAGGGTTATAGTAGTTTTATGTAGCTTTGTTCCTGTAGAGTTATAGTAGTTTTATGTACCTTTGCTCCTGTAGGGTTATAGTAGTTTTATGTAGCTTTGTTCCTGTAGGGTTATAGTAGTTTTATGTAGCTTTGTTCCTGTAGGGTTATATTAGTTTTATGTAAGTTTGTTCCTGTAGTTTTATTGTAGGTTTATGTAACTTTCTTCCTGTTGGGTTATAGTAGGTTGATGTGACTTTGTTCCTGTAGGGCTATAGTAGTTTTATGTAACTTTGTTCCTGTAGGGTTATAGTAGTTTTATGTGACTTTGTCCCTATAGGGTTATTGTAGGTTTATGTAACTTTCTTCCTGTTGGGATATAGTAGGTTTATGTGACTTTGTTCCTGTAGGGTTATAGTAGGTTTATGTAACTTTGTTCCTGTAGGGTTATAGTAGTTTTATGTAACTTTGTTCCTGTAGGGTATAGTAGTTTTATGTAACTTTGTTCCTGTAGGGTTATAGTAGTTTATTTTGCTTTGTTCCTGTAGGGTTATAGTAATTTATTTTGCTTTGTTCCTCCAGGGCTATAGTAGTTTATTTTGCTTTGTTCCTGTAGAGTTATAGTAGCTCTATGTAACTTTGTTCCTGTTGGGTTATAGTAGTTTTATGTAACTTTGTTCCTGTAGGGTTATAGTAGATTTATGTAGCTTTTTTCCTGTAGGGTTATAGTAGTTTTATGTAGCTTTGTTCCTGTAGGGTTATAGTAGTTTTATGTTACTTTGTTCCTGTAGGGTTATAGTAGTTTTATGTAGCTTTGTTCCTCTAGGGCTATAGTGGTTTTATGTAACTTTGTTCCTGTAGGATTATAGTAGTTTTATGTAGCTTTGTTCCTGTAGGGTATAGTAGTTTTATGTAACTTTGTTCCTGTAGGGTTATAGTAGTTTATTTTGCTTTGTTCCTGTAGGATTATAGTAGTTTTATGTAACTTTGTTCCTGTAGGGTATAGTAGTTTTATGTAACTTTCTTCCTGTAGGGTTATAATAGTTTTATGTAGCTTTGTTCCTGTAGGGTTATAGTAGTTTTATGTAACTTTGTTCCTGTAGGGTTATAGTAGTTTTATGTAACTTTGTTTCTGTAGAGTTATGGTAGTTTTATATAGCTTTGTTCCTGTAGGACTATAGTAGTTTTATGTAGCTTTGTTCCTGTAGGGTTATAGTAGTTTTATGTAACTTTGTTCCTGTAGGGTATAGTAGTTTTATGTAACTTTCTTCCTGTAGGGTTATAATAGTTTTATGTAGCTTTGTTCCTGTAGGGTTATAGTAGTTTTATGTGACTTTGTTCCTGTAGGGTTATAGTAGTTTTATGGAACTTTGTTTCTGTAGAGTTATGGTAGTTTTATATAGCTTTGTTCCTGTAGGACTATAGTAGTTTTATGTAGCTTTGTTCCTGTAGGGTTATAGTAGTTTTATGTAACTTTGTTCCTGTAGGATTATTGTAGTTTTATGTAGCTTTGTTCCTGTAGGGTTATAGTAGTTTTATGTGACTTTGTCCCTGTACGGTTATTGTAGGTTTATGTAACTCTCTTCCTGTTGGGTTATAGTAGGTTTATGTGACTTTGTTCCTGTAGGGTTATAGTAGTTTTATGTAACTTTGTTTCTGTAGAGTTATGGTAGTTTTATATAGCTTTGTTCCTGTAGGACTATAGTAGTTTTATGTAGCTTTGTTCCTGTAGGGTTATAGTAGTTTTATGTAACTTTGTTCCTGTAGGGTATAGTAGTTTTATGTAACTTTCTTCCTGTAGGGTTATAATAGTTTTATGTAGCTTTGTTCCTGTAGGGTTATAGTAGTTTTATGTAACTTTGTTCCTGTAGGGTTATAGTAGTTTTATGGAACTTTGTTTCTGTAGAGTTATGGTAGTTTTATATAGCTTTGTTCCTGTAGGACTATAGTAGTTTTATGTAGCTTTGTTCCTGTAGGGTTATAGTAGTTTTATGTAACTTTGTTCCTGTAGGATTATTGTAGTTTTATGTAGCTTTGTTCCTGTAGGGTTATAGTAGTTTTATGTGACTTTGTCCCTGTACGGTTATTGTAGATTTATGTAACTCTCTTCCTGTTGGGTTATAGTAGGTTTATGTGACTTTGTTCCTGTAGGGTTATAGTAGTTTTATGTGACTTTGTCCCTGTAGGGCTATAGTAGTTTATTTTGCTTTGTTCCTGTGGGGTTATAGTAGTTTTATGTAACTTTGTTCCTGTAGGGTTATAGTAGTTTTATGTAACTTTTTCCTGTAGAGTTGTAGTAGTTTTATGTAAATTTGTTCCTGTAGGGTATAGTATTTTATTTTGCTTTGTTCCTGTAGGGTTATAGTAGTTTTATGTAACTTTGTTCCTGTAGGGTATAGTAGTTTATGTAACTTTGTTCCTGTAGGGTATAGTAGTTTATTTTGCTTTGTTCCTGTAGGGATATAATAATTTTATGTAACTTTGTTCCTGTAGGGTATAGTAGTTTTATGTAACTTTTTCCTGTAGGATTATAGTAGTTTTATGTAGCTTTGTTCCTCTAGGGTTATAGTGGTTTTATGTAACTTTGTTCCTGTAGGATTATAGTAGTTTTATGTAGCTTTGTTCCTGTAGGGTATAGTTGTTTTATGTAACTTTGTTCCGGTAGGGTTATAGTAGTTTATTTTGCTTTGTTCCTGTAGGATTATAGTAGTTTTATGTAACTTTGTTCCTGTAGGGTATAGTAGTTTTATGTAACTTTCTTCCTGTAGGGTTATAATAGTTTTATGTAGCTTTGTTCCTGTAGGGTTATAGTAGTTTTATGTAACTTTGTTCCTGTAGGGTTATAGTAGTTTTATGTAACTTTGTTTCTGTAGGGTTATGGTAGTTTTATATAGCTTTGTTCCTCTAGGACTATAGTAGTTTTATGTAGCTTTGTTCCTGTAGGGTTATAGTAGTTTTATGTAACTTTGTTCCTGTAGGGTATAGTAGTTTTATGTAACTTTCTTCCTGTAGGGTTATAATAGTTTTATGTAGCTTTGTTCCTGTAGGGTTATAGTAGTTTTATGTAACTTTGTTCCTGTAGGGTTATAGTAGTTTTATGTAACTTTGTTCCTGTAGGGTTATAGTAGTTTTATGGAACTTTGTTTCTGTAGAGTTATGGTAGTTTTATATAGCTTTGTTCCTGTAGGACTATAGTAGTTTTATGTAGCTTTGTTCCTGTAGGGTTATAGTAGTTTTATGTAACTTTGTTCCTGTAGGATTATTGTAGTTTTATGTAGCTTTGTCCCTGTACTGTTATTGTAGGTTTATGTAACTCTCTTCCTGTTGGGTTATAGTAGTTTTATGTGACTTTGTTCCTGTAGGGTTATAGTAGTTTTATGTGACTTTGTCCCTGTAGGGTTATAGTAGTTTATTTTGCTTTGTTCCTGTAGGGTTATAGTAGTTTTATGTAACTTTGTTCCTGTAGGGTATAGTAATTTTATGTAACTTTTTCCTGTAGGATTGTAGTAGTTTTATGTAACTTTGTTCCTGTAGGGTATAGTAGTTTATTTTGCTTTGTTCCTGTAGGGATATAATAATTTTATGCAACTTTGTTCCTGTAGGGTATAGTAGTTTTATGTAACTTTTTCCTGTAGGATTATAGTAGTTTTATGTAACTTTGTTCCTGTATGGCTATGGTAGTTTTATGTAGCTTTGTTACTGTAGGGTTATAGTAGTTTTATGTAACTTTGTTCCTGTAGGGTTATAGTAGTTTTATGTAACTTTTTCCTGTAGGGTTATAGTAGTTTTATGTAACTTTGTTCCTGTAGGGTAATAGTAGTTTATTTTGCTTTGTTCCTGTAGTGTTATAGTAGTTTTATGTAGCTTTGTTCCTGTAGGGTAATAGTAGTTTTATGTAGCTTTGTTCCTGTAGGATTATAGTAGTTTTTTGTAACTTTGTTCCTGTAGGGTATAGTAGTTTTATGTAGCTTTTTCCTGTAGGGTTGTAGTAGTTTTATGTAACTTTGTTCCTGTAGGGTTATAGTAGTTTTATGTGACTTTGTTCCTGTAGGGTTATAGTAGTTTATTTTGCTTTGTTCCTGTAGGATTATAGTAGTTTTATGTAACTTTGTTCCTGTAGGATTATAGTAGTTTTATGTAACTTTGTTCCTGTAGGGTAATAGTAGTTTATTTTGCTTTGTTCCTATAGGGTTATAGTAGTTTTATGTAACTTTGTTCCAGTAGGGTTATAGTAATTTTATGTAGCTTTGTTCCTGTAGGATTATAGTAGTTTTATGTAACTTTGTTCCTGTAGGGTATAGTAGTTTTATGTAGCTTTGTTTCTCTAGGGTATAGTAGTTTTATGTAACTTTGTTCCTGTAGGGTTATAGTAGTTTATTTTGCTTTGTTCCTGTAGGATTATAGTAGTTTTATGTAACTTTGTTCCTGTAGGGTTATAGTAGTTTATTTTGCTTTGTTCCTGTAGGGCTAAAGTAGTTTTATGTAACTTTGTTCCTGTAGGATTATAGTAGTTTTATGTAACTTTGTTCCTGTAGGTTATAGTAGTTTTATGTAGCTTTGTTCCTGTAGGGTTATAGTAGTTTATTTTGCTTTGTTCCTGTAGGGCTAAAGTAGTTTTATGTAACTTTGTTCCTGTAGGTTATAGTAGTTTTATGTAACTTTGTTCATGTAGGATTATAGTAGTTTTATGTAACTTTGTTCCTGTAGTGTATAGTAGTTTGATGTAGCTTTGTTCCTGTAGGGTTATAGTAGTTTTATGTAGCTTTGTTCCTGTAGGATTATATTAGTTTTATGTAGCTTTGTTCCTGTAGGATTATAGTAGTTTTATGTAACTTTGTTCCTGTAGGGTTATAGTAGTTTATTTTGCTTTGTTCCTGTAGGGCTAAAGTAGTTTTATGTAACTTTGTTCCTGTAGGATTATAGTAGTTTTATGTAACTTTGTTCCTGTAGGTTATAGTAGTTTTATGTAACTTTGTTCCTGTAGGGTTATAGTAGTTTTATGTAACTTTGTTTATGTAGGATTATAGTAGTTTTATGTAACTTTGTTCTTGTAGGGTTATAGTAGTTTTATATAACTTTGTTCCTGTAGGGTTATAGTAGTTTTATATAACTTTGTTCCTGTAGGATTATAGTAGTTTTATGTAACTTTGTTCCTGTAGGATTATAGTAGTTTTATGTAGCTTTATTCCTGTAGGGTTATAGTAGTTTTATGTAACTTTGTTCCTGTAGGTTATAGTAGTTTTATGTAGCTTTGTTACTGTAGGGTTATAGTAGTTTTATGTAACTTTGTTCCTGTAGAGTTATGGTAGTTTTATGTAGCTTTGTTCCTGTAGGACTATAGTAGTTTTATGTAGCTTTGTTCCTGTAGGGTTATAGTAGTTTCATGTAACTTTGTTCCTGTAGGATTATAGTAGTTTGATGTAGCTTTGTTCCTGTAGGGTTATAGTAGTTTTATGTGACTTTGTCCCTGTAGGGTTATTGTAGGTTTATGTAACTTTCTTCCTGTTGGGTTATAGTAGGTTTATGTGACTTTGTTCCTGTAGAGTTATAGTAGTTTTATGTAGCTTTGTTCCTGTAGGTTTATAGTAGTTTTATGTAGCTTTTTTCCAGTAGGATTATAGTAGTTTTATATAGCTTTGTTCCTGTAGGACTATGGTAGTTTTATGTAGCTTTTTTTCTGTAGGGTTATAGTAGTTTTATGTAACTTTCTTCCTGTAGGATTAGAATAGTTTGATGTAGCTTTGTTCCTGTAGGGCTATGGTAGTTTTATGTAGCTTTGTTCCTGTACGGTTATAGTAGTTTTATATAACTTTGTTCCTGTAGGGCTATGGTAGTTTTATGTAGCTTTTTTTCTGTAGGGTTATAGTAGGTTTATGTAACTTTGTTCCTGTAGGGTTATGGTAGTTTTATGTGACTTTGTTCCTGTAGTGTTATAATAGTTTTATGTAACTTTGTTTCTGTAGGGTTATAGTAGTTTTATGTAGCTTTGTTCCTGTAGGGTTATAGTAGTTTTATGTAACTTTGTTCCTGTAGGGTTATAGTAGTTTTATGTAACTTTGTTCCTGTAGGGTTATAGTAGTTTTATGTAGCTTTGTTCCTGTAAGGTTATAGTAGGTTTATGTGACTTTGTTCCTGTAGAGCTATGGTAGTTTTATGTAACTTTGATCCTGTAGGGTTATAGTAGTTTTATGTAACTTTGTTCCTGTAGGATTATAGTAGTTTTATGTAGCTTTGTTCCTGTAGGGTTATAGTAGTTTTATGTAGCTTTGTTCCTGTAGGGCTATAGTAGTTTTATGTAGCTTTGTTCCTGTAGGATTATAGTAGTTTTATGTTGTTTTGTTCCTGTAGGGTTATAGTAGTTTTATGTAGCTTTGTTCCTGTAGGGCTATAGTAGTTTTATGTAGCTTTGTTCCTGTAGGGCTATAGTAGTTTTATGTAGCTTTGTTCCTCTAGGGTTATAGTAGTTTTATGTAGCTTTGTTCCTGTAGGATTATAGTAGGTTTATGTAGCGTTGTTCCTGTAGGATTATAGTAGTTTTATGTAGCTTTGTTCCTGTAGGGTTATAGTAGTTTTATGTAGCTTTGTTCCTGTAGGATTATAGTAGTTTTATGTAGCTTTGTTCCTGTAGGGTATAGTAGTTTTATGTAACTTTTTTCCTGTAGGGTATAGTAGTTTTATGTAACTTTGTTCCTGTAGAGTTATAGTAGGTTTATGTAACTTTGTTCCTGTAGGATTATAGTAGTTTTATGTAGCATTATTCCTGTAGGGTTATAGTAGTTTTATGTAGCTTTGTTCCTGTAGGGTTATAGTAGGTTGATGTGACTTTGTTCCTGTAGGGCAATAGTAGTTTTATGTAACTTTGTTCCTGTAGGGTTATAGTAGTTTTATGTAGCTTTGTTCCTGTAGGGTTATAGTAGTTTTATGTAACTTTGTTCCTGTAGGGTTATAGTAGTTTTATGTAGCTTTGTTCCTGTAAGGTTATAGTAGGTTTATGTGACTTTGTTCCTGTATGATTATAGTAGTTTGATGTAGGTTTGTTCCTCTAGGGCTATGGTAGTTTTATGTAACTTTGTTCCTGTAGGGTTATAGTAGTTTTATGTAGCTTTGTTCCTCTAGGGCTATGGTAGTTTTATGTAACTTTGTTCCTGTAGGGTTATAGTAGTTTTATGTAGCTTTGTTCCTGTATGATTATAGTAGTTTGATGTAGGTTTTGTCCTGTAGGGTTATAGTAGGTTTATGTGACTTTGTTCCTGTAGGGTTATAGTAGGTTTATGTAACTTTGTTCCTGTAGGATTATAGTAGTTTTATGTAGCTTTGTTCCTGTAGTGTTATAGTAGTTTTATGTAACTTTGTTCCTGTAGGGTATAGTAGTTTTATATAACTTTGTTTCTGTAGGATTATAATAGTTTTATGTAGCTTGTTCCTGTAGGACTATAGTAGTTTTATGTAGCTTTGTTCCTGTAGGGTTATAGTAGTTTTATGTAGCTTTGTTCCTCTAGGGCTATGGTAGTTTTATGTAACTTTGTTCCTGTAGGGTTATAGTAGTTTTATGTAGCTTTGTTCCTGTATGATTATAGTAGTTTGATGTAGGTTTTGTCCTGTAGGGTTATAGTAGGTTTATGTGACTTTGTTCCTGTAGGGTTATAGTAGGTTTATGTAACTTTGTTCCTGTAGGATTATAGTAGTTTTATGTAGCTTTGTTCCTGTAGTGTTATAGTAGTTTTATGTAACTTTGTTCCTGTAGGGTATAGTAGTTTTATATAACTTTGTTCCTGTAGGGTTATAGTAGTTTTATGTAGCTTTGTTCCTGTAGGGTTATAGTAGTTTTATGTAGCTTTGTTCCTGTAGGGTTATAGTAGTTTTATGTAGCTTTGTTCCAGTAGGGCGTTAGTAGTTTTATGTAGCTTTGTTCCTGTAGGGCTACAGTAGTTTTATGTAAATTTGACGATAATGGTCAACTCAGTACTAAAATTTATGATAAACAGGACGACTTCAATTTTAAAATAATAAATTTTCCAAATATGTGCAGCAATATACCAGCTTCTCCTGCATAAGGTTTTACATATCGCAATTGATTCGCTATGCAAGGGCCAGTAGCAATTATTGTGATTTCCTGAAACGTCATCTTTATCTGGGAAACAGGCTACTGGACCAGGGCTATTAAAAGATTGGCCTTATTCGATCTCTTAAAAAGTTTATATTCCGATACCAAGATCTTGTCGAAATATATTCCGTCTCTGCAGAGACGATAATAAACGATGAATTTTCATATAGTGAAAATGTATAAAGATAAGGAAGTCAACAAAAATGTCAAAAATATTTTTTATAAATGTGTGACGTAAAAGTGTTTTTGACATTACTTTTGCAGTTAAAATACTTCTGGTGACTCGGGGTTGTTGATGAAGATGGTTCACGATAGATGGAACACCCTCCTCACTGAATTTGGTACTGTTTTGACAACTATTTTACCTATTTTGCTCCAGTATTGTTATAAATACTGTTATAGTGACAGCCGGAACCTTTGAGCCGTAATGAAAGCGGGAAGTTTAGTGCCTTAAAATCTGATTCAACCCACCATTTTTTTTTTAGAAATGCCTGTACCAACTCAGGGTCATTACGGTTTTCACAGTTTTCCGGTTGTTGGACTGATTTTGTCTGTTTATATACTTATGAGTTTTGACTTTCCCTTTGGAAGATTGTTCGGAGTTCGGTAATTTTGTTATTACCCTTATTCAAGTACTAGTTATTACAATATCAAAAGTGTTCACTGTTTTAACGATTATAGAAGGCTTTTGTAGATTGTTTTCAAGTAGTCATTGTGGAATCAACAAGGGTGCCTTCTTTGTGTTGGATTAGAGAATTCATATATCATTGTTTTGTGTTCAGTATTATCAGTACTATCAGTGTTATCGGTATTATCAGTGATATGTGTATTAACAGTGTTATCGTTACTATTAGTATTATCGGTGCTCTCAGTACTATCAACGTTATCAGTGCTATCAGTATTATCAGTACTAACAGTGTTATCGGTACTATCAGTATTATCAGTACTATCAATGTTATCAGTGTTATCGGTGATATGAGTACTAACAGTGTTATCGGTATTATCAGTACTCTCAGTATTATCAGTGATATGAGTACTAACAGTGCTATCGGTATTATCAGTATTATCAGTGCTATCAGTGATATGAGTACTAAGTGTTATCGGTACTATCAGTGCTATCAGTTCTATCAGTGCTATCAGTTCTATCAGTGTTATCAGTACTATCAGTGTTATCAGTACTATCAGTGTTATCAGTACTATCAGCATTATCAGTGCTATCAGTACTATCAATATTATCAGAACTAACATTGTTATCGGTACTATCAGTATTATCAGTGCTATCAGTACTATCAGTGATATCGGTGTTATCAGTGCCTACTATTACTATCATTTGTGAGTTTGATTCTCGCAGATATCGACACCCACTCAATACGAGCTTGTCTGTGAGTGACATAGATAAGGTCGGTGGTTTTTTGTTAGTGACATAGATAAGGTTGGTGGTTGTTTGTTAGTGACATAGATAAGGTTGGTAGTTGTTTGTTAGTGACATAGATAAGGTCGGTGGTTGTTTGTTAGTGACATAGATAAGAACGGTGGTTGTTTGTTAGTGACATAGATAAGGTCGGTGGTTGTTTGTTAGTGACATAGATAAGGTCGGTGGTTTTTTGTCACGGTACTCATGATTCCACTGCCAATAAAGCTCAGTGATCAAACTGAATTAAACATCAATCATCCAGAATTCACACGCGTCAAGCACACTAAGAAGAGTTTGAAGATACCAAAGGGGTAATCCGAATACGTATATCGAAGTAGAACAGACAACGCAATGGCCAAAAGAAAAAGTACAAAAGGACAAACAACGATCTACAAAACATACACATAAAACTAAAGATCGAGTAACACGAACCACACTAAAAACTGGTGGTGAACTCAGGTGCTCCGGAAGGGTGGGCACTTCCTGCTCCACTTTTGACACCCGTCATGTTACTCTAGTTTTAAACCCGGTGATAAGTCATGAATGAGGAAAGGACCGGGAAGTGTGTTTTTATCTTAAAATATTGTCCCATTCTAAAAGTAATTGCAGGAAGTTTTTCTTCATTTACATACTAATATGCTGTTGTCGATGAAGACACCGGTGAACACATGGTACATTCTCACATTTTGATTAGGCCATTATGTGTTCAATTTAAGTTCCTAAGGTGGTGATAGTTTTGTTCTATATCACCCAGTAATGTTTACATCAATAGGAATACATTACGTTGCTATAGCAACCTAAAGATGGATTATTTTTTGGCATATAATTAATTTAATTACAAGAAATAAAAATAAAGTAATGTCCATTGTTTTTAAAATTTCAGTACACGATGTTGGTTGCCTTGGTAATGGCAGTAGAGGTAGCTGGAACAGTGTTAGGAATTGTATTTAAACATACAGTAAGTAGCCGGATCAGTGCTGGGTAATTTGTATGTAAACATACAGTAATTAGCTGGTTCAGTGCTGGGAAATTTGTTTTTAAATCTACGGTATATAGCGGGACCAGTGCTGGAAAGTTTCTCTATATGAATATAGTATGAAGCCTGATCAAAGCTGAAAGTGTGTCGTTATGCATATGGTATGTAGCCGGATCAGTGCTAGAACGTTGGTCTTTATACATAAGGCATATAGCCGGATCAGTGCTAGAACGTTGGTCTTTATACATATGGCATATAGCCGGATCAGTGCTAGAGCGTTGATCTTTATGCATATGGTATACAGCTGGACCAGTGCTAGAACGTTGGTCTTTATACATATGGCATTTAGCCGGATCAGTGCTAGAACGTTGGACTTTATGCATATGGTCTACAGCTGGACCAGTGCTAGAACGTTGGTCTTTATACATATGGCATGTAGCCGGATCAGTGCTAGAACGTTGGTCTTTATACATATGGTATATAGCCGGATCAATGTTAGAACGTTGGTCTTTATAAATATGGTATGTAGCCGGATCTGTACTGGAACGTTGGTCTTTATATATATGGTATGTAGCCGGATCAGTGCTAGAACGTTGGTCTTTATACTTATGGTATATAGCCGGATCAGTGCTGGAACGTTGGTCTTTATAACACTTTTATGCACTTTCAATATAAACAATCTACACCAACTCAGGTACAGATCAAACATTCAGAAATAATATGAAATCTAGCAATATTGAATATAAACTAGTCACTTCTCTGTCAAATCTGAATCTTCTGAACATAAGAATAGAATCCGATTGAAACAAAATATAAAACAACATGAGTAATGAGAGGAGTACAATTAGTTACCATTTGAATTCCCTCGGTTTTACGAACTATAAATATTGTCTTTTGATTGTTAGCTTACCTACAATATTGATCACTTTAGTAGAACAGGAACTGTAGCACCTGCGTTCAACCCCTTTCTATCTTTAGTTGTATGTGTATGTTTTGTAGATCGTTGTTTTTCGTTTTGTCCTTTTTCGTTTGGCCATTCTGTTCTTCTTCGATTTGCGGATTCTGATTATCTCTTTGGTATCTTCAAGCTCTTCTTATTAATATACAACATACACAATTATTAGAATAGGTGTCCCATCGATGATCTTGAACTGGTATATTTTACTCTGCCTTGTTTGTTTTATATTTTTATTTTACATGTAAATTATTGCTTTAAATTGTTATTTTATATTATTTTTTTACATGTATATTATTGGTTTAAATTGTTATATTATATCATTATTGTATATTATTATTTTATATTATTATTTTATTTTATTATTTTATATTATTATTTTATTTTAATATTTTATATTATTTTGCATTATTATTTTATACTATTATTTTATTTTATTATTCTATATTATTCTTTTATATTATTATGTTATATTATTATACAATTAATGACTTTTGTTGAGGTTTTTATAAGGATCTATCGTTCCAAGATATATGATACTTACAGAGGCCGAAGCCGAGCTAAATATCATATATCTTGGAACGATAGATCCCTATATTAATCGAAATGAAAGTCAGTAATTGTTTTATTATATGAAACTGTTATTAATGTCCTCTGGAACATGTTTGATAAATTGGCATTCAACACTACATGTGTTTTTTTTTGTGTTTAAATTTTAATAGTAACAAGAAAGATTTATGCATACTGCAAAGATTAATTTAGATCGCTCCAGAGGAACCTTTGGACCATTATATTTACCTCATATGACGCTAATATTAAAAGTAGGGGTTTTCCGAATTTAGAGTCACGTGAGGTTAATATAACGTTCCAAAGGCTCCTCTGAAACGATCAAAAATTAATATTATCATTTTATATTGTTATTTTATATTATTATTTTATATTATTGATTTATATTATTATTATTTTATATTATTATTTTATATTATTATTTTATATTATTTTTTTTATATTATTATTCTATATTATTTTTTTATATTATTATTTTATATTATTATTTTATATTATTATTTTATATTGTTATTTTATATTATTATTTTATATTATTGATTTATATTATTATTATTTTATATTATTATTTTATATTATTATTTTATATTATTATTTTATATTATTATTTTATATTATTATTTTATATTTTTATTTTATATTATTATTTTATATTATTTTCTTATATTATTATTTTATATCATTATTTAATATTATTATTTTATATTATTATTTGATATGATTATTTGATATCATTATTTTATATTATTCTTTTATATATTTTTTGTAGGTAGAATCTAGAATGGAGAAAGCAATATCAAGAAGTATTCTAGAGGAATATGATGGTTTAACTGACACTCAAGATACATTTACTATGCACTTTAATGCTGTTCAACAAAAGGTAATATATTGTACAATTTACTATGCACTTTAATGCTGTACAACAAAGGGAAAATATATCTTACAATTTACTATGCAATTTAATGCTGTACAACACAAGGTAAATATATCATACAATTTACTATGCATTTTAATGTTGTACAACAAAAGGTACAAATATTGTACAGTTTGGTAAAGGAGCAGATTTAATGTGTATAATTTAAGCTAATGGATTATATTAATAGTATTTTAAGGTTCGCTTTGAACGAGGCTTATTGTATTCTGTTTAGAAATATTTCCTTTTGAAATTAACATTCATCATTAGGTAATATGTCATTAAATAACATGTAATTAGTTAATATGTCATTAAATAACATGTAATTAGTTAATATGTCATTAAGTAACATGTCATTGGTTAATATGTCATTAAATAACATATCATTAGGTAATATGTCATTAAGTAACATGTCATTGGTTAATATGTCATTAAATAACATATCATTAGGTAATATCTCATTAAATAACATATCATTAGGTAATATGCCATTAAATAACTGTCATTAGTTAATATGTCATTAAATAACATGTCATTATGTAATATGTCATTAAATAACATATCATTAGGTAATATGCCATTAAATAACTGTCATTAGGTAATATTTCATTAAATAACATTTCATTAGTTAATATGTCATTAAATAACATGTCATTAGGTAATATGCCATTAAATAACATATCATTAGGTAATATGTCATTAAATAACATATCATTAGGTAATATGCCATTAAATAACATATCATTAGGTAATATGTCATTAAATAACATGTCATTAGGTAATATGCCATTAAATAACATTTCATTAGTTAATATGTCATTAAATAACATGTCATTAGGTAATCAGAAGCAGTAAGTCGAAGAAGGACAGACACTACAATGACCAAAAGAAAAAGGATAAAAGGACAAACAACGATCTACAAAACATACACATAAAACTAAAGATCGAGCATCACGAGCCTCACTAAAAACGTTATCCGACCGTCAACACATGTGCTCGGAAGGGTAGGAACTTCCATAGTATACTCCTACTTGTTTTGTTCATGTTTCAGTTGAAATGCTGCGGTTTTAACGATTCCAGTGACTTCACATCTGCCAGTATGTGGAATAGAACAGCGGCAGATAACTCTGTAATGAAAATACCACCAGGATGTTGCAAAAATATATCAGATTCAGAAGAATGTGTAAAGACGGCAACAACAGATAACTCATATACACAGGTAGCTATGATATGCTTGGCAATCTTTATAGAAGCTAACACACAGTTAGTGTAAGCTACATGACGCGTTCTGCGACGACCGATGTTAACGAGTTAATCCATTCTTTTATAACACAGGCACTGATCTGAAAGTTAAATAGACCAAGGGTATACAAACTCTAAATTATACCGAGATCTGAGTTATCTGGACAGAATAGGTTATAAGTGGCGAGTAATCAGTAACACTCTCAGGTTATAAGTGGCTAGAACCCAATAACACACAAGGTTATAAGGTGATAAGTGGAGATAACTCAGTTACACACAAGGCTATGAGGTTATTGGTGGAGATAACTCAGTAACACGCAAGGTTATAAGGTGATAAGTGGAGATAACTCAGTAACACAAGGTTATAAGGTTATAATTGGAGATAACTCAGAACCACACAAGGCTATAAGGCTATAAATGGCAATAACCCAGTAACACGCTCGTGTTATTAGGTGATAAGTGGAGATAGTTCAGTAACTCACAAGATTATATGGTTATAAGTGGAGATAACTCAGTAGCACACACAGTTATAAGGCTATAAGTGTCGAGAACTTAGTAGCACGCAAGGATATAAGGTTATAAGTGGTAATAACCCAGTAGCACCCAAGGTTATAAGGTTATAAATGGTAATAACTCAGTAGCACACAAGGCTATCAGGCTATAAGTGGCGAAAATTCAGCAGCACGCAAGGTTATAAGGCTATAAGTGGCGAGAATTCAGTAGCACGCAAGGATATAAGGTTATAAATGGTAATAACCCAGTAGCACACAAGGTTATAAGGTTATAAATGGTAATAACTCAGTAGGACACAAGACTATAAGGCAATAAGTGGCGAGAATTCAGTAGCACGCAAGGTTATAAGGTTATAAGTGCTAATAACTCATTAGCACACAAGGTTATAAGGCTATAAGTGGCGATAGCTCAGTAGTACGCAAGGCTATAAGGCTAAAGGTGGCAAGAATTCAGTAGCACACAAGGTTATAAGGTTTTAAATGGTAATAACTCAGTAGCACACAAGACTATAAGGCTATAAGTGGCGAGAATTCAGTAGCGCGCAAGGTTATAAGGCTATAAGTGGCGAGAATTCAGTAGCACGCAAGGTTATAAAGTTATAAGTGCTAATATCTCATTAGCACACAAGGCTATAAGGCTATATGTGGCGAGAATTCAGTAGTACGCAATGTTATCAGGCTAAAGGTGGCAAGAATTCAGTAGCACGCAAGGATATAAGATTATAAATGGTAATAACTCAGTAGCACGCAAGGATATAAGGTTATAAGTGGTAATAACTTAGTAGCACACACGGTTATAAGGTTATAAGTGGTAATAACTCAGTAGCACACAAGGTTATAAGGCTATAAATGGCGATAATTCAGTAGCACGCAAGGTTATAAGGCTATAAGTGGCGAGAATTCAGTAACACGCAAAGATATAAGGTGATAAGTGGAGATAACTCAGTAACACAAGGTTATAAGGTTATAATTGGAGATAACTCAGAACCACACAAGGCTATAAGGCTATAAATGTCAATAACACAGTAACACGCTCGTGTTATTAGGTGATAAGTGGAGATAGCTCAGCAACTCACAAGGTTATAAGGTTATAAGTGGAGATAGCTCAGAAGCACACACGCTTATAAGGCTATAAGTGTCGAGAACTTAGTAGCACGCAAGGATATAAGGTTATAAGTGGTAATAACACAGTAGCACACAAGGTTATAAGGTTATAAATGGTAATAACTCAGTAGGACACAAGACTATCAGGCTATAAGTGGCGAAAATTCAGCAGCATGCAAGGTTATAAGGCTATAAGTGGGGAAAATTCAGTGGCACACAAGGATATAAGGTTATAAGTGGTAATAACCCAGTAGCACACAAGGTTATAAGGTTATAAATGGTAATAACTCAGTAGCACACAAGACTATAAGGATATAAGTGGCGAGAATTCAGTAGCACGCAAGGTTATAAGGTTATAAGTGCTAATAACTCATTAGCACACAAGGTTATCAGGCTATAAGTGGCGATAACTCAGTAGTACGCAAGGTTATAAGGCTAAAGTTGGCAAGAATTCAGTAGCACACAAGTTTATCAGGTTATAAATGGTAATAACTCAGTAGCACACAAGACTATAAGGCTATAAGTGGCGAGAATTGAGTAGCACGCAAGGTTATAAGGCTCTAAGTGGCGATAATTCAGTAGCACGCAAGGTTATAAGATTATAAGTGCTAATATCTCATTAGCACACAAGGCTATCAGGCTATATGTGGCGAGAATTCAGTAGTACACAAGGTTATCAGGCTAAAGGTGGCAATAATTCAGTAGCACGCAAGGATATAAGGTTATAAATGGTAATAACTCTGTAGCACGCAAGGTTATAAGGTTATAAGTGGTAATAACTCAGTAGCACACACGGTTATAAGGCTATAAGTGGCGATAATTCAGTAGCACGCAAGGATATAAGGTTATAAGTGGTAATAACTCAGTAGCACACAAGGTTATAAGGCTATAAGTGGCGATAATTCAGTAGCACGCAAGGTTATAAGGTTATAAGTGGAGATAACTCAGTAACACGCAAAGTTATAAGGTGATAAGTGGAGATAACTCAGTAACACAAGGTTATAAGGTTATAATTGGAGATAACTCAGAACCACACAAGGCTATAAGGCTATAAATGGCAATAACCCAGTAACACGCTCGTGTTATTAGGTGATAAGTGGAGATAGCTCAGCAACTCACACGATTATCAGGTTATAAGTGGAGATAACTCAGTAGCACACACAGTTATAAGGCTATAAGGGTCGAGAACTTAGTAGCTCGCAAGGATATAAGGTTATAAGTGGTAATAACCCAGTAGTACACAAGGTTATAAGGTTATAAATGGTAATAACTCAGTAACACACAAGGCTAACAGGCTATAAGTGGCGAGAATTCAGCAGCACGCAAGGTTATAAGGCTATATGTGGCGAGAATTCAGTAGCACGCAAGGATATAAGGTTATTTGTGGTAATAACCCAGTAGCACACCAGGTTATAAGGTTATAAATGGTAATAACTCAGTAGCACACAAGACTATAAGGCTATAAGTGGCAAGAATTCAGTAGCACACAAGGTTATCAGGCTATAAGTGGCGAGAATTCAGTAGCACGGAAGGTTATCAGGTTATAAGTGCTAATAACTCATTAGCACACAAGGTTATAAACCTAAAAGTGGCGATAACTCATTAGTACGCAAGGTTATCAGGCTAAAGGTGGCACGAATTCAGTAGCACACAAGGTTATAAGGTTATAAATGGTAATAACTCAGTAGCACACAAGACTATAAGGCTATAAGTGACGAGAATTCAGTAGCACGCAAGGTTATAAGGATATAAGTGGCGAGAATTCAGTTGCACGCAAGGTTATAAGGTTATAAGTGGTAATAACTCGGTAGCACGCAAGGTTATAAGATTATAAGTGGTAATAACTCAGTAGCACGCAAGGTTATAAGGTTATAGGTGGTAATAACTCAGTAGCACATAAGGCTATAAGGCTATAAGTGGCGATAATTCAGTAGCACGCAAGGATATAAGGTTATCAGTGGTAATAACTCAGTAGCACGCAAGGTTATAAGGTTATAAGTGGTAATAACTCAGTAGCACATAAGGCTATAAGGCTATAAGTGGCGATAATGCAGTAGCACACAAGGCTATATGGTTATAAGTGGTAATAACTCAGTAGCACGCAAGGTTGTAAGGTTATAAGTGGTAATAACTCAGTAGCACACAAGGTTATAAGGTTATACGTGGTAATAACTCAGTAGCACGCAAGAATATAAGGTTATAGGTGGCGATAACTCAGTAACACACAAGGTTATAAGGTTATAAGTGGTAATAACTCAGTAGCACGCAAGGTTATAAGGTTATAAGTGGTAATAACTCAGTAGCACACAAGGCTATAAGGCTATAAGTGGCGATAATTCAGTAGCACGCAAGGTTATAAGGTTATAAGTGGTAATAACTCAGTAACACACAAGGTTATAAGGCTATAAATGGCGAGAATTCGGTAGCACGCAAGGCTATAAGGCTATAGATGGTAATAACTCAGTAGCACACACGGTTATCAAGCTATAAGTGGTAATAACTCAGTAGCACACACGGTTATAAGGCTATGAGTGGCGAGAATTCAGTAGCACGCCAGGATATAAGGTTATAAGTGGTAATAACCCAGTAGCACACAAGGTTATAAGGTTATATGTGGTAATAACTCAGTAGTACGCAAGGATATAAGGTTATAAGTGGTAATAACCCACTAGCACACAAGGTTATAAGGTTATAAGTGGTAATAACTCAGTAGCACACAAGGTTATCAGGCTATAAGTGGCGAGAATTCAGTAGTACGCAAGGATATAAAGCTATAAATGGTAATAACTCAGTAGGACGCCAGGATATAAGGCTAAAAGTGGTAATAACTCAGTAGCACACACGGTTATAAGGCTATGAGTGGCGAGAATTCAGTAGCACGCCAGGATATAAGGTTATAAGTGGTAATAGCTCAGTAGCACACAATGATATAAGGTTATTAGTGGTAATAACTCAGTAGCACGCAAGAATATAAGGTTATAGGTGGCGATAACTCAGTAACACACAAGGTTATAAGGTTATAAGTGGTAATAACTCAGTAGCACGCAAGAATATAAGGTTATAGGAGGCGATAACTCAGTAACACACAAAGTTATAAGGCTATAAGTGGTAATAACTCAGTAGCACGCAAGGTTATAAGGTTATAAGTGGTAATAACTCAGTAGCACACAAGGCTATAAGGCTATAAGTGGCGATAATTCAGTAGCACGCAAGGTTATAAGGTTATAAGTGGTAATAACTCAGTAGCACACAAGGTTATAAGGCTATAAATGGCGAGAATTCGGTAGCACGCAAGGCTATAAGGCTATAGATGGTAATAACTCAGTAGCACACACGGTTATCAAGCTATAAGTGGTAATAACTCAGTAGCACACACGGTTATAAGGCTATGAGTGGCGAGAATTCAGTAGCACGCCAGGATATAAGGTTATAAGTGGTAATAACCCAGTAGCACACAAGGTTATAAGGTTATAAGTGGTAATAACTCAGTAGTACGCAAGGATATAAGGTTATAAGTGGTAATAACCCAGCAGCACACAAGGTTATAAGGTTATAAGTGGTAATAACTCAGTAGCACACAAGGTTATCAGGCTATAAGTGGCGAGAATTCAGTAGTACGCAAGGATATAAAGCTATAAATGGTAATAACTCAGTAGGACGCCAGGATATAAGGCTAAAAGTGGTAATAACTCAGTAGCACACACGGTTATAAGGCTATGAGTGGCGAGAATTCAGTAGCACGCCAGGATATAAGGTTATAAGTGGTAATAGCTCAGTAGCACACAATGATATAAGGTTATTAGTGGTAATAACTCAGTAGCACGCAAGAATATAAGGTTATAGGTGGCGATAACTCAGTAACACACACACACAAGGTTATAAGGTTATAAGTGGTAATAACTCAGTAGCACGCAAGGTTATAAGGTTATAGGTGGCGATAACTCAGTAACATGCAAGAATATAAGGTTATTAATGGTAATAACTCAGTAGCACGCAAGGATATAAGGTTATAAGTGGAGATAGCTCAGTAGCACACACGGTTATAATGCTATAAGTGGCGAGAACACAGTAACACGCAAGGATATAAGGTTATAGGTGGTAACAACTCAGTAGCACACAAGGTTATAAGGCTATATGTGACGAGAACTCAGTAGCACACAAGGTTATAAGGCTATAGGTGGCGAGAGAACTCAGTAGCACGCAAGATTATACGGTTATATGTGGAGATAGCTCAGTAGCACACACGAATATAAGGTTATAAATGGCGATAACTCAGCAGCACGCAATGATATAAGGTTATAAGTGGTAATAACTTAGAAACACGCAATGGCGAGAACTCAAAAAGCTTGTTAGTTGAATATCGGTCAGAACTGCGTTACATGGACATGTTACTAATGGTGAGTGCTTAATAACGTAGACAGTTTTCTAAAGGTGACAACTTAAGCACAGTAATCTAAAACAATGAGCAACACGAACCCACTACAAAATTGTGTGAATCCAGATGCTCGCGAAGTTCCTGCCTCTTATTAAGCACCCATCATGTTACTCACGTAGTCAAGAAATGTTTGAGATTCCTACACACTAACAAGCACAATAAACACAAATAAGATATGTTTGAGATTCCTACACGCTAACAAACACAATAAACACAAATAAGATATGTTTGAGATTCCTACTCACTAACAAACACAATAAACACAAATAAGATATGTTTGAGATTCCTACACGCTAGCAAACACAATAAAAATAAATAGGAAATGTTTGAGATTCCTACACACTAACAAACACAATAAACACAAATAAGAAATTTTTGAGATTCCTACACACTAACAAACACAATAAACACAAATAAGATATGTTTGAGATTCCTACACACTAACAAACACAATAAACACAAATAAGATATGTTTGAGATTCCTACACGCTAACAAACACAATAAACACAAATAAGATATGTTTGAGATTCCTACTCACTAACAAACACAATAAACACAAATAAGATATGTTTGAGATTCCTACACGCTAACAAACACAATAAAAATAAATAGGAAATGTTTGAGATTCCTACACACTAACAAACACAATAAACACAAATAAGAAATGTTTGAGATTCCTACACGCTAACAAACACAATAAAAATAAATAGGAAATGTTTGAGATTCCTACACACTAACAAACACAATAAACACAAATAAGGAATGTTTGAGATTCCTACACGCTAGCAAACACAATAAACACAAATAAGAAATGTTTGAGATTCCTACACACTAACAAACACAATAAACACAAATAAGAAATGTGTGAGATTCCTACACACTAACAAACACAATAAACACAAATAAGATATGTTTGAGATTCCTACACACTAGCAAACACAATAAACACAAATAAGAAATGTTTGAGATTCCTACACGCTAACAAACACAATAAAAATAAATAAGAAATGTGTGAGATTCCTACACACTAACAAACACAATAAACACAAATAAGGAATGTTTGAGATTCCTACACACTAACAAACACAATAAACACAAATAAGATATGTTTGAGATTCCTACACGCTAACAAACACAATAAAAATAAATAAGAAATGTTTGAGATTCCTACACACTAGCAAACACAATAAACACAAATAAGAAATGTTTGAGATTCCTACACACTAACAAACACAATAAACACCAATAAGATATGCTTGAGATTCCTACACACTAACAAACACAATAAACACAAATAAGAAATGTGTGAGATTCCTACACACTAACAAACACAATAAACACAAATAAGATATGTTTGAGATTCCTACACGCTAACAAACACAATAAAAATAAATAAGAAATGTTTGAGATTCCTACACACTAGCAAACACAATAAACACAAATAAGAAATGTTTGAGATTTCTACACGCTAACAAACACAATAAAAATAAATAAGAAATGTTTGAGATTCCTACACACTAGCAAACACAATAAACACAAATAAGAAATGTTTGAGATTCCTACACACTAGCAAACACAATAAACACAAATAAGAAATGTGTGAGATTCCTACACACTAACAAACACAATAAACACAAATAAGGAATGTTTGAGATTCCTACACACTAACAAACACAATAAACACAAATAAGAAATGTTTGAGATTCCTACACACTAACAAACACAATAAACACAAATAAGATATGTTTGAGATTCCTACACACTAACAAACACAATAAACACAAATAAGAAATGTTTGAGATTCCTACACGCTAACAAATACAATGAAAATAAATAGGAAATGTTTGAGATTCCTACACACTAACAAACACAATAAACACAAATAAGGAATGTTTGAGATTCCTACACACTAACAAACACAATAAACACAAATAAGATATGTTTGAGATTCCTACACACTAACAAACACAATAAACACAAATAAGAAATGTTTGAGATTCCTACACGCTAACAAACACAATAAAAATAAATAAGAAATGTTTGAGATTCCTACAAATAACTGTGGACAATGTCGAACCGAACATCGTTTTCATACGGAAATCGTAGCAGACATAACAACACTAAACTAAGACAGGAAAGATATATACCGGTAACATAGCAAAATGTTGGACACCACCATACTTTGTCATCATATTTTGATATTTTACTGTATTTACAGGGTTGTAAGGCGGCTTTAGAGGATCTGTTTGAAAAATATTTCTCAGTTATAATTGGAGTTGCTTCTACATTAGTATTTTGCCAGGTAATTATAATATTGTACAATTACAGACGACTATGATTAGAATACGTGTGGTTACTTTCTTAGGGAATACGTTCTAATGTTAGAATTCTATGTTTTACGTTCGTACGAAAATAAATGAACCACACGACAACAACATATGTTAATTAAAAGCACGATGACAGCCACAGTCATAGATAAATAAGATAGCACAATGACAGCCAATATCATGGATAAATACCAGAGCACAATGGCAGTTTTAACAGTCTAATAACAACGTCTGTCTTGTTTAATAACAGTCTGCTAGCAACGTCGGTCTTAGTTAATAATAATCTGATAACAACCCCACGAAAACAACATATGTTAATTAAAAGCACGATGACATCCAAAGTCATAGATAAATAACAGAGCACAATGACATCCAATATCATAGATCAATAACAGAGCACAATGACAGCCAATATCATAGATCAATAACAGAGCACAGTGACAGCAAATACCATTGATCAATAACAGAGCACAATGACAGCCAGTATCATAGATCAATAACAGAGCACATTGACAGCACATATCATAGATAAATAACAGAGGACAATGGCAGCCAATATCATAGATAAATAACAAAGCACAATGACAGCCAATATCATAGATAAATAACAGGGCACAATGACAGCCAATATCATAGATAAATAACAAAGCACAATGACATCCAAAGTCATAGATAAATAACAATGCACAGTGACAGCCAATATCATAGATAAATAAGAGAGAACAATGACAGCACATATCATAGATAAATAAAAGGGCACAATGACAGCTAATATCATAGATAAATAACAGAGCACAATGACAGCCAATATCATAGATAAATAACAGTGCACAGCGACAGCTACTATCATAGATCAATAACAGAGCACAATGACAGCAAATATAATAGATAAATAACAGAGCACATTGACAGCAAATATAATAGATAAATAACAGAGCACAATGACAGCCAATGTCATAGATCAATAACAGAACACAATGACAGCCAATATCATAGATCAATAACAGAGCACATTGACAGCACATATCATAGATAAATAATAGAGGACAATGACAGCCAATATCATAGATAAATAACAAAGCACAATGCCATCCAAAGTCATAGATAAATAACAATGCACAGTGATAGACAATATCGTAGATAAATAACAGAGCACAATAACAGCAAATATCATAGATAAATAACAGAGCACAATGATAACCAATATCATAGATAAATAACAGAGGACAATAACAGCAAATATCATAGATAAATAACAGGGCACAATGATAACCAATATCATAGATAAATAACAGAGGACAATAACAGCAAATATCATAGATAAATAACAGAGCACAATGACAGCCAATGTCATTGATAAATAACAGAGCACAATAACAGCAAATATCATAGATAAATAACAGAGCACAATGATAACCAATATCATAGATAAATAACTGGGCACAATGACAGCCAATATCATAGATAAATAACAGAGCACAATAACAGCAAATATCATAGATAAATAACAGAGCACAATGATAACCAATAGCATAGATAAATAACAGGGCACAATGACAGCCAATGTCATAGATAAATAAGAGAGAACAATGACAGCACATATCATAGATAAATAAAAGGGCACAATGACAGCTAATATCATTGATAAATAACAGAGCACAATGACAGCCAATATCATAGATAAATAACAGTGCACAGCGACAGCTACTATCTTAGATCAATAACATGGCACATTGACAGCAAATATAATAGATAAATAACAGAGCACAATGACAGCCAATGTCATAGATAAATAACAGAGCACAATGATAGTCAATATCATAGATAATTAACAGGGCACAATGACATCCAATATCATAGATCAATAACAGAGCACAATGACAGCCAATATCATTGATTAATAACAGAGCACAATGATAGCACATATCATAGATAAATAAAAGGACACAATGACAGCTAATATTATAGATCAAAAACAGAACACAATGACAGCTAATATCATAGATCAATAACCGAGCACAGTGACAGCCAATATCATAGATCAATAACAGAGCACATTGACTGCCAATATTATTGATAAATAACAGAGCACAATAACAGCCAATAGCATAGATCAATAACAGAGCGCAATGACAGCCAATATCATAGATCAATAAGAGAGCACAATGACAGCCAATATCATAGATCAATAACAGAGCACAGTGACAGCCAATATCATAGATAAATAACAGAGCACAATGACAGCCAATATCATAGATCAATAACAGATCACAATGACAGCCAATATCATAGATAAATAACAAAGCACAGTGACAGTGACAGCCAGTGACAAGCAAATGTCATTGATCAATAACAGAGCAGAATGACAACCAGTATCATAGATCAATAACAGAGCACAATGACAGCACATATAGATAAATAACAAAGCAAAATGACAGCCAATATCATAGATCAATAACAGAGCACAATGACAGACAATATCATAGAGAAATAACAGAGCACAATGACAGCCAATATCATAGATCAATAACAGAGCACAATGACAAGCCAATATCATTGATCAATAACAGAGCACAATGACAGCCAATATCATAAATCAATAACATATCACAATGACAGGACATATCATAGATAAATAACAAAGCACAATGACAGCCAATATCATAGAAAAATAACAGTGCACAATGACAGCCAATTACATAGATCAATAACAGAGCACAATGACAAGCAAATGTCATTGATCAATAACAGAGCACAATGACAGCCAGTAGCATAGATCAATAACAGAGCACAATGACAGCACATATAGATAAATAACAAAGCACAATGACAGCCAATATCATAGATCAATAACAGAGCAGAATGACAGCCAGTATCATAAATCAGTAACAGAGCACAATGACAGGACATATCATAGACAAATAACAAAGAACAATGACAGCCAATATCATAGATCAATAACAGAGCACAGTGATGGCCAATGTCATAGATCAATAACAGAGCACAGTGACGGCCAATATCATAGATAAATAACAGAGCACAATGACAAACACTATCATAGATAAATATCAGGGCACAATGACAGCCAATATCATCGATAAATAACAGGGCACAATGACAGTCAATATCATAGATCAATAACAGAGCACAGTGACGGCCAATATCATAGATAAATATCAGGGCACAATGACAGCGAAAATCATAGATCAATAACAGAGCACAATGACAGCCAATATCATATATCAATAACACAGCACAATGACAGCCAATATCATAGATCAATAACAGAGCACAATGACAGCCAATATCATAGATCAATAACAGAGCACAATGACAAGCCAATATCATTGATCAATAACAGAGCACAATGACAGCCAGTATCATAGATCAATAACAGAGCACAATGACAGGACATATGAGAGATAAATAACAAAGCACAATGACAGCCAATATCATAGAAAAATAACAGTGCACAATGACAGCCAATTACATAGATCAATAACAGAGCCCAATGACGAGCAAATGTCATTGATCAATAACAGAGCAGAATGACAGCCAGTATCATAGACCAATAACAGAGCACAATGACAGCACATATAGATAAATAACAAAGCACAATGACAGCCAATATCATAGATCAATAACAGAGCACAATGACAGACAATATCATAGATAAATAACAGTGCACAGTGACAGCCAATACCAGAGATAAATAACAGAGCACATTGACAGCACATATCATAGATAAATAACAGAGGACAATGACAGCCAATATCATAGATAAATAACAGTGCACAATGACAGCCAATATCATAGATAAATAACAGTGAACAATGACAGCCAAAATCATAGATCAATAACAGAGCACAATGACAGCCAATATCATATATCAATATCAGTGCACAATGACAGCCAATATCATAGATCAATAACAGCGCACAATGACAGCTAATATCATAGATCAATAACAGAGCACAATGACAGCCAGTATCATAGATCAATAACAGAGCACATTGACAGCACATATCATAGATAAATAACAGAGGACAATGACAGCCAATATCATAGATAAATAACAAAGCACAATGACAGCCAATTTCATAGATAAATAACAGGGGACAATGACATCCAAAGTCATAGATGAATAACAATGCACAGTGACAGCCAATATCATAGATAAATAACAGAGCACAATAACAGCAAATATCATAGATAAATAACAGAGCACAATTAAAACCAATATCATAGATAAATAACAGGGCACAATGACAGCCAATGTCATAGATAAATAAGAGAGAACAATGACAGCACATATCATAGATAAATAAAAGGGCACAATGACAGCTAATATCATATATCAATAACAGAGCACAATGACAGCCAATATCATAGATAAATAACAGTGCACAGCGACAGCTACTATCATAGATCAATAACATGGCACATTGACAGCAAATATAATAGATAAATAACAGAGCACAATGACCGCCAATGTCATAGACAATTAACAGGGCACGATGACATCCAATATCATAGATCAATAACAGAGCACAATGACAGCCAATATCATTGATCAATAACAGAGCAGAATGATAGCACATATCATAGATAAATAAAAGGGCACAATGACAGGTAATATCATAGATCAAAAACAGAACACAATGACAGCTAATATCATAGATCAATAACCGAGCACACTGACAGCCAATATCATAGATCAATAACAGAGCACATTGACGGCCGATATCATTGATAAATAACAGAGCACAATAACAGCCAATAGCATAGATCAATAACAGAGCGCAATGAGAGCCAATATCATAGATCAATAACAGAGCACAATGACAGCCAATATCATAGATCAATAACAGAGCACAGTGACGCCAATATCGTAGATAAATAACAGAGCACAATGACAGCCAATATCATAGATCAATAACAGAGCACAGTGACAGCCAATGTCATAGATAAATAACAGGGAACAATGACAGCCAATATCATAGATCAATAACAGAGCACAGTGACGGCCAATATCATAGATAAATAACAGAGCACAATGACAGCCAATATCATAGATAAATAACAAAGCACAGTGACAGCCAATATCATAGATCAATAACAGAGCACAGTGACAGCCAATGTCATAGATAAATAACAGGGAACAATGACATCCAAAGTCATAGCTAAATAACAGAGCACAATGACAGGACATATCATAGAGAAATAACAGAGCACAATGACAGCCAATACCAGAGACAAATAACAGAGCACAGTGACAGCCAATTACATAGATCAATAACAGAGCACAATGACAAGCAAATGTCATTGATCAATAACAGAGCACAATGACAGCCAGTATCATAGATGTATAACAGGGCACAATGACAGCACATATAGATAAATAACAAAGCACAATGACAGCCAATATCATTGATCAATAACAGAGCACAATGACAGCCAATATCATAGATCAATAACAGGGCACAATGACAGGTAATATCATAGATCAAAAACAGAACACAATGACAGCTAATATCATAGATCAATAACCTAGCACAGTGACAGCCAATATCATAGATCAATAACAGAACACATTGACGGCCAATATCATTGATAAATAACAGAGCACAATAACAGCCAATAGCATAGATCAATAACAGAGCGCAATGACAGCCAATATCATAGATCAATAACAGAGCACAATGACAGCCAATATGATAGATCAATAACAGAGCACATAATGACGGCCAATAACATAGATAAATAACAGAGCACAATGACAGCCAACATCATAGATCAATAACAGAGCACAATGACAGCCAATATCATAGATAAATAACAAAGCACAGTGACAGCCAGTATCATAAATCAATAACAGAGCACAATGACAGGTAATATCATAGATCAAAAACAGAACACAATGACAGCTAATATCATAGATCAATAACCTAGCACAGTGACAGCCAATACCATAGATCAATAACAGAACACATTGACGGCCAATATCATTGATAAATAACAGAGCACAATAACAGCCAATAGTATAGATCAATAACAGAGCGCAATGACAGCCAATATCATAGATCAATAACAGAGCACAATGACAGCCAATATCATAGATCAATAACAGAGCACAGTGACGGCCAATATCATAGATAAATAACAGAGCACAATGACAGCCAACATCATAGATCAATAACAGAGTACAATGACAGCCAATATCATAGATAAATAACAGTGCATAGTGATAGCCAATATCAGATAAATAACAGGGCACAGTGACAGCCAATATCATAGATCAATAACAGAGCACAGTGACGGCCAATGTCATAGATAAATAACAGAGAACAATGCCAGCCAATATCATAGACCAATAGCAGAGCACAATGAAAAGCCAATATCATTTATCAATAACAGAGCAGAATGACAGCCAATATCATAGATCAATAACAGAGCACAATGACAGCACATATCATAGATAAATAACACGGCACAATGACAGCTAATATCATAGATCAAAAACAGAGCACAATGACAGCCTATATCATAGATCAATAACAGAGCACAGTGACAGCCAATATCATAGATAAATAACAGGGCACAATTACATCACATATCATAGATCAATAACAGAGCACAATGACAAACCAATATCATATATCAATAACAGAGCACAATGACAGCCAAAATCATGGATAAATAACAGTGCACAGTGACAGCCAATATCATAGATAAATAACAGGGCACAATGACAGCCAATATCATAGATCAATAGCAGAGCACAATGACAGCTAATATCATAGATAAATAACAGGGCACAATGACAGCCAATATCATAGATCAATAGCAGAGCACAATGACAGCAAATATCATAGATAAATAACAGGGCACAGTGAAAGCCAATATCATAGATCAATAACAGTGCATAGTGATAGCCAATATCAGATAAATAACAGGGCACAATGACAGCCAATATCATAGATCAATAACAGAGCACAATGACAGCCAATATCATAGATAAATAACAGCTCACAATGACAGCCAATATCATAGATCAATAACAGAGCACAATGACAGCCAATATCATAGATAAATAACAGGGCACAATGACAGCCAATGTCATAGATTAATAACAGAGCACAATGACAGCCAATATCATAGATCAATAACAGAGCACAATGACAGCCAATATCATAGATAAATAACAGAGCACAATGACAGTCAATATCATAGATCAATAACAGAGTACAGTGATGGCCACTATCAGAGATAAATATCAGGGCACAATGACAGCCAATATCATAGATAAATAACAGGGCACAATGACAGTCAATATCATAGATCAATAACAGAGCACAGTGACGGCCAATATCATAGATAAATATCAGGGCACAATGACAGCCAAAATCATAAATCAATAACAGAGCACAATGACAGCCAATATCATATATCAATAACAGAGCACAATTACAGCCAATATCATAGATCAATAACAGGGAACAATAACATCCAAAGTCATAGATAAATAACAGAGCACAATGACAGGACATATCATAGATAAATAACAGAGCACAATGACAGCCAATACAAGAGATAAATAACAGAGCACAGTGACAGCCAATATCATAGATCAATAACAGAGCACAATGACAGCCAGTATCATAGATCAATAACTGAGCACAATGACAAGCCAATATCATTGATCAATAACAGAGCACAATGACAGCCAATATCATAAATCAATAACAGATCACAATGACAGGACATATCATAGATAAATAACAAAGCACAATGACAACCAATATCATAGAAAAATAACAGTGCACAATGACAGCCAATTACATAGATCAATAACAGAGCACAATGACAAGCAAATGTCATTGATCAATAACAGAGCACAATGACAGCCAATATCATAGATCAATAACAGAGCAGAATGACAGCCAATATCATAGATCAATAACAGGGAACAATAACATCCAAAGTCATAGATAAATAACAGAGCACAATGACAGGACATATCATAGATAAATAACAGAGCACAATGACAGCCAATACAAGAGACAAATAACAGAGCACAGTGACAGCCAATATCATAGATCAATAACAGAGCACAATGACAGCCAGTATCATAGATCAATAACTGAGCACAATGACAAGCCAATATCATTGATCAATAACAGAGCACAATGACAGCCAATATCATAAATCAATAACAGATCACAATGACAGGACATATCATAGATAAATAACAAAGCACAATGACAGCCAATATCATAGAAAAATAACAGTGCACAATGACAGCCAATTACATAGATCAATAACAGAGCACAATGACAAGCAAATGTCATTGATCAATAACAGAGCACAATGACAGCCAATATCATAGATCAATAACAGAGCACAGTGACGGCCAATATCATAGATAAATAACAGAGCACAATGACAGCCAACATCATAGATCAATAACAGAGCACAATGACAGCCAATATCATAGATAAATAACAGTGCATAGTGATAGCCAATATCAGATAAATAACAGGGCACAGTGACAGCCAATATCATAGATCAATAACAGAGCACAGTGACGGCCAATGTCATAGATAAATAACAGAGAACAATGCCAGCCAATATCATAGACCAATAGCAGAGCACAATGAAAAGCCAATATCATTTATCAATAACAGAGCAGAATGACAGCCAATATCATAGATCAATAACAGAGCACAATGACAGCACATATCATAGATAAATAACACGGCACAATGACAGCTAATATCATAGATCAAAAACAGAGCACAATGACAGCCAATATCATAGATCAATAACAGAGCACAGTGACAGCCAATATCATAGATAAATAACAGGGCACAATTACATCACATATCATAGATCAATAACAGAGCACAATGACAAACCAATATCATATATCAATAACAGAGCACAATGACAGCCAAAATCATGGATAAATAACAGTGCACAGTGACAGCCAATATCATAGATAAATAACAGGGCACAATGACAGCCAATATCATAGATCAATAGCAGAGCACAATGACAGCTAATATCATAGATAAATAACAGGGCACAATGACAGCCAATATCATAGATCAATAGCAGAGCACAATGACAGCAAATATCATAGATAAATAACAGGGCACAGTGAAAGCCAATATCATAGATCAATAACAGTGCATAGTGATAGCCAATATCAGATAAATAACAGGGCACAATGACAGCCAATATCATAGATCAATAACAGAGCACAATGACAGCCAATATCATAGATAAATAACAGCTCACAATGACAGCCAATATCATAGATCAATAACAGAGCACAATGACAGCCAATATCATAGATAAATAACAGGGCACAATGACAGCCAATATCATAGATTAATAACAGAGCACAATGACAGCCAATATCATAGATCAATAACAGAGCACAATGACAGCCAATATCATAGATAAATAACAGAGCACAATGACAGTCAATATCATAGATCAATAACAGAGTACAGTGATGGCCACTATCAGAGATAAATATCAGGGCACAATGACAGCCAATATCATAGATAAATAACAGGGCACAATGACAGTCAATATCATAGATCAATAACAGAGCACAGTGACGGCCAATATCATAGATAAATATCAGGGCACAATGACAGCCAAAATCATAGATCAATAACAGAGCACAATGACAAGCAAATGTCATTGATCAATAACAGAGCACAATGACAGCCAATATCATAGATCAATAACAGAGCAGAATGACAGCCAATATCATAGATCAATAACAGGGAACAATAACATCCAAAGTCATAGATAAATAACAGAGCACAATGACAGGACATATCATAGATAAATAACAGAGCACAATGACAGCCAATACAAGAGACAAATAACAGAGCACAGTGACAGCCAATATCATAGATCAATAACAGAGCACAATGACAGCCAGTATCATAGATCAATAACTGAGCACAATGACAAGCCAATATCATTGATCAATAACAGAGCACAATGACAGCCAATATCATAAATCAATAACAGATCACAATGACAGGACATATCATAGATAAATAACAAAGCACAATGACAGCCAATATCATAGAAAAATAACAGTGCACAATGACAGCCAATTACATAGATCAATAACAGAGCACAATGACAAGCAAATGTCATTGATCAATAACAGAGGACAATGACAGCCAATATCATAGATCAATAACAGAGCACAATGACAGCACATATAGATAAATAACAAAGCACAATGACAGCCAATATCATAGATCAATAACAGAGCACAATGACAGCCAGTATCATAAATCAATAACAGAGCACAATGACAGGACATATCATAGATAAATAACAAAGCACAATGACAGCCAATATCATAGATCAATAACAAAGCACAATGACAGCCAATATCATAGATCAATAACAGAGCACAGTGACGGCCAATATCATAGACCAATAGCAGAGCACAATGAAAAGCCAATATCATTTATCAATAACAGAGCAGAATGACAGCACATATCATAGATAAATAACAAAGCACAGTGACAGCCAATATCATAGATCAATAACAGAGCACAGTGACGGCCAATATCATAGACCAATAGCAGAGCACAATGAAAAGCCAATATCATTGATCAATAACAGAGCAGAATGACAGCACATATCATAGATAAATAACAGGGCACAATGACAGCTAATATCATAGATCAAAAACAGAGCACAATGACAGTCAATATCATAGATCAATAACAGAGCACAGTGACAGCCAATATCATAGATAAATAACAGAGCACAATGACAAAGCAATATCATATATCAATAACAGAGCACAATGACAGCCAAAATCATGGATAAATAACAGTGCATAGTGACAGCCAATATCATAGATAAATAACAGGGCACAATGACAGCCAATATCATAGATCAATAGCAGAGCACAATGACAGCTAATATCATAGATAAATAACAGGGCACAATGACAGCCAATATCATAGATCAATAGCAGAGCACAATGACAGCAAATATCATAGATAAATAACAGGGCACAATGAAAGCCAATATCATAGATCAATAACAGTGCATAGTGATAGCCAATATCAGATAAATAACAGGGCACAATGACAGCCAATATCATAGATCAATAGCAGAGCACAATGACAGCAAATATCATAGATAAATAACAGGGCACAGTGAAAGCCAATATCATAGATCAATAACAGTGCATAGTGATAGCCAATATCAGATAAATAATAGGGCACAGTGACAGCCAATATCATATATCAATAACAGAGCACAATGACAGCCAATATCATAGATTAATAACAGTGCACAGTGACAGCCAATATCATAGATCAATAACAGAGTACAGTGATGGCCACTATCATAGATAAATATCAGGGCACAATGACAGCCAATATCATAGATAAATAACAGGGCACAATGACAGTAAATATCATAGATCAATAACAGAGCACAGTGACGGCCAATATCATAGATAATTATCAGGGCACAATGACAGCCAAAATCATAAATCAATAACAGAGCACAATGACAGCCAATATCATATATCAATAACAGAGCACAATGACAGCCAATATCATAGATCAATAACAGGGAACAATGACATCCAAAGTCATAGATAAATAACAGAGCACAATGACAGGACATATCATAGATAAATAACAGAGCACAATGACAGCCAATACCAGAGACAAATAACAGTGCACAATGACAGCCAATGTCATGGATAAATAACAGTGCACAATGACAGCCAATTACATAGATCAATAACAGAGCACAATGACAAGCCAATGTCATTGATCAATAACAGAGCACAATGACAGCCAGTATCATAGATCAATAACAGAGCACAATAACAGCCAATATCATAGATAAAGAAGAGTGCACAATGACAGCCAATATCATAGATAAATAACAGAGCACAATGACAGCACATATTGATAAATAACAAAGCACAATGACAGCAAATATCATAGAGAAATAAGAGAGCACAATGACAGCCATTATCATAGATAAATAACAGTGCACAATAACAGCCAATATCATAGATAAAGAAGAGTGCACAATAACAGCCAATATCATAGATAAAGAAGAGTGCACAATAACAGCCAATATCATAGATAAAGAAGAGTGCACAATGACAGCCAATATCATAGATAAATAACAGGGCACAATGACAGCAAATATCATAGAGAAATAAGAGAGCACAATGACAGCCATTATCATAGATAAATAACAGTGCACAATAACAGCCAATATCATAGATAAAGAAGAGTGCACAATGACAGCCAATATCATAGATAAATAACAGAGCACAATGACAGCACATATTGATAAATAACAAAGCACAATGACAGCCAATATCAGAGATCAAAAACAGGGAACAATGACATCCAAAGTCATAGATAAATAACAGTGCACAATGATAGCTAATATCAAAGATCAATAACAGGGAACAATGACATCCAAAGTCATAGATAAATAACAGTGCACAGTGACAGCTAAAATCATAGATCAATAACAGAGCACAATAACAGCCATTATCATATATCAATATCAGAGCACAATGACAGCCAATATCATAGATCAATAACAGCGCACAATGACAGCTAATATCATAGATAAATAACAGTGCACAATGACAGCCAATATCATAGATAAATAACAGTGAACAATGACAGCCAAAATCATAGATCAATAACAGAGCACAATGACAGCCAATATCATATATCAATATCAGTGCACAATGACAGCCAATATCATAGATCAATAACAGCGCACAATGACAGCTAATATCATAGATCAATAACAGAGCACAATGACAGCCAGTATCATAGATCAATAACAGAGCACACTGACAGCACATATCATTGATAAATAACAGAGCACAATGACAGCCAATATCATAGATAAATAACAAAGCACAATGACAGCCAATATCATAGATAAATAACAGGGAACAATGACATCCAAAGTCATAGATAAATAACAGTGCACAGTGATAGTCAATATCATAGATAAATAACAGGGCACAATGACAGCAAATATCATAGAAAAATAAGAGAGCACAATGACAGCCATTATCATAGATAAATAACAGTGCACAATAACAGCCAATATCATAGATAAAGAAGAGTGCACAATGACAGCCAATATCATAGATAAATAACAGTGCACAGTGACAGCCAATATCATAGATAAATAACAGTGCACAATGACAGCCAATGACATAGATCAATAACAGAGCACAATGACAAGCCAATGTCATTGATCAATAACAGAGCACAATGACAGCCAGTATCATAGATCAATAACAGAGCACAATGACAGCACATATTGATAAATAACAAAGCACAATGACAGCCAATATCAGAGATCAAAAACAGGGAACAATGACATCCAAAGTCATAGATAAATAACAGTGCACAATGATAGCTAATATCATAGATCAATAACAGGGAACAATGACATCCAAAGTCATAGATAAATAACAGTGCACAGTGACAGCCAAAATCATAGATCAATAACAGAGCACAATAACAGCCAATATCATATATCAATATCAGTGCACAATGCCAGCCAATATCATAGATCAATAACAGCGCACAATGACAGCTAATATCATAGATAAATAACAGTGCACAATGACAACCAATATCATATATCAATATCAGTGCACAATGACAGCCAATATCATAGATCAATAACAGCGCACAATGACAGCTAATATCATAGATCAATAACAGAGCACAATGACAGCCAGTATCATAGATCAATAACAGAGCACACTGACAAAACATATCATTGATAAATAACAGAGCACAATGACAGCCAATATCATAGATAAATAACAAAGCACAATGACAGCCAATATCATAGATAAATAACAGGGAACAATGACATCCAAAATCATAGATAAATAACAGTGCACAGTGATAGTCAATATCATAGATAAATAACAGGGCACAATGACAGCAAATATCATAGATAAATAAGAGAGCACAATGACAGCCATTATCATAGATAAATAACAGTGCACAATAACAGCCAATATCATAGATAAAGAAGAGTGCACAATGACAGCCAATATCATAGATAAATAACAGTGCACAATGACAGCCAATATCATAGATAAATAACAGGGCACAATGACAGCCAATGTCATAGATAAATAACAGAGCACAATGACAGCACATATCTTAGATAAATAACAGGGGACAATGACAGCTAATATCATAGATCTAAAACAGAGCACAATGACAGCCAATGTCATATATAAATAACAGTGCACAGTGAGAGCCTATATGATAGATCAATAACAGGGCACATTGACATCAAATATCAGAGATAATTAAAAGAGCACAATGACAGTGAATGTCATAGATAAATAACAGAGAACAATGATAGCGAATATCATAGATAAATAACAGGGCACAATGTCGGTTAATATCATAGATAAATAACAGGGCACAATGACAGCCAATATCATAGATCAATAACAGAGCACAATGACAACCAATATCATAGATAAATAACAGTGCACACTGACAGCCAATATCATAGATAAATATCAGGGCACAATGACAGCCAATATCATAGATAAATAACAGTGCACAATGACAGTCAATATCATAGATCAATAACAGAGCACAAAGACAGCCAAAATCATAGATGAAAAACAGAGCACAATGACAGCCAATATCATATATCAATAACAGAACACAATGACAGCCAATATTATAGATCAATAACAGAGCACAATGACAGCCAATATCATAGATAAATAACAGAGCACAATGACAGCCAATATCATTGATCAATAACAGATCACAATTAAAGCCAGTATCATAGATCAATAACAGGGAACAATGACATCCAATGTCATAGATCAATAACAGTGCACAGTAATAGCCAATATCATTGATAAATAACAGTGCACGATGACAGCAAATATAATAGATAAATAAGGGAGCACAATGACAGCCATTATCATAGATAAATAACAGTGCACAATAACAGCCAATATCATAGATAAAGAAGAGTGCACAATGACAGCCAATATCATAGATAAATAACAGTGCACAGTGACAGCCAATATCATAGATAAATAACAGGGCACAATGACAGCCAATGTCATAGATAAATAACAGAGCACAATGACAGCACATATCTTAGATAAATAACAGGGGACAATGACAGCTAATATCATAGATCTAAAACAGAGCACAATGACAGCCAATGTCATATATAAATAACAGTGCACAGTGAGAGCCAATATCATAGATCAATAACAGGGCACATTGACATCAAATATCAGAGATAATTAAAAGAGCACAATGACAGTGAATGTCATAGATAAATAACAGAGAACAATGATAGCGAATATCATAGATAAATAACAGGGCACAATGTCGGTTAATATCATAGATAAATAACAGGGCACAATGACAGCCAATATCATAGATCAATAACAGAGCACAATGACAACCAATATCATAGATAAATAACAGTGCACACTGACAGCCAATATCATAGATAAATATCAGGGCACAATGACAGCCAATATCATAGATAAATAACAGTGCACAATGACAGTCAATATCATAGATCAATAACAGAGCACAAAGACAGCCAAAATCATAGATAAAAAACAGAGCACAATGACAGCCAATATCATATATCAATAACAGAACACAATGACAGCCAATATCATAGATCAATAACAGAGCACAATGACAGCCAATATCATAGATAAATAACAGAGCACAATGACAGCCAATATCATTGATCAATAACAGATCACAATTAAAGCCAGTATCATAGATCAATAACAGGGAACAATGACATCCAATGTCATAGATCAATAACAGTGCACGATGACAGCAAATATAATAGATAAATAAGGGAGCACAATGACAGCCAATATGATAGATAAATAACAGTGCACAATGACAGCAAATATCATAGATAAATATCAGGGCAGAATGACAGCCAATATCGTAGATAAATAACACAGCACAATGACAGCCAATATCATAGATAAATAATAGAGCACAATGACAGCAAATATCATAGATAAATAACAGAGCACAATGACAGCCAATATCGTAGATAAATAACAGAGCACAATAACAGCCAATATCATAGATAAATAACAGGGCACAATGACAGTCAATATCATAGATAAATAATAGGGCACAATGACAGCTAATATCATAGATCAATAACAGAGCACAATGACAACCAATATCATAGATCAATAAAAGGGCACATTGACATTAAATGTCATAGATAAATAAGAAAGCACAGTGACAGCCAATGTCATAGATAAATAACAGAGCACAATGATAGTCAATATCATAGATAAAGAACAGGGCCCAATGGCATCCAATATCATAGATAAATCAGAGAGCACAATGACAGCCGATATCATAGATCAATAACAGAGCACAATGACAGCTAATATCATAGATAAATAACAGGGCACAATGACAGTCAATATCATAGATAAGCCAAAAGTCATAAATCAATCGCAGAGCACAGTGACGGCCAAAATCAGATAAATAAGAGAGAACAATGACAGCCAATGCTATAGATAAATAACAGAGCACAATGACAGCCACAATCATAGATAAATAACAGAGCACAATGACAGCCACAATCATAGATAAATAACAGAGCACAATGACAGCCACAATCATAGATAAATAACAGAGCACAATGACAGCTAATGTCATAGATAAATAACACAGGACAATGATAGCCAATATCATAGATAAATAACAGGGCACAATGACAGCCAATGTAATAGATAAATAACAGAGCACAATGACAGCGCATATCATAGATAAATAACAGGGCACAATGACAGCTAATATCATAGATCAAAAACAGAGCACAATGACATCCAATATCATATATAAATAACAGTGCACAGTTACAGGCAATATCATAGATAAATAACAGGGCACAATGACAGCAAATAGCATAGATAAATAGCAGAGCACAATGACAGCTAATATCATAGATAAATAACAGCGCACAGTGAAAGCCAATATCATAGATAAATAACAGTACACAGTGACAGCCAATATCATAGATAAATAACAAGGCACAATGTCGGTTAATATCATAGATAAATAACAGGGCACAATGACAGCCAATATCATAGATCAATAACAGAGCACATTGACATCCAATATCATAGATAAATAACAGGGCACAATGACAGCCAATATGATAGATAAATAACAGGGCACAATGACAGCCAATATCATATATCAATAGCAGAGCACAATGACAGCCAATATCATAGATAAATAACAGTGCACAGTAATAGCCAATATCATAGATAAATAACAGTGCAGAGTAACAGCAAATATCATAGATAAATAACAGTGCACAATGACAGCAAATATCATAGATAAATAACAGAGCACAGTGACAACCAATATCATAGAGAAATATCAGGGCACAATGACAGTCAATATCATAGATCAACAACAGAGCACAATGACAGCCAATATCATAGATCAATAACAGAGCACAATGACAGCCAATATCATATATCAATAACAGAGCACAATGACAGCCAATATCAGAGATAAATAACAGAGCACAATGACAGCTAATATCATAGATCAATAACAGAGCACAATGACAACTAATATCATAGATCAAAAACAGAGCACAATCACAGCCAATATCATTGATAAATAACAGTGCACAGTGACAGTCAATATCATAGATAAATAACAGGGCACAATGACGGCCAATATCATAGATCAATAAAAGAGCACAATGACAGCTAATATCATAGATCAAAAACAGAGCACAACGACAGCCAAAGTCATAGATCAATAACAGGGCACAATAACAGCCAATATCATAGATAAATAACTGGGCACAATGACAGCCAATATCATAGATAAATAACAGGGCACAATGACAGCCAATATCATAGATAAATAACAGTGCACAATGACAGCCAATAACATAGATAAATAACAGGGCACAGTGAAAGCACATATCATAGATCAATAACAGAGCACAATGACAGCCAATATCGTAGATAAATAACAAAGTACAATGACAGCCAATATCATAGATAAATAACATTGCACAGTGACAGCCAAAATCATAGATAAATAACAGAGCACAATGACAGCACATATCATAGATCAATAACAGAGCACACTGATAGCCAATATCATAGATAAATAACAGTGCACAGTGACAGCCAAAATCATAGATAAATAATAGAGCACAATGACAGCCAAAATCATAGATAAATAATAAAACACAATGACAGCCACAATCATAGATAAATAACAGAGCACAATGACAGTTTTAACAGTCTGATAACAACGTCTGTCTTAGTTATTAAAAGTATGCTAACAATGTCTGTCTTGGTTATTAACGGTCTGATAACAACGTCTGTTTTAGTTATTAACAGTTTGCTAACAACGTCTGTCCTAGTTATTAACAGTCTGATAACAACGTATATCTTGGTTATTATCTGTCTGATAACAACGCTTGTCTTGGTTGTTAGCAATCTGTTAACAACGTCTGTCTTAGTTATTAACAATCTGTTAACAACGTGTGTCTTTGTTATTAACAATCTGGTAGCAAAGTCTTTCTTAGTTATTAAAATTATGTTAACAACGTCTATCTTGGTTATTAACAGTTTGATAGTAACGTCTGTCTTAGTTATTAACAGTCTGATAACAACGTCTGTCCTAGTTATTAACAGTCTGATAACAATATCTATATAGGTTATTAACAGTCTGATAACAGCGTATGTCTTGTTTATTAACAGTCTGATAACAACGTCTGTCTTAGTTATTAACAGTCTGATAACAACATATGTCTTGGTTATTAACAGTCTGAGAGCAACGTATGTTTTGATTATTAACAATCTGATAACAGCGTCTGTATTAGGTATTAACAGTCTGATAACAACGTCTGTCTTAGTTATTAACAGTATGATAGCAACGTTTGTCTTAGTTATTAACAGTCTGAAAACAACCTCTATACTAGTTATTAACAATCTGATAACAACGTCTGTGTTGATTATTAACAGTCTGATAACAACATATGGCTTGTTTATTAACAGTCTGATAACAACGTCTGTCTTGGTTATTAACAGTCTGATATCAACCTCTCTCTTGGTTATTAACAGTCTGATTACAACGTATGTCTTAGTTATTAACAGTCTGATAACAACCTCTGTCTTAGTTATTAACAATCTGATAACAACGTCTGTCTTGGTTATCAACAATCTGATAACAACGTATGTCTTAGTTATTAACAATCTGATAACAACGTCTGTCTTGGTTATTAACAGTCTGATAACAACGTCTGTATTAGGTATTAACAGTCTGATAACAACGTCTGTCTTAGTTATTAACACTCTGAGAACAACGTCTGGCTTAGTTATTAACAGTTTGATAGCAATGTGTGTCCTAGTTATTAACAATCTGATAGCAACGTCTGTCTTGGTTATTAACAGTCTGATAACAACGTCTGTCTTAGTTATTAACAATCTGATAGCAACGTCTGTCTTGGTTATTAACAATCTGATAGCAACGTCTGTCTTGGTTATTAACAATCTGATAGCAACGTATGTCTTGGTTATTAACAGTCTGATAACAACGTCTGTCTTAGTTATTAACAATCTGATAGAACGTATGTCTTAGTTATTAACAATCTGATAGCAACGTATGTCTTGGTTATTAACAGTCTGATAACAACGTCTGTCTTGTTTATTAACAGTCTGATAACAATATATGTCTTGGTTATTAACAATCTGATAACAACGTCTGTCTTGGTTATTAACAATCTAATAGCAACGTCTGTCTTGGTTATTAACAATCTGATAACAATCTCTCTCTTGGTTATTAACAATCTGATAACAACGTCTGTCTTGGTTATTAACAATCTAATAGCAACGTATGTCTTAGTTATTAACAATCTGATAGCAACGTCTGTCTTGGTTATTAACAATCTGATAGCAACGTCTGTCTTGGTTATTAACAATCTGATAGCAACGTATGTCTTGGTTATTAACAGTCTGAAAACAACGTCTGTCTTAGTTATTAACAATCTGATAGCAACGTATGTCTTAGTTATTAACAATCTGATAGCAACGTCTGTCTTGTTTATTAACAGTCTGATAACAACGTCTGTCTTGTTTATTAACAGTCTGATAACAACATATGTCTTGGTTATTAACAGTCTGATAACAACGTCTGTCTTAGTTATTAACAATCTGATAGCAACGTATGTCTTAGTTATTAACAATCTGATAGCAACGTCTGTCTTAGTTATTGACAGTCTGATAACAACGTATGTCTTAGTTATTAACAATCTGATAGCAACGTCTGTCTTGTTTATTAACAGTCTGATAGCAACGTCTGTCTTGTTTATTAACAGTCTGATAACAACATATGTCTTGGTTATTAACAATCTGATAACAACGTCTGTCTTGGTTATTAACAATCTAATAGCAACGTCTGTCTTGGTTATTAACAATCTGATAACAATCTCTCTCTTGGTTATTAACAGTCTGATAACAACGTATGTCTTAGTTATTAACAATCTGATAACAACGTATGTCTTAGTTATTAACAATCTGATAACAACGTCTGTCTTGGTTATTAACAATCTGATAACAACGTCTGTCTTGGTTATTAACAGTCTGATAACAACATATGTCTTAGTTACTAACAGTTTGATAGCAACGTCTGTCTTGGTTATTAACAGTCTGATAACAACGTATGTCTTAGTTACTAACAATCTGATGGCAACATCTGTTTTGATTATTAACAGTCTGATAACAACCTCTGACTTAGTTATTAACAGTCTGATAACAACCTCTGTCTTAGTTACTAACAATCTGATAACAACGTCTGTCTTAGTTATTAACAGTCTGATGGCAACATCTGTTTTGATTATTAACAGTCTGATAACAGCGTCTGTATTAGGTATTAACAGTCTGATAACAACGTCTGTCTTAGTTATTAACACCCTGAGAACAACGTCTGGCTTAGTTATTAACAGTTTGATAGCAATGTGTGTCCTAGTTATTAACAATCTGATAGCAACGTCTGTCTTGGTTATTAACAGTTTGATAGCAATGTGTGTCCTAGTTATTAACAATCTGATAACAACGTCTGTCTTGGTTATTAACAGTCTGATAGCAACATATGTCTTAGTTATTAACAATCTGATAGCAACGTCTGTCTTGGTTATTAACAGTCTGATAGCAACATATGTCTTAGTTATTAACTATCTGAGAACAACGTCTGTCTTAGTTACTAACAGTTTGATAGCAACGTGTGTCCTAGTTATTAACAATCTGATAACAACGTATGTCTTAGCTATTAACAGTCTGAAAACAACGCCTTTCTTGGTTATTAACAGTCTGAGAGCAACGTATGTTTTGATTATTAACAATCTGATAACAGCGTCTGTATTAGGTATTAACAGTCTGATAACAACGTCTGTCTTAGTTATTAACAGTACGATAGCAACGTTTGTCTTAGTTATTAACAGTCTGAAAACAACCTCTATATTAGTTATTAACAATCTGATAACAACGTCTGTCTTGGTTATTGACAGTCTGATAACAACGTATGTCTTGTTTATTAACAGTCTGATAACAACGTCTGTCTTGGTTATTAACAGTCTGATATCAACCTCTCTCTTGGTTATTAACAGTCTGATTACAACGTATGTCTTAGTTATTAACAGTCTGATAACAACCTCTGTCTTAGTTATTAACAATCTGATAACAACGTTTGTCTTGGTTATCAACAATCTGATAACAACGTATGTCTTAGTTATTAACAATCTGATAACGACGCCTTTCTTGGTTAATAACAGTGTGATAACAACCTCTGTCTTAGTTATTAACAATCTGATAAGAACGTCTGTCTTGGTTATTAACAGTCTGATAATAACGTCTGTCTTAGTTATTAACAGTCTGATAGCAACGTATGTCTTGGTTATTAACAGTCTGATAACAACGTCTGTCTTAGTTATTAACACTCTGATAGCAACGTCTGGCTTAGTTATTAACAGTTTGATAGCAACGTGTGTCCTAGTTATTAACAATCTGATAACAACGTCTGTCTTGGTTATTAACAGTCTGATAACAACGCCTTTCTTGGTTAATAAGAGTCTAATAACAACGTCTGTATTGGTTATTAACAGTCTGAAAACAACGTATGTCTTGGTTATTAACAGTCTGATAGCAACGCCTTTCTTGGTTAATAACAGTCTGATAACAACATATGTCTTAGTTATTAACAGTCTAATAACAACATATGTCTTGGTTATTAACAGTCTGATAACAACGTCTGTCTTGGTGATTAACAGTCTGATAACAACGCTTTTCCTGGTTAATAACAGTCTGATAACAACCTATGTCTTAGTTATTAACAGTCTGATAACATCGTATGTCTTGGCTATTAACAGTCTTTTAGCAACGTCTGTCTTGTTTATTATCAGTCTGATAACAACGTCTATCTTAGTTATTAACATTTTGATAACAACATCTTTCTTTTGTAGCTGGTTATGATGATACTCTCCTTCTTGATGATGTGCACCAAGGCAGATAACTCGTACACTTTTAAGGAATGAACAACGAAATAAATACAGGCTAATATTTAATTTACATGTTTTGTTCATATATAATCTATAATATAATATCCAGAAAAAGAATCAATATATTTTGTGATAACTAAATGTGTTCAGGTTTTAAGATATATTTCCTGACACATTGTTATAATAAGAAAAGCTGATCACATGTCATGGATTATTTATCTGAAGCTAAACAAACGTTTAATGAAAGCAAACTTGTTTTTTTTTATCTCTCTGACTTTATATTGTAACCAAGTAAACAACACCCGATTTATCAACTTTAATTCTAATTAAAAGGTCACCACGACTTTCGTTAGATCTTAATGGAGTGATAATTAAAGAACTAATTTTGATTGGCTTAGATATTCTTTACCACTGAATTGAATATGAACTTATATAAACTGTTTAATTATCATATACAACTGTAGTTTTGCTTAATTATCATATACAACTGTAGTTTTGTTTGATTTTATAGTTGATAGTCATTATCATAAAATATGTTCACTTGGTAACAAATACCTGAAAATAGAGATCAAATGATGAAGAACAATCTCCTGTAGGGATAAGTTTCAAAGTTTAAATATATAAGAGAATTATTTTGTATATATGTAATCTGCCAATATTTAATTGAATAAATATAATTTTTGTAAGTATTTGCGTTGTACTTATATATACTAATGAAAAGAAAGAATAAGAAGTCATGGACAGCAATTCCACCAATATTAACAAAACGAACAATCACCTTTCACCTTGACTCACTGAACACAAAAAGGGGGACCACTACATATGACGTTGAACATTCAAGTCCTGGAGTGGAACAGGCATGTAGCGGAGAATTCAAGTCCTGGCGTGGAACAGACATGTGGAGGAGAATTCAAGTCCTGGCGTGAAAAAGACATGTGGAGGAGAATTCAACTCCTGGCATGGAACAGACATGTAGCGCAGAATTCAATTTCTGGCGTGGAACAGAAACATACCGGAGAATTCAAGTCCTGGCGTGGAACAAACATGTGGAGGAGATTTCATGTCCTTGCGTGAAACAGAAATATAGAGGAAAATTCAAGTCCTGGTGTGGAACAGACATGTAGCGCAGAATTCAAGTCCTGGCGTGGAACAGACACATAGCGGAGAAATCAAGTCCTTGCGTGGAACAGACATGTGGAGGAGAATTCAAGTACTGGTGTAGAACAGGCATGTGGAGGAGAATTCAAGTCCTGGATTGGAACAGACATGTAGAGGAGAATTCAAGTCCTGGCGTGGAACAGACATGAGGAAGATAATTCAAGTCCTGGCGTAGAACAGACATGTGGAGGAGAATTCAAGTCCTGGCGTGGAACACACATGTGAAGGAGAATTCAAGACCTGGCACAGAACAGACATGTGGAGGAGAATTCCAGTCTTGGCGTTGAACAGACATGTGGAGGAGTTACACTCACCATATAAACAATGTAAACTGTCATAGATGTCAAATAAACACCGTCAGTACATATATACAATATGGACTGTTATAAAAGTCAAATAAACACACTCAGTACATATAAACAATGTAAACTGTTATAGAAGTCAAATAATTACCGTCAGTACATATAAACAATGCAAACTGTTATATATGTCAAATAAACACCGTCATTACAAATAAACAATGTAAACTGTTATTGATGTCAAATAAACACCGTCAGTACATATAAACAATGTGAACTGCTATATATGTCAAATAAACACCGTCAGTACATATAAACAATGTAAACTGTTATAGATGTCAAATAAACACCGTCAGTACATATAAACAATGTGAACTGCTATATATGTCAAATAAACACCGTCAGTACATATAAACAATGTAAACTGTTATAGATGTCAAATAAACACCGTCAGTACATATAAACAATGTAAACTGTTATAGATGTCAAATAAACACCGTCAGTACATATAAACAATGTGAACTGCTATATATGTCAAATAAACACCGTCAGTACATATAAACAATGTAAACTGTTATGGATGTCAAATAAACACCGTCAGTACATATAAACAATGTGAACTGCTATATATGTCAAATAAACACCGTCAGTACATATAAACAATGTAAACTGTTATAGATGTCAAATAAACACCGTCAGTACAAATAAACAATGTGAACTGTCAAAGATGTCAAATAAACACCATCAGTACAAATAAACAAAGCAAACTGTTATATATGTCAAATAAACACCGTCAGTACACATAAGCAATGTAAAATGTTATAGATGTCAAATAAACACTCTTTGTACACATAAACAATGTAAACTGTTATAAAAGTCAAATAAACAATGTCAGTACATATAAACAATGTAAACTGTTATAGAAGTCAAATAATTACCGTCAGTACATATAAACAATGCAAACCGCTATAGATGTCAAATAAACACCGTCAGTTCAAATAAACAATGTGAACTATCAAAGATGTCAAATAAACACCGTCAGTACATATAAGCAATGTAAACTGTTATATATGTCAAATAAACACCGTCAGTAGATATAAACAATGTGAACTGCTATAGATGTCAAATAAACACCGTCAGTACAAATAAACAAAACAAACTGTTATAGATGTCAAATAAACAGCGTCAGTACATATAAACAATATAAACTGTTATAGATGTCAAATAAACACCGTCAGTACATATAAACAATGTAAACTGTTATAGATGTCAATTAAACAGCGTCAGTACATATAAACAAGGTAAACTGTTATAGATGTCAATTAAACACCGTCTGTACATATAAACAATGTGAGCTGTCATAGATGTCAAATAAACACCGTCAGTGCATATAAACAATGTAATCTGTTATAGTTGTCAAATAAACACCGTCAGTACATATAAACAATGTGAACTGTCATAGATGTCAAATAAACACCGTCAGTACATATAAACAATGTAAACTGTTATTGATGTCAAATAAACACGTCAGTACATATAAACAATGTAAACTGTTATTAAAGTCAAATAAACAATGTCAGTACATATAAACAGTGTAAACTGTTATAGATGTCAAAAAAACATCGTCAGTACATATAAACAATGCAAACTGTTATAGATGTCAAATGAACACCGTCAGTACATATAAACAATGTGAACTGCTATTGATGTCAAATAAACACCGTCAGTACATATAAACAATGTAGACTGCTATAGATGTCAAATAAACACTGTCAGTACATATAAACAATGTAAACTGTTATAGATGTCAATTAAACAGCGTCTGTACATATAAAAAAATGTAAGCTGTTATTAAAGTCAAATAAACACTGTCAGTACATATAAACAGTGTAAACTGTTATAGAAGTCAAATAAACACGTCTGTACATATAAACAATGGAAACTGTTATTGATGTCAAATAAACATCGTCAGTACATATAAACAATGTAAACTGTTATTGAAGTGAAATAAACAACGTCAGTACAGATAAGCAAAGGAAACTGTTATAGAAGTGAAATAAACACCGTCAGTACATATAAACAATGTAAACTGTTATTGATGTCAAATAAACACCGTCAATATATACAAACAATGTAAACTGTAATAGATGTCAAATAAACATCGTCAGTACATATGAACAATGTAGATTGTTATGGATGTCAAATAAACATCGTCAGTACATATAAACAATGTAAACTGTAATTAAAGTCAAATAAACAATGTCAGTACATATAAACAGTGTAAACTGTTATAGATGTCAAATAAACATCGTCAGTACATATAAACAATGCAAACTGTTATAGATGTCAAATGAACACCGTCAGTACACATAAACAATGTGAACTGCTATAAATGTCAAATAAACACCGTCAGTACATATAAACAATGCAAACTGTTATAGATGTCAAATAAACACCGTCAGTACATATAAACAATGTAGACTGTTATAGATGTCAAATAAACACTGTCAGTACATATAAACAATGTAAACTGTTATAGATGTCAATTAGACAGCGTCTGTACATATAAAAAAATGTAAGCTGTTATTAAAGTCAAATAAACACTGTCAGTACATATAAACAGTGTAAACTGTTATAGAAGTCAAATAAACACCGTCTGTACATACACACAATGGAAACTGTTATTGATGTCAAATAAACATCGTCAGTACATATAAACAATGTAAAGTGTTATTGAAGTGAAATAAACAACGTCAGTACAGATAAACAAAGGAAACTGTTATAGAAGTGAAATAAACATCGTCAGTACATATAAACAATGTAAACTGTTATTGATGTCAAATAAACACCGTCAATATATACAAACAATGTAAACTGTAATAGATGTCAAATAAACATCGTCAGTACATATGAACAATTAAGATTGTTATGGATGTCAAATAAACATCGTCAGTACATATAAACAATGTAAACTGTTATTAAAGTCAAATAAACAATGTCAGTACATATAAACAGTGTAAACTCTTATAGATGTCAAATAAACATCGTCAGTACATATAAACCATGTAAACTGTTATAGATTTCAAATAAACACGTCAGTACATATAAACAATGTGGACTGTTATATATATGAAATACACATGTCTGTACATATAAACAATATATTCTGTTATAAGTGTCAAATAAACACCGTCAGTACATATGAACAATGTAAACTGTTATAGATGTCAAATAAACACCGTCTGTACACATAAACCATGTAAACTGTTATAGATGTCAAATAAACACCGTCAGTACATATAAACAAAATCGACTGTGATATGTGTTAAATAAACACCGTCAGTACATATGAACAATGTAAACTGTTATAGATGTCAAATAAACACCATCAGTACATATAAACAATGTGAACTGTCAAAGATGTCAAATAAACACTGTCTGTACATATAAACAATGTGAACTGTTATAGATGTCAAATAAACACCGTCTGTACACATAAACAATGTAAACTGCGATAGATGTCAAATAAACACCGTCAGTACATATAAACAATGTAGACTGTTATGAATGTCAAATAAACACCGTCAGTACATATAAGCAATGTGAACTGCTATTGATGTCAAATAAACACCGTCAGTACATATAAACAATGCAAACTGTTATAGATGTCAAATAAACATCGTCAGTACATATAAACAATGTAGACTGTTATTGATGTCAAATAAACACCGTCTGTACATATAAACAATGTAAACTGTTATAGATGTCAAATAAACACCGTCTGTACATATAAACAATGTAAACTGTTATAGATGTCAAATAAACAGCGTCTGTACATATAAACAATGGAAACTGTTATTAAAGTCAAATAAACAATGTCAGTACATATAAACAGTGTAAACTGTTATAGAAGACAAATAAACACCGTCAGTACATATAAACAATGGAAACTGTTATTGATGTCAAATAAACTCCTTCAGTACATATAAACAATATAAATTGTTATTGAAGTCAAATAAACAAGGTCAGTACATATAAACAATGGAAACAGTTATAGAAGTGAAAAAAACACCGTGAGTACATATAAACAATGTAAACTGTTATTCATGTCAAATAAACACCGTCAATATATATAAACAATGTAAACTGTTATGGATGTCAAATAAACATCGACAGTACATATAAACAATGCAAACTGTTATTAAAGTCAAATAAACAATATCAGTACAAATAAGCAGTGGAAACTGTAATAGATGTCACATAAACATCGTCAGTACATATAAACAATGTGAACGGGTATAGATGTAAAATAAACACCTTCAGTACATATAGACAATGTGAACTGTTATAGATGTCAAATAAACACCGTCTGTACATATAAACAATGCAAACTGTTATGGAAGTAAAATAAACACCCTCAGTACATATGAACAATGTAAACTGTTATAGATGTCAAATAAACACCATCAGTACATATAAACAATGTGAACTGTCAAAGATGTCAAATAAACACTGTCTGTACATATAAACAATGTGAACTGTTATAGATGTCAAATAAACACCGTCTGTACACATAAACAATGTAAACTGCGATAGATGTCAAATAAACACCGTCAGTACATATAAACAATGTAGACTGTTATGAATGTCAAATAAACACCGTCAGTACATATAAGCAATGTGAACTGCTATTGATGTCAAATAAACACCGTCAGTACATATAAACAATGCAAACTGTTATAGATGTCAAATAAACATCGTCAGTACATATAAACAATGTAGACTGTTATTGATGTCAAATAAACACCGTCTGTACATATAAACAATGTAAACTGTTATAGATGTCAAATAAACACCGTCTGTACATATAAACAATGTAAACTGTTATAGATGTCAAATAAACAGCGTCTGTACATATAAACAATGGAAACTGTTATTAAAGTCAAATAAACAATGTCAGTACATATAAACAGTGTAAACTGTTATAGAAGACAAATAAACACCGTCAGTACATATAAACAATGGAAACTGTTATTGATGTCAAATAAACTCCTTCAGTACATATAAACAATATAAATTGTTATTGAAGTCAAATAAACAAGGTCAGTACATATAAACAATGGAAACAGTTATAGAAGTGAAAAAAACACCGTGAGTACATATAAACAATGTAAACTGTTATTCATGTCAAATAAACACCGTCAATATATATAAACAATGTAAACTGTTATGGATGTCAAATAAACATCGACAGTACATATAAACAATGCAAACTGTTATTAAAGTCAAATAAACAATATCAGTACAAATAAGCAGTGGAAACTGTAATAGATGTCACATAAACATCGTCAGTACATATAAACAATGTGAACGGGTATAGATGTAAAATAAACACCTTCAGTACATATAGACAATGTGAACTGTTATAGATGTCAAATAAACACCGTCTGTACATATAAACAATGCAAACTGTTATGGAAGTAAAATAAACACCCTCAGTACATATAAACAGTGTAAACTGTTATAGATGTCAAATAAACATCGTCAGTACATATAAACAGTGTAAACTGTTATAGATGTCAAATAAACATCGTCAGTACATATAAACGATGTAAACTGTTATAGATTTCAAATAAACACCGTTAGTACATGTAAACAATGTAAACGGTTATAGAAATCAAATAAACACTGTCAGTACATACAAACAATGTGAACTGTTATAGATGTTAAATAAACACCGTCAGTACATATTAACAATGTAAACTGCTATGGATATGAAATAAACACCATCTGTACATATAATCAATGTGGACTGTTATAAATGTCAAATAAACATCGTCAGTACATATAAACAATGTAAATTGTTATAGATGTTAAATACACACCGTCAGTACATATAAACAATGTGAACTGCTATAGATGTCAAATAAACACCATCAGTACATATAAACAATGTAAACTGTTATTGATGTCAATAACCACCGTCAGTGCATATAAATATTGTAAACTGTTATAGATGTCAAATAACCACCGTCAGTACATATAAACAATGCAAATTGTAATAGATGTCAAATAAAAGCCGTCAGTACAGATAAACAAAGGAAACTGTTATAGAAGTGAAATAAACACCGTCAGTACATATAAACAATGTAAACTGTTATTGATGTCAAATAAACACCGTCAATATATACAAACAATGTAAACTGCAATAGATGTCAAATAAACATCGTCAGTACATATGAACAATGTAGATTGTCATGGATGTCAAATAAACATCGTCAATACATATAAACAAAGTAAACTGTTATTAAAGTCAAATAAACAATGTCATTACATATAAACAGTGTAAACTGTTATAGATGTCAAATAAATATCGTCAGTACATATAAACCATGTAAACTGTTATAGATTTCAAATAAACACCGTCAGTACATATAAACAATGTGGACTGTTATATATATCAAATACACACGTCTGTACATATAAACAATGTATACTGTTATAGATGTCAAATAAACGCCGTCAGTACACATAAACCATGTAAACTGTTATAGATATCAAAAAAACACCGTCAGTACATATAAACAATATCAACTGTTATTGGTGTTAAATAAACACCATCAGTACATATGAACAATGTAAACTGTTATAGATATCAAATAAACACCGTCTGTACACATAAACCATGTAAACTGTTATAGATGTCAAATAAACACCGTCAGTACATATAAACAATATCAACTGTTATTGGTGTTAAATAAACACCATCAGTACATATGAACAATGTAAACTGTTATATATGTCAAATAAACACTGTCAGTACACATAAGCAATGTAAACTGTTATAGATGTCAAATAAACACCGTTAGTACATAAAAACAATGTGAACTGTTATAGATGTCAAATAAACACCGTCTGTACACATAAACAATGTAAACTGCGATAGATGTCAAATAAACGCCATCTGTACATATAAACAATGTGAACTGTTATAAAAGTCAAATAAACACCGTCAGTAGATATAAGCAATGTAAACTGTTATAGAAGTCAAATAATTACCGTCAGTACATATAAACAATGCAAGCTGTTATTGATGTCAAATAAACACCGTCAGTACAAATAAACAATGTAAACTGTTATAGATGTCAAATAAACACCGTCAGCACATATAAACAATGTGAACTGCTATATATGTCAAATAAACACCGTCAATACATATAAACAATGTAAACTGTTATTGATATCAAATAAACACCGTCAGTACATATAAACAATGTGAACTGTCAAAGATGTCAAATAAACACCGTCAGTACATATAAGCAATGTAAACTGTTATTGATGTCAAATAAACACCGTCAGTACATATAAACAATGAGAACTGCTATAGATGTCAAATAAACACCGTCGGTACATATAAACAATGCAAACTGTTATATATGTCAAATAAACATCGTCTGCACACATAAGCAATGTAAAATGTGATAGATGTCAAATAAACACTGTTTGTACATATAAACAATGTGAACTGTTTTAAAAGTCAAATAAACACCGTCAGTACATATAAACAATGTAAACTGTTATAAAAGTCAAATAAACACCGTCAGTACATATAAACAATGCAAACTGTTATAGATGTCAAATAAACACCGTCAGTACATATAAACAATGTAAATTGCTATAGATGTCAAATAAACACCGTCAGTACATATAAACAATGTGAACTGCAATATATGTCAAATAAACACCGTCAGTACATATAAACAATGTAAACTGTAATAGATGTCAAATAAACACCGTCAGTACATATAAACATTGTGAACTGTTATAGATGTCAAAAAAACACCGTCATTACATATAAACAATGTAGACTGTTATAAATGTCAAATAAACACCGTCAGTACATATAAGCAATGTGAACTGCTATATATGTCAAATAAACACCGTCAGTACATATAAACAATGCAATCTGTTATTGATGTCAAATAAACACCGTCAGTACATATAAACAATATAGACTGTTATAGATGTAAAATAAACATCGTCAGTACATATAAACAATATAGACTGTTATAGATGTCAAATAAACACCGTCTGTACATATAAATAATGTAAACTGTTATAGATGTCAAATAAACACCGTCTGTACATATAAACAATGTAAACTGTTATAGATGTCAAATAAACAGCGTCTGTACATATAAACAATGGAAACTGTTATTAAAGTCAAATAGACAATGTCAGTACATATAAACAGTGTAAACTGTTATAGAAGTCAAATAAACACCGTCAGTACATATAAACAATGGAAACTGTTATTGATGTCAAATAAACTCCGTCAGTACATATAAACAATATAAATTGTTATTGAAGTCAAATAAACAACGTCAGTACATATAAACAATGGAAACTGTTATAGAAGTGAAAAAAACACCGTGATTACATATAAACAATGTAAACTGTTATTCATGTCAAATAAACACCGTCAATATATATAAACAATGTAGACTGTTATGGATGTCAAATAAACATCGTCAGTACATGTAAACAATGCAAGCTGTTATTAAAGTCAAATAAACAATATCAGTACAAATAAGCAGTGTAGACTGTTATAGATGTCAAATAAACATCGTCAGTACATATAAACAATGTGAACTGCTATAGATGTAAAATAAAGACCTTCAGTACATATAGACAAGATGAACTGTTATAGATGTCAAATAAAAACCGTCAGTACATATAAACAATGTGAACTGCTATAGATGTCAAATAAACACCATCAGTACATATAAACAATGTAAACTGTTATTGATGTCAATAACCACCGTCAGTACATATAAATAATGTAAACTGTTATAGATGTCAAATAACCACCGTCAGTACATATAAACAATGTAAATTGTAATAGATGTCAAATAAAAGCCGTCAGTACATATAAACAATGTAAATTGCTATAGAAGTCAAATAAACACCGTCAGTACATATAAACAATGTAAATTGTAATAGATGTCAAATAAAAGCCGTCAGTACATATAAACAATGTAAATTGTTATAGAAGTCAAATAAACACCGTCAGTACATATAAACAATGTGAACTGTTATATATGTCAAATAAATACCGTCAGTACATATAAACAATGTAAACTGTTATAGATGTCAATTAAACAGCGTCAGTATATATAAACAGTGTAAACTGTTATAGATGTCAAATAAACATCGTCAGTACATATAAACGATGTAAACTGTTATAGATTTCAAATAAACACCGTTAGTACATATAAACAATGTAAACTGTTATAGAAATCAAATAAACACTGTCAGTACATACAAACAATGTGAACTGTTATAGATGTCAAATAAACATCGTCAGTACATATAAACGATGTAAACTGTTATAGATTTCAAATAAACACCGTTAGTACATATAAACAATGTAAACTGTTATAGAAATCAAATAAACACTGTCAGTACATACAAACAATGTGAACTGTTATAGATGTCAAATAAACATCGTTAGTACATATAAACAATGTAGACTGTTATAGATGTCAAATAAACACCGTCTGTACATATAAACAATGTAAACTGTTATAAATGTCAAATAAACAGCATCTGTACATATAAACAATATAAATTGTTATTGAAGTCAAATAAACAATGTCAGTACATATAGACAATGGAATCTGTTATAGAAGTGAAATAAACACCGTCAGTACATATAAACAATGCAAACTGTTATGGAAGTAAAATAAACACCCTCAGTACATATAAACAGTGTAAGCTGTTTTAGATGTCAAATAAACATCGTCAGTACATATAAACAATGTAGACTGTTATAGATGTCAAATAAACACGTCAGTACATATAGACCATGTAAACTGTTATAGATGTCAAATAAACACTGTCAGTATATATAAACAGTGTAAACTGTTATAGATGTCAAATAAACATCGTCAGTACATATAAACGATGTAAACTGTTATAGATTTCAAATAAACACCGTTAGTACATATAAACAATGTAAACTGTTATAGAAATCAAATAAACACTGTCAATGCATACAAACAATGTGAACTGTTATAGATGTTAAAAAAACACCGTCAGTACATATTAACAATGTAAACTGCTATGGATATGAAATAAACACCATCTGTACATATAAACAATGTGGACTGTTATATATGTCAAATAAACACCGTCAGTACATATAAACAATGTAAATTGTTATAGATGTTAAATACACACCGTCAGTACATATTAACAATGAGAACTGTTATAGAAGTCAAATAAACCGTCAGTACATAAATAATGTAAACTGTTATAGATGTCAAATAACCACCGTCAGTACATATAAACAATGTAAATGGTAATATATGTCAAATAAAAGTCGTCAGTACATATAAACAATGTAAATTGTTATACAAGTCAAATAAACACCGTCAGTACATATAAACAATGTGAACTGTTATATATGTCAAATAAATACCGTCAGTACATATAAACAATGTAGACTGTCATAGATGTCAAACAAACATCGTCTGTACATATAAACAATGTAAGCTGTTATTAAAGTGAAATAAACAATGTCAGTATATATAAACAGTGTAAACTGTTATAGAAGTCAAATAAACACCGTCAGTACATATAAACAATGGAAATTGTTATTGATGTCAAATAAACTCCGTCAGTACATATAAACAATTTAAACTGTTATTGAAGTCAAATAAACAACTTCAGTACATATAAACAATGTAAACTGTTATTCATGTCAAATAAACACCGTCAATATATGTAAACAATGTAAACTGCTATAGATGTCAAATAAACATCGACAGTACATATAAACAATGTGAACTGTTATTAAAGTCAAATAAACAATATCAGTACATATAAACAGTGTAAACTGTTATAGAAGTCAAATAAACACCGTCAGTACATATAAACAATGGAAACTGTTATTGATGTCAAATAAACTCCGTCAGTACATATAAACAATATAAATTGTTATTGAAGTCAAATAAACAACGTCAGTACATATAAACAATGGAAACTGTAATAGAAGTGAAAAAAACATCGTGAGTACATATAAACAATGTAAACTGTTATTCATGTCAAAAAAACACCGTCAATATATATAAACAATGTAAACTGTTATAGATGTCAAATAAACATCGTCAGTACATATAAACAATGTGAACTGCTATAGATGTAAAATAAAGACCTTCAGTACATATAGATAATATGAAGTGTTATAGATGTCAAATTAAAACCGTCAGTACATATAAACAATGTGAACTGTTATAGATGTCAAATAAACACCATCAGTACATATAAACAATGTAAACTGTTATTGATGTCAATAACCACCGTCAGTACATATAAATAATGTAAACTGTTATAGATGTCAAATAACCACCGTCAGTACATATAAACAATGTAAATTGTAATAGATGTCAAATAAAAGCCGTCAGTACATATAAACAATTTAAATTGTTATAGAAGTCAAATAAACACCGTCAGTACATATAAACAATGTGAACTGTTATATATGTCAAATAAATACCGTCAGTACATATAACCCATTTGTAAACTATTATAGATGTCAATTAAACAGCGTCTGTACATATAAAAAAATATAAGCTGTCATATAGACCATGTAAACTGTTATAGATGTCAAATAAACACCGTCAGTATATATAAACAGTGTAAACTGTTATAGATGTCAAATAAACATCGTCAGTACATATAAACGATGTAAACTGTTATAGATTTCAAATAAACACCGTTAGTACATATAAACAATGTAAACTGTTATAGAAATCAAATAAACACTGTCAGTACATACAAACAATGTGAACTGTTATATATGTTAAATAAACACCGTCAGTACATATTAACAATGTAAACTGCTATGGATATGAAATAAACACCATCTGTACATATAATCAATGTGGACTGTTAGAGATATCAAATAAACACCATCAGTACATATAAACAATGTAAACTGTTATTGATATCAATAACCACCGTCAGTACATATAAATAATGTAAACTGTTATGGATGTCAAATAACCACCGTCAGTACATATAAACAATGTAAACTTTTATTGATGTCAATAACCACCGTCAGTACATATAAATAATGTAAACTGTTATTGATGTCAAATAACCACCGTCAGTACATATAAACAATGTAAATTGTAATAGATGTCAAATAAAAGCCGTCAGTACATATAAACAATGTAAATTGTTATAGAAGTCAAAAAAACACCGTCTGTACATATAAACAATGTGAACTGTTATATATGTCAAATAAACATCGTCAGCACACATAAGCAATGTAAAATGTGATAGATGTCAAATAAAGACTGTTTGTACATATAAACAATGTGAACTGTTATAAAGTCAAATAAACACGTCAGTACATATAAACAATGGAAACTGTTATAGATGTCAAATAAACACCGTCAGTACATATAAACAATGTAAATTGTTATAGATGTCAAATAAACACCGTCAGTACATATAAACAATGTGAACTGCTATATATGTCAAATAAACACCGTCAGTACATATAAACAATGTAAACTGTAATAGATGTCAAATAAACACCGTCAGTACATATAAACAATGTGAACTATCATAGATGTCAAATAAACACCGTCAGTACATATAAACAATGTAGACTGTTATAAATGTCAAATAAACACCGTCAGTACATATAAACAATGCAAACTGTTATTGATGTCAAATAAACACAGTCAGTACATATAAACAATATAGACTGTTATAGATGTCAAATAAAAATCGTCAGTACATATAAACAATGTAAACTGTTATAGAAGTCAAATAAACACCGTCAGTACATATAAACAATGTGAACTGTTATAGATGTCAAATAAACACCATCGGTACATATAAACAATGTAAACTGTTATTGATGTCGATAACCACCGTCAGTACATATAAATAATGTAAACTGTTATAGACGTCAAATAACCACCGTCAGTACATATAAACAATGTAAATTGTAATAGATGTCAAATAAAAGCCGTCAGTACATATAAACAATATAAATTGTTATTGATGTCAAACAAACATCGTCTGTACATATAAACAATGTAAACTGTTATAGATGTCAAATAAACAGCGTCTGTACATATAAACAATGTGAACTGTCAAAGATGTCAAATAAACACCGTCAGTACATATAAGCAATGTAAACTGTTATTGATGTCAAATAAACACCGTCAGTACATATAAACAATGTGAACTGCTATAGATGTCAAATAAACACCGTCAGTACATATAAACAATGCAAACTGTTATATATGTCAAATAAACATCGTCAGCACACATAAGCAATGAAAAATGTGATAGATGTCAAATAAACACTGTTTGTACATATAAACAATGTGAACTGTTATAAAAGTCAAATAAACACCGTCAGTACATATAAACAATGTAAACTGTTATAAAAGTCAAATAAACACCGTCAGTACATATAAACAATGCAAACTGTTATAGATGTCAAATAAACACCGTCAGTACATATAAACAATGTAAATTGTTATAAAAGTCAAATAAACACCGTCAGTACATATCAACAATGTAAACTGTTATATATGTCAAATAAACAGCGTCTGTACATATAAACAATGTGAACTGTCAAAGATGTCAAATAAACACCGTCAGTACATATAAGCAATGTAAACTGTTATTGATGTCAAATAAACAAAGTCAGTATATATAAACAATGTAAACTGTTATAGAAGTCAAATAAACAGCGTCTGTACATATAAACAATGGAAACTGTTATTAAAGTCAAATAAACAGTATCAGGACATATAAACAGTGTAAACTGTTATTGAAGTCAAATAAACACCGTCAGTACATATAAAACAATGGAAACTGTTATTGATGTCAAATAAACTCCGTCAGTACATATAAAGAATATAAATTGTTATTGAAGTCAAATAAACACCGTCAGTACATATAAACAATGTGAACTGCTATATATGTCAAATAAAAACCGTCAGTACATATAAACAATGTAAATTGTAATAGATGTCAAATAAACACCGTCAGTACATATAAACAATGCAAACTGTTATTGATGTCAAATAAACACCGTCAGTACATATAAACAATGTAGACTGTTATAGATGTCAAATAAGCACCGTCTGTACATATAAACAATGTAAACTGTTATAAATGTGAAATAAACAGCGTCTGTACATATAAACAATGGAAACTGTTATTAAAGTCAAATAAACAATGTCAGTACATATAAACAGTGTAAACTGTTATAGAAGTCAAATAAACTCCGTCAGTACATATAAACAATATAAATTGTTATTGAAGTCAAATAAAAACCGTCAGTACATATAAACAATGTAAACTGTAATAGATGTCAAATAAAAGCCGTCAGTACATATAAACAATGTAAATTGTTATAGAAGTCAAATAAACACCGTCAGTACATATAAACAATGTGAACTGTTATATATGTCAAATAAATACCGTCAGTACATATAAACAATGTGAACTGTCAAAGATGTCAAATAAACACCGTCAGTACATATAAGCAATGTAAACTGTTATTGATGTCAAATAAACACCGTCAGTATATATAAACAATGTAAACTGTTATAAAAGTCAAATAAACAGCGTCTGTACATATAAACAATGGAAACTGTTATTAAAGTCAAATAAACAATGTCAGGACATATAAACAGTGTAAACTGTTATAGAAGTCAAATAAACACCGTCAGTACATATAAACAATGTGAACTGCTATATATGTCAAATAAACACCGTCAGTACATATAAACAATGTAAACTGTAATATATGTCAAATAAACACCGTCAGTACATATAAACAATTTGAACTGTCATAGATGTCAAATAAACACCGTCAGTACATATAAACAATGTAGACTGTTATAAATGTCAAATAAACACCGTCAGTACTTATAAGCAATGTAAACTGTTATAGATGTCAAATAAACACCGTCTGTACATATAAACAATGTAAACTGTTATAGATGTCAAATAAACAGCGTCTGTACATATAAACAATGGAAACTGTTATTAAAGTCAAATAAACAATGTCAGTACATATAAACAGTGTAAACTGTTATAGAAGTCAAATAAACACCGTCAGTACATATAAACAATGGAAACTGTTATTGATGTCAAATAAACTCCGTCAGTACATATAAACAATATAAATTGTTATTGAAGTCAAATAAACAACGTCAGTACATATAAACAATGGAAACTGTTATAGAAGTGAAAAAAACACCGTGAGTACATATAAACAATGTAAACTGTTATTCATGTCAAATAAACACCGTCAATATATATAAACAATGTAGACTGTTATGGATGTCAAATAAACATCGTCAGTACATGTAAACAATGCAAGCTGTTATTAAAGTCAAATAAACAATATCAGTACAAATAAGCAGTGTAGACTGTTATAGATGTCAAATAAACATCGTCAGTACATATAAACAATGTGAACTGCTATAGATGTAAAATAAAGACCTTCAGTACATATAGACAAGATGAACTGTTATAGATGTCAAATAAAAACCGTCAGTACATATAAACAATGTGAACTGCTATAGATGTCAAATAAACACCATCAGTACATATAAACAATGTAAACTGTTATTGATGTCAATAACCACCGTCAGTACATATAAATAATGTAAACTGTTATAGATGTCAAATAACCAACGTCAGTACATATAAACAATGTAAATTGTAATAGATGTCAAATAAAAGCCGTCAGTACATATAAACAATGTAAATTGCTATAGAAGTCAAATAAACACCGTCAGTACATATAAACAATGTAAATTGTAATAGATGTCAAATAAAAGCCGTCAGTACATATAAACAATGTAAATTGTTATAGAAGTCAAATAAACACCGTCAGTACATATAAAGAATATAAATTGTTATTGAAGTCAAATAAACACCGTCAGTACATATAAACAATGTGAACTGCTATATATGTCAAATAAAAACCGTCAGTACATATAAACAATGTAAATTGTAATAGATGTCAAATAAACACCGTCAGTACATATAAACAATGCAAACTGTTATTGATGTCAAATAAACACCGTCAGTACATATAAACAATGTAGACTGTTATAGATGTCAAATAAGCACCGTCTGTACATATAAACAATGTAAACTGTTATAAATGTGAAATAAACAGCGTCTGTACATATAAACAATGGAAACTGTTATTAAAGTCAAATAAACAATGTCAGTACATATAAACAGTGTAAACTGTTATAGAAGTCAAATAAACTCCGTCAGTACATATAAACAATATAAATTGTTATTGAAGTCAAATAAAAATCGTCAGTACATATAAACAATGTAAACTGTAATAGATGTCAAATAAAAGCCGTCAGTACATATAAACAATGTAAATTGTTATAGAAGTCAAATAAACACCGTCAGTACATATAAACAATGTGAACTGTTATATATGTCAAATAAATACCGTCAGTACATATAAACAATGTGAACTGTCAAAGATGTCAAATAAACACCGTCAGTACATATAAGCAATGTAAACTGTTATTGATGTCAAATAAACACCGTCAGTATATATAAACAATGTAAACTGTTATAAAAGTCAAATAAACAGCGTCTGTACATATAAACAATGGAAACTGTTATTAAAGTCAAATAAACAATGTCAGGACATATAAACAGTGTAAACTGTTATAGAAGTCAAATAAACACCGTCAGTACATATAAACAATGTGAACTGCTATATATGTCAAATAAACACCGTCAGTACATATAAACAATGTAAACTGTAATATATGTCAAATAAACACCGTCAGTACATATAAACAATTTGAACTGTCATAGATGTCAAATAAACACCGTCAGTACATATAAACAATGTAGACTGTTATAAATGTCAAATAAACACCGTCAGTACTTATAAGCAATGTAAACTGTTATAGATGTCAAATAAACACCGTCTGTACATATAAACAATGTAAACTGTTATAGATGTCAAATAAACAGCGTCTGTACATATAAACAATGGAAACTGTTATTAAAGTCAAATAAACAATGTCAGTACATATAAACAGTGTAAACTGTTATAGAAGTCAAATAAACACCGTCAGTACATATAAACAATGGAAACTGTTATTGATGTCAAATAAACTCCGTCAGTACATATAAACAATATAAATTGTTATTGAAGTCAAATAAACAACGTCAGTACATATAAACAATGGAAACTGTTATAGAAGTGAAAAAAACACCGTGAGTACATATAAACAATGTAAACTGTTATTCATGTCAAATAAACACCGTCAATATATATAAACAATGTAGACTGTTATGGATGTCAAATAAACATCGTCAGTACATGTAAACAATGCAAGCTGTTATTAAAGTCAAATAAACAATATCAGTACAAATAAGCAGTGTAGACTGTTATAGATGTCAAATAAACATCGTCAGTACATATAAACAATGTGAACTGCTATAGATGTAAAATAAAGACCTTCAGTACATATAGACAAGATGAACTGTTATAGATGTCAAATAAAAACCGTCAGTACATATAAACAATGTGAACTGCTATAGATGTCAAATAAACACCATCAGTACATATAAACAATGTAAACTGTTATTGATGTCAATAACCACCGTCAGTACATATAAATAATGTAAACTGTTATAGATGTCAAATAACCAACGTCAGTACATATAAACAATGTAAATTGTAATAGATGTCAAATAAAAGCCGTCAGTACATATAAACAATGTAAATTGCTATAGAAGTCAAATAAACACCGTCAGTACATATAAACAATGTAAATTGTAATAGATGTCAAATAAAAGCCGTCAGTACATATAAACAATGTAAATTGTTATAGAAGTCAAATAAACACCGTCAGTACATATAAACAATGTGAACTGTTATATATGTCAAATAAATACCGTCAGTACATATAAACAATGTAAACTGTTATAGATGTCAATTAAACAGCGTCAGTATATATAAACAGTGTAAACTGTTATAGATGTCAAATAAACATCGTCAGTACATATAAACGATGTAAACTGTTATAGATTTCAAATAAACACCGTTAGTACATATAAACAATGTAAACTGTTATAGAAATCAAATAAACACTGTCAGTACATACAAACAATGTGAACTGTTATAGATGTCAAATAAACATCGTCAGTACATATAAACGATGTAAACTGTTATAGATTTCAAATAAACACCGTTAGTACATATAAACAATGTAAACTGTTATAGAAATCAAATAAACACTGTCAGTACATACAAACAATGTGAACTGTTATAGATGTCAAATAAACATCGTTAGTACATATAAACAATGTAGACTGTTATAGATGTCAAATAAACACCGTCTGTACATATAAACAATGTAAACTGTTATAAATGTCAAATAAACAGCATCTGTACATATAAACAATATAAATTGTTATTGAAGTCAAATAAACAATGTCAGTACATATAGAAAATGGAATCTGTTATAGAAGTGAAATAAACACCGTCAGTACATATAAACAATGCAAACTGTTATGGAAGTAAAATAAACACCCTCAGTACATATAAACAGTGTAAGCTGTTTTAGATGTCAAATAAACATCGTCAGTACATATAAACAATGTAGACTGTTATAGATGTCAAATAAACACGTCAGTACATATAGACCATGTAAACTGTTATAGATGTCAAATAAACACTGTCAGTATATATAAACAGTGTAAACTGTTATAGATGTCAAATAAACATCGTCAGTACATATAAACGATGTAAACTGTTATAGATTTCAAATAAACACCGTTAGTACATATAAACAATGTAAACTGTTATAGAAATCAAATAAACACTGTCAATGCATACAAACAATGTGAACTGTTATAGATGTTAAAAAAACACCGTCAGTACATATTAACAATGTAAACTGCTATGGATATGAAATAAACACCATCTGTACATATAAACAATGTGGACTGTTATATATGTCAAATAAACACCGTCAGTACATATAAACAATGTAAATTGTTATAGATGTTAAATACACACCGTCAGTACATATTAACAATGAGAACTGTTATAGATGTCAAATAAACCGTCAGTACATAAATAATGTAAACTGTTATAGATGTCAAATAACCACCGTCAGTACATATAAACAATGTAAATGGTAATATATGTCAAATAAAAGTCGTCAGTACATATAAACAATGTAAATTGTTATACAAGTCAAATAAACACCGTCAGTACATATAAACAATGTGAACTGTTATATATGTCAAATAAATACCGTCAGTACATATAAACAATGTAGACTGTCATAGATGTCAAACAAACATCGTCTGTACATATAAACAATGTAAGCTGTTATTAAAGTGAAATGAACAATGTCAGTATATATAAACAGTGTAAACTGTTATAGAAGTCAAATAAACACCGTCAGTACATATAAACAATGGAAATTGTTATTGATGTCAAATAAACAACGTCAGTACAAAATAAACAATGTAAACTGTTATTCATGTCAAATAAACACCGTCAATATATGTAAACAATGTAAACTGCTATAGATGTCAAATAAACATCGACAGTACATATAAACAATGTAAACTGTTATTAATGTCAAATAAACAATATCAGTACAAATAAACAGTGTAAACTGTTGTAGATGTCAAATAAACATCGTCAGTACATATAAACAATGTGAACTGCTATAGATGTAAAATAAACACCTTCAGTACATATAGACAATGTGAACTGTTATAGATGCCAAATAAACACCGTCTGTACATATAAACAGTGTAAACTGTTATAGATGTCAAATAAACATCGTCAGTACATATACACAATGTAGACTGTTATAGATGTCAAATAAACACCGTCAGTACATATAAACCATGTAAATTTTATTAAATGTCAAATAAAAGCCGTCAGTCCATATAAACAATGTAAATTGTTATAGAAGTCAAATAAACACCGTCAGTACAAATAAACAATGTGAACTGTTATATATGTCAAATAAACACCGTCAGTACATATAAACAATGTAGACTGTAATAGATGTCAAATAAACACCGTCAGTACATATAAACAATGTGAACTGTTATAGATGTCAAATAAACAGCGTCTGTACATATAAACAATGTAAACTGTTATTAAAGTCAAATAAACAATGTCAGTACATATAAACAGTGTAAACTGTTATAGAAGTCAAATAAACACCGTCAGTACATATAAACAATGGAAACTGTTATTGATGTCAAATAAACTCCGTCAGTACATATAAACAATGTAAACTGTTATTGAAGTCAAATAAATAACGTCAGTACATATAAACAATGGAAACTGTTATAGAAGTGAAATAAACACCGTCAGTACATATAAACAATGTAAACTGTTATTCATGTAAAATAAACACCGTCAATACATATAAACAATGTGAACTGCTATAGATGTAATATAAACACCTTCAGTACATATAGACAATGTGAACTGTTATAGATGTCAAATAAACAACGTCTGTACATATAAACAATGTAGACTGTTATGGAAGTCAAATAAACACCGTCAGTACATATAAACAGTGTAAACTGTTATAGATGTCAAATAAACATCGTCAGTACATATAAACAATGTAGACTGTTATAGATGTCAAATAAACACCGTCAGTACATATAGACCATGTAAACTGTTAAAGATGTCAAATAAACACCCTCAGTAGATATAAACAATGTGGACTGTGATAGATGTCAAATAAATACCATCAGTACATATAAGCAATGCAAACTGTTATAGATATTAAATAAATACCGTCAGTACATAAAAGCAATGTAAACTGTTATTGATGTCAAATAACCACCGTCAGTTCATATGAACAATGTAAACTGTTATAGAAGTCAAATAAAAACCGTCAGTACATATAAACAATGTGAATTGTTATTTATATGAAATAAATACCGTCAGTACATATAAACAATGTAAACTGTTATAAATGTCAAATAAACATCGTTAGTACATATAAACAATGGAAACTGTTATGGATTTCAAATAAACACCGTCAGTACATATGAACAATGTGAACTGATATAGATGTCAAATAAACACCGTCTGTACACATAAACAATGAAAACTGTTATATATGTCAAATAAACACCGTTAGTACATATAAACAATGCAAATTGTTATAGAAATCAAATAAACACCGTCAGTACATATAAACAATGTAAACTGTTATAAATGTCAAATAAACATCGTTAGTACATATAAACAATGGAAACTGTTATGGATTTCAAATAAACACCGTCAGTACATATGAACAATGTGAATTGTTATAGATGTCAAATAAACACCATCTGTACATATAAACAATGTGGACTGTAATAGATGTCAAATAAACACCGTCAGTACATATAAACAATATAAACTGTTATAGAAGTAAAATAAACATTGTCAGTACATATAAACAATGTGAACTGTTATAGATGTCAAATATACACCGTCAGTACATATAAACAATGCAAAATGTTATTGATGCCAAATAACCACCGTCAGTACATATAAACAATGTAAACTGTAATAGATGTCAAATAAGCATTGTCGGTACATATAATCAATGTAGGCTGTAATAGATGTCAAATAAACACCGTCAGTACATATTAACAATGTAAACTGGTATTGATGTCAAATAAATACCGTCAGTACATATAAACAATGTAGTCTGTTATTAAAGTCAAATAAACATCGTCAGTACATATAAACAATGTAAACTGTTATTAAAGTCAAATAAACAACGTCAGTACATATAAACAATGTAGTCTGTTATAGAAGTCAAATAAACACCGTCAGTACATATAAACAATGTAGTCTGTTATAGAAGTCAGATAAACACCGTCAGTACATATAAACAATGTAAACTTTTATAGATGTCAGATAAACACCGTCAGTACATATAGGTGTCAAACCAGTAATTCAACCAATCAGCGCTAAGAACATAAAGTAGTCCCTTTTAAAAAAAAAGTTCCTTTCACTTTGTTGTATTGTGACAAATACTGAATGGAATGGAATAATTAAAATTGATAATTGAAGTTAAATGTATTAGGATTATTTTGAGCCCAAATTTGATTGATTTATTTGTATTTTAATATGGATATGGAGGATTTGATGCATGATCTATAAATAGGGAATTTCTGGGGGATGACGGAGCTATATTTTGAGTTGGTATTTTCCATAGTCTGGCATTTCACTGCAAGAGTTTAAACATGGCCTGATATTTTGACAGAGCTTAGAGGAATCATGGACGTTTCAGAAAATGTATGGTCTTCGAAAGGTTAAACCTAAGATAAAATGGCCAGGTAGGCTAAAAAAAAACACAAATTTAGTAGAAAGTGTAAAAGAAATGAATAATAGGTTTCACACCTTAGGAAAATTCTGCACGTGCAGCCTTGACCCCGAAAATATACTATGTTGTAATTTTTTACTCTTTTTAGCTTAAAATGAATATGGATGATTGGATAGAAGCCCAAAAACAGAGACTTTTACAAAATTCAGAGGCCAATGGGGAATTTGGTTGTTTGTTATGCAAATTGGGGGGAGGGCAGACGGCCTATTCAACATTGACCGTCACTTTTCTTTGGAATAAAAAGAAAAAGACAGTTTCATGTCATCGCTTTGCTTACATGCTTCACATGCAATGCTTCGACCTTTCCAGTGACATGCAGGTATCGCACAGGTGTCACAACAAGCGGTGCATAAACACAGATCACCTGTCATATGAACCGGCAAGTATCAACAAAGACAGGCAAATTTGCCGTGGTATATTTCCCACTAGATGTAAATCGCATGCACCTTACAAAGACTGTTTGCTATGACTTAGGTAACAATAAAAAGAAAATATTAAACATTCCATATACAAATTATTCAAATATGTACAATATTTACAATCATGTCAAAGGGAGATAACCCCCATAGTGAAAAAAAACCACTCTGTGTTTATTTTAATACATAACCATGACCCATACGTTAGGAACTTTTTGGATCTGCTATACCTTTGCGATAATGTACCGGTAATTTATAGCATATCGCAGCATGCATTTCATACTTTCGCTGGCGAGTCATAAACCGTATTTGCTTTGACTCTTTTAATTGTTTACGCTTGCTCCTATGCACTTCTAAGTACTGATCTTGTTTTAGGTGCTTGATGACAGATGACCCTGGTGTCAAAGCAGCACCCAAGACTTTAGTTCGCAGTAGAGTAGAGTTACCAAACCAATGATTTCGCAAGTGTATAGCTGTATGAGCACGACCAGGGAAGTTTCTTGAGTGTGTGACATTCTTGGGATTACACCGCTGAAGTGTACGATTGAATGCTTCACACCTTTGGGTGGAGGTAAGAAACCTTACAAGTTCTAAACTTTTTGAACCTAACAGTACACTGATACACTTCTCAACTGACATTTCATCATCAGGTGTCATTTTCAAAGATGCATTACCTGGAATAAATTCGTTATGCCAGTGATTTGAGGTTAACCCTGCACACACAGAGGAGTTAATTTGGCAGTGTATACCACAAAAACCTTTGTAGCACATAACAATTGATTTAATCACATTTGGCATGTGCTTTTTAACTTCAATTAATTGACCTTTGTGTGCTTTAAAAGTTTGATGGAGCTCTGCCACACACCGTGCTTTGAGGTCCATTGCGAACCTGCTTTTCATATTATTTTTATTTTTACTCGCAAACATTGACAAACTAAATGTACAATTGAGAACAGCCCTTTTCATGCTATTGGACAGATGACGTATATCTCGTAGCTGTGTAGCACCTTTACCCTGAGCATTATTTACACCGTTGAAGGATTTATTGTCTCCATCGGTGGTTATATTGGCTATTTTAAGAGTATCATTTAATTCAGTAGTGCATTGCCGACTGTACTCTGTCTCATTCCCTATTACAGCATCCTCTGCTAAATTTGCAGTGCAATGTCCATTATGGTTGGGACATTTCACCGCAATACCTTTATTCCGCAGTCTTGATGCAACATTGCAGAGTTTATTACCAAGGAATACTGAGACTATTTGTTTATTTTTAGTATTATTTTCACACATTGTTTGAACAACTTGGGTTCCAGCTTGAAATGGGATTACCCCACTATTATATATTGGATTGTTATATCTCGCGTCCGACTCAACATTTACAAGGTTTGGATTTTCAAAGCCACACATTTCATTTTCTACAATAATGGTTTCTCTTATTTCTTTCATATCATCACGGTTATGTTTTACAATGACAGAACCAACCTTGTTTGCAAGATGTTGCATGCTGGACAAACTTGCGGGAATAATATTACAGTTTATTGTGATATCCAGAAAACTCTTGTTAGAGATAGGGGTAGTCATTAAGCCTGCTTGTAAGCCAATATTAATGGTGGCAGCCTTTCTACCTGGACCAGAGGTGTCTACCTCATAGTACAATGTGTGATATTGACCAACAAAGTCAGACTTTGTGCATTTTAACCTCTCTTTCCAAGCAAATCCCCACTTTTTGGATGCAATGGAGTCAAACTCTAATTCTCCATCACAACCATTTCTCTCAATTGCATGTTCTTTTACTGTAGAATTCCAAAGAACACTCACTAGAGAGGGAACATAATGTTTGTATGTGTGATTGTCAGGATCAGAGACTGTTGATTCAAGAAAATCATCGAGAACTCCAGGACTCTTGGGGGCGAGGACGTAATAACATTGGAGGACAAGGAGATTGGTCAACATCGAGAATTGTCAAGACTCCGTCACTCTCTTGTGTGAATCTAGACTCAAAAACAACACCTTTCAACCTCATAAAAGGTTCGGAACTAGAATTTTGTTCATATTCTAATTTCTTACCCTTATGACTGGGTGCGTTCCCTTCCTTAAATCCAAATATTTTTGAAAGTTGTCTCCTTTTTCTTCCCATTTTTGTCTTCAAGTATGCTTATAAAACTGTGGATATGATGTCTATTTCTTCCAAAATGTGAGGGAATGTTTAGTTTTTATTGAAGACCAAACTTTTATAGAAAATTTATCATATCTAATTAATAACAGCCATTTATGGGACCCCCCTCTGAAAATTATATGAATTGCAGGTATTATACCTGCTGAGCCAGAAGTGCCCTGGAGGAAGATGCTAATCAGATTTGGAGACAATATGTGAACAAAATACTTGGATAATGTTTATTTACAGGTTTTCACATTTTCTATGCAAAAATATAAAAGATAATTGATCAAAAATAATGACACTCTTCAAATTTAATCTCTTAAAAATTAAAATTTTAATTTTAAATTTCAATTAGCTCAAAATTAAATTTGATTTCTACCGCATATTTATGTTTTGATCTTGTTTAATAAGTATTTAATGCATTTCACTAAGAAAATGAAAAACTGATATTGTTTGAAGACTTGAAATTTCCATTTACCAAAAGAAGCGTTATGACACATAGGAAAGCCCTTGCACGGAGAATGCCAAAATTCTAGAATTTTACTCGAAATTTATATGACTAAGTTTGCAGTAAGCTTTAGCAAATTTGAAGCCCAAAAAGTTGCTCTTTAGGTGTCAAACCAGTAATTCATCCAATCAGCGCTAAGAACATATACAAAAGTAGTCCCTTTGGAAAAAAAGTTCCTTTCACTTTGTTGCATTGTGAAAAAGACTGAATGGAATGGAATAATTAAAATTGATAATTGAAGTTAAATGTATAAGGATTATTTTGAGCCCAATTGATTTAGTTGTATTTTAATATGGATATGGAGGATTTGATGCATGACCTATCAATAGGGAATTTCTGGGGGATGACGGAGCTATTTTTAGAGTGGGTATTTTCCATAGTCTGGCATTTCACTGCAAGACTTTAAACGGTGCCTGATATTTTGACAGAACGTAGAGGAATCATGGACGTTTCAGAAAATGTATGGTCTTCGAAAGGTTAAACTTAAGTTAAATTGGCCAGGTAGGCTCAAAAAAACACAAATTTAGTAGAAAGTGTAAAAGAAATGAATAATAGGTTTCACACCTTAAGAAAATTCTGCACGTGCAGCCTTGACCCCGAAAATATACTATGTTGTAATTTTTTACTCTTTTCAGCTTAAAATGAATATGGATGATTGGATAGAAGCCCAAAAACAGAGACTTTTACAAAATTCAGAGGCCAATGGGGAATTTGATTGTTTGTTATGCAAATTGGGGGGAGGGCAGACGGCTTATTCTACATTGACCGTCACTTTTCCTTGGAATAAAAAGAAAAAGACAGTTTCATGTCATCGCTTTGCTTACATGCTTCACATGCAATGCTTCGACCTTTCCAGTGACATGCAGGTATCGCACCGGTGTCACAACAAGCGGCGCAAAAACACAGATCACCTGTCATATGAACCGGCAAGTGTCAACAAAGACAGGCAAATTTGCCGTGGTATATTTCCCACTAGATGTAAATCGCATGCACCTTACAAAGACTGTTTGCTATGACTTAGGTAACAATAAAAAGAAAATATTAAATATTCCATATAAAAATTATTCAAATATGTACAATATTTACAATCATGTCAAAGGGAGATAACCCCATAGTAAAAAAAACCCCACTCTGTGTTTATTTTAATGCATAACCATGACCCATAAGTTAGGAACTTTTTGGATCTGCTATACCTTTGCGATAATGTACCGGTAATTTATAGCATATCGCAGCATGCATTTCATACTTTCGCTGTCGAGTCATAGACCGTATTTGCTTTGACTCTTTTAATTGTTTACGCTTGCTCCTATGCACTTCTAAGTACTGATCTTGTTTTAGGTGCTTGATGACAGATGACCCTGGTGTCAAAGCAGCACCCAAGACTTTAGTTCGCAGTAAAGTAGAGTTACCAAACCAATGATTTCGCAAGTGTATAGCTGTATGAGCACGACCAGGGAAGTTTCTTGAGTGTGTGACATTCTTGGGATTACACCGCTGAAGTGTACGATTGAATGCTTCACACCTTTGGGTGGAGGTAAGAAACCTTACAAGTTCTAAATTTTTTGAACCTAACAGTACACTGATACACTTCTCAACTGACATTTCATCATCAGGTATCATTTTCAAAGATGCATTACCTGGAATAAATTCTTTATGCCAGTGATTTGAGGTTAATCCTGCACACACAGAGGAGTTAATTTGGCAGTATATACCACAAAAACCTTTGTAGCACATAACAATTGATTTAATCACATTTGGCATGTGCTTTTTAACTTCAATTAATTGACCTTTGTGTGCTTTAAAAGTTTGATGGAGCTCTGCCACACACCGTGCTTTGAGGTCCATTGCGAACCTGCTTTTCATATTATTTTTATTTTTACCCGCAAACATTGACAAACTAAATGTACAATTGTGAACAGCCCTTTTCATGCTATTGGACAGATGACGTATATCTCGTAGCTGTGTAGCACCTTTACCCTGAGCATTATTTACACTGTTGAAGGATTTATTGTCTCCATCGGTGGTTATATTGGCTATTTTAAGAATATCGTTTAATTCAGTAGTGGATTGCCGACTGTACTCTGTCTCATTCCCTATTACAACATCCTCTGCTAAATTTGCAGTGCAATGTCCATTATGGTTGGGACATTTCACCGCAATACCTTTATTCCGCAGTCTTGATGCAACATTGCAGAGTTTATTACCAAGGAATACTGAGACTATTTGTTTATTTTTAGTATTATTTTCACACATTGTTTGAACAACTTGGGTTCCAGCTTGAAATGGGGTTACCCCACTACTATATATTGAATTGTTATATCTCGCGTCCGACTCAACATTTACAAGGTTTGGATTTTCAAAGCCACACATTTCATTTTCTACAACAATGGTTTCTCTTATTTCTTTCATATCATCACGGTTATGTTTTACAATGACAGAACCAACCTTGTTTGCAAGATGTTGCATGCTGGACAAACTTGCGGGAATAATATTACAGTTTATTGTGATATCCAGAAAACTCTTGTTAGAGATAGGGGTAGTCATTAAGCCTGCTTGTAAGCCAATATTAATGGTGGCAGCCTTTCTACCTGGACCAGAGGTGTCTACCTCATAGTAGAATGTGTGATATTGACCAACAAAGTCACACTTTGTACATTTTAACCTCTCTTTCCAAGCAAATCCCACTTTTTGGATGCAATGGAGTCAAACTCTAATTCTCCATCACAACCATTTCTCTCAATTGCATGTTCTTTTACTGTAGAATTCCAAAGAACACTCACTAGAGAGGGAACATAATGTTTGTATGTGTGATTGTCAGGATCAGAGACTGTTGATTCAAGAAAATCATCGAGAACTCCAGGACTCTTGGGGGCGAGGACGTAATAAAATTGGAGGACAAGGAGATTGGTCAACATCGAGAATTGTCAGGACTCCGTCACTCTCTTGTGTGAATCTAGACTCAAAAACACACAAAAACTCAAAAAAAAAATTCTAGTTCCGAACCTTTTATGAGGTTGAAAGACCTCATAAAAGGTTCGGAACTAGAATTTTTTTCATATTCTAATTTCTTACCCTTATGACTGGGTGCGTTCCCTTCCTTAAATCCAAATATTTTTGAAAGTTGTCTCCTTTTTCTTCCCATTTTTGCCTTCAAGTATGCTTATAAAACTGTGGATATGATGTTTATTTCTTCCAAAATGTGAGGGAATGTTTAGTTTTTATTGAAGACCAAACATTTATAGAAAATTTATCATATCTAATTAATAACAGCCATTTATAGGACCCCCCTCTGAAAATTATATGAATTGCAGGTATTATACCTGCTGAGCCAGAAGTGCCCTGGAGGAAGATGCTAATCAGATTTGGAGACAATATGTGAACAAAATACTTGGATAATGTTTATTTACAGGTTTTCACATTTTCTATGCAAAAATATAAAAGATAATTGATCAAAAATAATGACACTCTTCAAATTTAATCTCTTAAAAATTAAAATTAAAATTTTAAATTTCAATTAGCTCAAAATTAAATTTGATTTCTACCGCATATTTATGTTTTGATCTTGTTTAATATGTATTTAATGCATTTCACTAAGAAAATGAAAAACTGATATTGTTTGAAGACTTGAAATTTCCATTTTCCAAAAGAAGCGTTATGACACATATTTAAAAAAAAATCTCCCAACAGTTCATTTTAAGGCTTTACATTTTTGTAATTTTTAGGAAAGCCCTTGCACGAAGAATGCCAAAATTCTAGAATTTTATTCGAAATTTATATGACTAAGTTTGCGGTAAGTTGTAGCAAATTTGAAGCCCAAAAAGTTGCTCTTTAGGTGTCAAACCAGTAATTCAACCAATCAGCGCTAAGAACATATACAAAAGTAGTCCCTTTGGAAAAAAAAGTTCCTTTCACTTTGTTGCATTGTGAAAAAGACTGAATGGAATGGAATAATTAAAATTGATAATTGAAGTTAAATGTATAAGGATTATTTTGAGCCCAAATTTGATTGATTTAGTGGTATTTTAATATGGATATGGAGGATTTGATGCATGACCTATAAATAGGGAATTTCTGGGGGATGACGGAGCTATTTTTAGAGTGGGTATTTTCCATAGTCTGGCATTTCACTGCAAGACTTCAAACGGTGCCTGATATTTTGACAGAACGTAGAGGAATCACGGACGTTTCAGAAAATGTATGGTCTTCGAAAGGTTAAACTTAAGATAAAATGGCCAGGTAGGCTAAAAAAAAATCACAAATTTAGTAGAAAGTGTTAAAGAAATGAATTATAGGTCTCACACCTATAAACAATGTAAACTGTTATAGATGTCAAATAATCACCGTCAGTACAAATAAACAATGTGAACTGTTATAGTTGTCAAATATACACCGTCAGTACATATAAACAATGTAAACTGTTATAGATATTAAATAAACACCGTCAGTACATATAAGCAATGTAAACCATTATTGATGTCAAATACACACCGACATTACATATAAACAATGTAAGCTGTTTTTGATGTCAAATAAACACCGTCAGTGCATATGAACAATGTAAACTGTTATAGATGTCAAATAAACACCGTCAGTACATATGAACAATGTAAACTGTTATAGATGTCAAATAAACACCGTCAGTGCATATGGACAATGTAAACTGTTATAGATGTCAAATAAACACCGTCAGTACATATGAACAATGTAAACTGTTATAGATGTCAAATAAACACTGTCAGTACATATAAACAATATAAACTGTTATTGATGTCAAGTAAACAACGTCAGTACATATAAACAATATAAACTATTATATATGTCAAATAAATACCGTCTGTACATATAAACAATATTAACTGTAATAGATGTCAAATAAACATCGTCAGTACATATAAACAATATAAACTGTTATAGATGTCAAATAACAGCCGTCAGCATATATGAACAATGTAAACTGTTATAGTTGTCAAATAAACACCGTCAGTACATATAAACAATGTGAACTGTTATTGATGTCAAATAAACACCGTCAGTATATATAAACAATGTGAGCTGCTATTGATGTCAAATAAACACCGTCAGTACATATAAACAATGTGAACTGTTATTGATGTCAAATAAACACCGTCAGTACATATAAACAATGGGAACTGTTATAGATGTCAAATAAACACCATCAGTACCTATAAACAATGTGAACTGTTATAGATGTCAAATAAACACTGTCACTACATATAAACAATGTGAACTGTTATAGAAGTCAAATAAACACTGTCAGTACATATAAAGAATGTGAACTTCTATAGATGTCAAATAAACACCGTCAGTACATGTAAACAATGTGAACTGTTATAGATGTCAAATAAACACCATCTGTACATATAAACAATGTGGACTGTTATATATGTCAAATAAACACCGTCAGTACATATAAACAAAGTAAACTGTTATAGATGTCAAATAAACACCATCAGTATATATAAACAATGTGAACTGTTATAGATGTCAAATAAACACCGTCAGTACATATAAACAATGTGAACTGTTATTGATGTCAAATAAACACCATCTGTACATATAAACAATGTGGACTGTTATATATGTCAAATAAACACCGTGAGTACATATAAACAATGTAAACTGTTATAGATGTCAAATAAAAACCGTCAGTACATATAAACAATGTAAACTGTTATAGATGTCAAATAAACATCGTCAGTACATATAAACAATGTAAACTGCTATAGATGTCAAATAAACACCGTCAGTATATATAAGCAATGTAAACTGATATAGATGTGAAATAAACACCATCTGTACATATAAACAATGTGAACTGTTATAGATGTCAAATAAACACCGTCTGTACACATAAACAATGAAACTGCTATTGATGTCAAATAAACACCATTTGTACATATGAACAATGTGAACTGTTATATATGTCAAATAAACACCGTCAGTCTATAGAAGCAATGTAAACTGTTATAGATGTCAAATAAACACTGTCTGTACATATAAACAATGTAAACTGTAATAAAAGTCAAATAAACACCGTCAGTACATATAAACAATGCAAACTGTTATATGTGTCAAATAAACACCGTCAGTACATATAAACAATATAAACTGTTATATATGTCAAATAAACACCGTCAGTACATATAAACAATGTAAACTGTTATTAAAGTCAAATAAACAACGTCAGTACAAATAAACAATGTAAACCGTTATAGAAGTCAAATAAACACCGTCAGTATATATAAACAATGTGAACTGTTATTGATGTCAAATAAACACCGTCAGTACATATACACAATGTACACTGTTATAGATGTCAAATAAACACCGTCAGTACATATAAACAATGTGAACTGCTATAGATGTCAAATGAACACCGTCAGTACATATAGACAATGTGAACTGTTATAGTTGTCAAATAAACACCGTCAGTACATATAAACAATGTGAACTGCTATGGATGTCAAATAAACACCGTCAGTACATATAATCAATGTGAACTGTTATAGATGTCAAATAATCACCGTCAGTACATATAAACAATGTGAACTGTTATAGATGTCAAATAAACACCGTCAGTACATATAAACAATGTAAAATGTTATAGATTTCAAATAAACATCGTCAGTACATATGAACAATGTAGACTGTTATAGGTGTCAAATAAAAGCCGTCAGTACCTATGAAGAATGTGAACTGTTATGGATGTCAAATAAACACTGTCAGTACATATATACAATATGATATGTTATAGAAATCAAATAAAGACGTCAGTACATATAAACAATATAAACTATTGTTGATGTCAAATAAACACCGTCAGTACATATAAACAATGTAAACTGTTATAGATGTCAAATAAACACCGTCAGTACATATAAACCATGTAATCTGTTATTGATGTCAAATAAACACCGTCAGTACATATAAACAATATAATCTGTTATAGATGTCAAATAAACACCGTCAGTACATATAAACAATATAAACTGTTGTAGATGTCAAATGAACACCGTCAGTACATATAAACAATGTAGACTGTTATAGATGTCAAATAAACTTCGTCAGTACATATAAACAATGTGAATTGTTATAGATGTTATTTTGACACCGTGCCTACGGTATATTGACCCACTTACCAATGGTATTTTGATCTCCCGTATCCATTGTATTTTGACCCCCCTAACCATGGTATATCGACCCCCCATAGGAATGGTATTTTGACACCTACCATGGTATATCCATCCCCTACCCATGGTATTTTGACCCCCTACCTATGGTATATCGACCCCATACCCAAGGTTTTTTGACCTCCTACCTATGGTATATCGACCCCGAAGCCCATGGTATAACGACCGCCTACCCATGGTATTTTGCCTCTACCCATGGAATAACGACAGACTTACCCATTGTATTTTGATACCCCTACCGATGGTATATCGACGCCTATACCCATGGTATATCGAGGCCCCTACCCATGATGTTTTGACTCCCTACCCATGGAATATCGACCCCCTACCCATTGTATTTTGACATCCCTACCCATGGTATTTTGACCCCACTATCCATGGTACATTTATATCGACCGCCTATCCTTGGTATTTTGACCACTACCATGGTATATCGACCACCCTATCTATGGTATATCGACCCCCTACCCATGGTATTTCCAACGCCTATCCATGGTATTTTGACCCCCCTACCCACGGTATAAAGACCCCTTTATTCATGGTATTTTGACCCCTCTACCCATGGGATATTGACCTCCATACCCATTATATATCGACTCCCTACCCATGGCATATCGACCTCCTACCCATGGTATATCGACTTCCTACCCATGTTATTTTGACCCCCTACCCATGGTATTTTGACCCCCTACCCATGGTATGAAGACCCACTTACCCATTGTGCTTTGTCCCCACTACCCATGGGATTTTGATCCCCTGCCCACGGTATATTGACCCACTTACCCATGGTATTTTGACCCCCTTACCATGGTATATCGACCCCCATACTCATGGTATTTTAACCCCCTATCCATTGCATTTTGACACCCTACAATAGTATATCGACCCTCCTACCCATGGTATAGCGACGCACTTACCCATGGTATTTTGACCCCCCTACCCATGTTATATTGACCCATCTATTAATGGTATTTTGAACCGCTACCCATGGTATAATACCCACTTGTCCATGGTATTTAAACCATACTACCCATGGTATTTGACCACCTCCCCAGGGTAAATCGACCCCCATACTCATGGTATCTTAATTCCCCTATCCATTGTATTTTGACCCCCTATCATAGTGTATCGACCCCCTACCCATGGTTTTTTGACCTACCTATGGTATATCGACCCCACTACCCATGAAATAACGACCGCCTACCCATGGTATTTTGCCCCTACCCATGGTATAACGACAGATTTACCCATTGTATTTTGATACCCCTACCCATGGTATATCGACGCCTATGCCCATGGTATATCGAGCCCTACCCATGATATTTTGACCCCCTGTCCACGGTATATTGACCCACTTACCCATGGTATTTTGACCCCCTTACCATGGTATATCGACCCCATACTCATGGTATTTTAACCCCCTATCCATTGTATTTTGACCCCCTACCATAGTATATCGACCCTCCTACCCATGGTATAGCGACCCACTTACCCATGGTATTTTGACCCCCCTACCCATGTTATATTGACCCACCTATCAATGGTATTTTGAGCCGCTACCCATGGTATAATACCCACTTGCCCATGGTATTTTGACCGCTACCCATGGTATGTTGACCCCCGATCCATGGTATTTTGACCCCTTGCCTATCTCTTGATTAGAAATGAGGGGGGTCAAAATACCATATGACACCGGTCCTTTCTTCACTCATGACCTATCACCGGACTTGTAATCAGATCAACACGACGAGTACCACTAGTGGAGCAGGAACAGCTTACCTTTCCCGAGCATCCGAGTTCAGTACCGGTTTTTAGTGGTAGTGGGGTGTGTTACGCGATCTTTAGTTTTATGTGTAAGTTTTGTAGATCATTGTTTGTCTTTTTGTCCTTTTTTGCCATTGTATTGTCCGTCCTTCGATTTACGCATTCTTATTACCCTTTCGGCTTTGGTATCTTGAAACTCTTCTTAAGAAAAGTTGTTATTCATTTCCCAATAGGCTCCTATGTTAAAAACTGCCACGTGCCGGGGAGTTAAAACACTTTGTTGCTCACCTTTCATTCTGTTTTGAGGAAACCTTATACAGAACTTTCCATAGGTGCTTCCTACCAAATTTTTGGTCATTTGGCAACTGAGTTTCAGAAAAAAAAATTAAGAAATTAACCAATCAGAAACAAGAATTGTCTGTGGTGGCCATGTTTTTTAACCGATCAAGACAAAATGAGCAATTTTAATAGAAGACCTTCCATAGATGATTCCTATAGCTACTAAGTTTCTGCTCATTTGGACAAACGGTTTTGGAGAACATTAAAATGTGAAAAGTTAACGGACGACGGATGCCAAGTGATGGCAAAAGCTCACATTTCCATTGGCAAGGTAAGCTAAAAACTTAATGCAAGAAGAAATATTCTTACAATGTACTAAAGTTTATATTTGACATGGGAGCCAATCAGGATCTTATTTCAGTGTTGATTCGCATCAAACCAGACATTTGAAAAGTGAGAATGTAAATATAAAGTGGTTCATTCTGTGTCAGCGGTTTTGATTAGAAAATAAAAATTTGAAAAGGCCATCAATGACAAAGAGAGGTTAATGTGAGCGACAACTTCCATGATTCTTTCTAAGTAGGTTAGATAAAGTGTTGACGAAAATGACAAACGGACCACAGACGACAGGTGATTAAGAAAATTGCTATGTTTTTTTCTCTATGTGTGTACAAATTGTAAAAATTGTGTGTGTTGTTTCTGAATGATCAGGTTTAACTAACAATCACCATTAAAAATTTATACACGTAAGATCATTATCAATTTAAAATCGCCAGATTAATTGGTGCTTAACATCACTTGTAGCAATATTTTACCAATGCGATGGTGGTTGGTGGTTTATGGTGAAGGAAACCGGAATATCGATAAAACCACTGACCTGCAATAAATCTCTAAAACTTGATAACATAAACATGATAAAGATGTATAGAGTACACCTCGCCATAAGCGGGAATCGAATGCACAACTTTAGTGGTGATAGGCACTGATTTAAAATCAAACTATCATAGTGATCTCAGTATTAATAATGTCTTGTAAAATGTAATTTCCCTCATTTTGTTAATAAGGCAAAATATGAGGTTAAGCTGTTAAGGATGAACATTATATGGAGCAGCAAGTAATTTATGTCGAGGTGTACTCGATACAACATTATGTGATAAAGTTTGTCAGTGACTTGCGACAGGTTTGTAGTAGTTTTCTCTGGGAACTCTGTCAACAATAAAGCTGATCGCCACGATATAATTAAAATATTGTTGAAAGTGGCATTAAATACCATAAACCATAAAACCTTAATATAAATTATCTAGATTTGTTTTTAATTTAATTTTAGGCAAAATAAATGTGTGTGTTTCCAATTGCCATGATATATCTGTTATGTATTGGACTTATAATAAATGTGTATTTGATATGCTATAAATAGACACATTGTACAGGTTATACTTTATATATAAATTGTATGTATGAAATATTCTATTAAAAACCTTGTCCAAATATTGTAAATTGTCCAAATATTGTGAATGATCCAAATGTTTTAAATGATCACAATTGAATATTGTTAATAGTCCAAAGGTTGTGAATGGTCCAAATATTGTTAATAGTTCAAATGTTGTAAATTTTCCAAATGTTGTGAATGGTTCAAATGTTGTAAATTGTCCAAATGTTGTAAATGATCATAATATTTTTAATAGTTCAAATGTTGTAAATGACCAAATTGTTGTAAATTGTCCAAATGTTGTAAAACATCCAACGGTTAATTATCCATATAAATGAGCGGAATGTTCTAAATTGTCCAACTGATGTAAGTGATCCAAATGTTGTAAAAAAAAAAAAGCAAAAAAAAACAAAAAAAATAAATAAAAAAAACACCACACTTTGGGAACAATTCGAAAATCAAATATTAGTATTTTGGTAGCTTGGGTACAGGTACTTCAATGTAAATGAGTAAATGTTCCAAGCTTCACCTCAAAATGTACAATGTTAGCAATAATGCTTTAATTAGCATCCTTTATACTCCAATGATTAACACAAATCAAATTAAAATTATCCAGTAAAATTAAATAGATCTATATTTTACTACTTTTATCTACAGTACCGGTGCATACTCATGAGGAAGCATATTGCTATCACAAAGTAGAAAACAATCTTCATCTAAATTTATCAACTAATTAATATATAATTATTTCTACTTATAATTAACAGTTTTGTAAGTCATTGTTAAATATTATATCAGTGGTTTGTGACTTGTCAATACCATCTTGTCCACAAAATAAACAAAACAAACAATATTTTATCTACAAAATATAAAACTCCTTCATCCACAAAATATAAACTAATACAGTCTTATTTCTACTGATAATTAACAGTTTTGTAAGTCAGTGTTACATGTTATATCACATGGTTTGTGATTTGTCAATATCATTCATGTCCTCAAAATATAAAAATCGAGAAAGCATCAGAGATGCAACAGTCGAGTTGCAAGTCAAAATCATTTGGTATTGTTTTATAAATTAGTAAGAAACTAAAGAATAAATGTATGTATGATGGATTGGAAATATTTTCCTATGTAATATAAAGACTATTCAAGATATCATCAAGTTTCAGAGGGCAAAAAATAAATTATGAGGATAACAGATGTTATGTTGTAGCAGTTGTTTGTTTTAGATGAGAGGAGAAACAGTGACTAAATCATACGAATGAAAGAAGAGAAAATACACTGTTTTTTAAAAACATCTTACAATTAGTACTACATGTATATTAGAAAGGTATCTGCAACCATACAAGTTTATGGTCTGTCCAATATGCCTCTTGTATGCCTACACTGACATCAATGTTGGTATACGAACATAACTGTGAAAGAGGATCACCTAAGGAACGTTTGGGCAAAGTTTGGTTAAAATTGACAAAATGGTTTCCGAGATATGTGTAATTCTCAAAAAAAATTCCGGTAGAGGATGGGGATAACCCCGGGCTTCAACTCTTGGGGCATTTAATTTTTTTATTCACCCTGATCATAAATATATATGGCTTAGGGGTGGGAATCTCAACCATTATAAAGTTAACTTCAGATAGGGTTGGGGTATGACCCTCAGGGCCTGAGCTATAAGGCATTTAATTTGCCTAGTCACCCTGATCATACATATATATGGTTTTAATGGTGGGGATCTCAACCATTAAAATGTTCACTTCATGTAGGGGGTGGGGTATGACCCCCCGGGGCCTGAGCTGTAAGGCATTTAATTTGTCTAGTCACCCTGATCATAAATATATATGGATTAGGGGTGGGGATCTCAACCATTAACAAGTTCACTTCAGGTAGGGGTGGGGTATGGCCTTGGGGTCTGAGCTATAATGCATTTAATTTGCCTAGTCACCCTGATCATAAATATATATGGTTTAGGGTGGGGATCTCGGTCACATTTTTTAAAACAGATTTCCCAGCGGGGTGGGGTTGAGCCTCGGGGATAAAAATGTTGAATGTACAACTTCACATTGGCATCTCCACCCATACCAAATATTAAGTTTCTATCTTTTGTAGTTTCAGAGAAATGTGTAATTCTCAAAATATGTACTTTTTCTATAAAAAGACATGATTTTACAAGAAAAAAACAATAGATTAAAAATTATGTTGATCGGCCAAAAATTAAGAGCGCTATCGCGTTAGCGAAGATAGGCTAACATACGCCCGCCCACCCACCTTTCGCCAAATCATAAGCCGACTGCAACTTCGTTGCAACTCGGCTAAAAATCTGTCATCAACAAAATATAAAAATCCTTCATTTACAAAATATAAAAATCCTTCATCAACAAAATATAAAAATCCTTCATTTACAAAATATAAAAATCCTTCATTTACAACTATAAACTAATACAGTCTCACCTATTCTATTTATAATGAACAGTTTTGTAAAGTCATTGTTAAATGTTATACCCACTGCTCCGTCAATACCATCATGTTTACTTAATACTATATCACGGAATATTCCATCTGGTGACAACCTGTGTATGTCGTCTGAAATATGTCCACTTATGTATACATGACCTTGTTGATCCACAGCCAGTCCTACGAATCCTGATATGTCGTATCTATATATAACGTGGCCATCTAAATTGATACAGCACAATTTCCTGCGCTGTCTTAACAACAACTGTTCATTCCTTTCATTATACAATAAGTTGCTAGTATAATCACCTTTAGTTGTTATCTCTCTTACACGAGATCCATCTGTATTTAAGATTAAAACTTTATCTGTTCCACCGATGTAAATTTTGTCCTTTACAGCAGTGACACTGTAACACTTTTCTCCTATATTTATATGTTTGTCCTTTGTATTGTTAGTGGTGTTGATAAATTGTATGGATCCCTCACGTGGAAGAGTAACTACTGCTTTATCTGTACATGGTACTACAGTAATACCACAAGGTTGACTGGTAAACGATATTTCATCTTCATAGGTTTTGTAATCTTTGTATATATATACCTTTGGATGAGATGACTTATAATTACAAAGTAGTAATTTGTTGTCAGAAGTGACAGCCATGTTTGTTAACCAGTATTGTTCGCCATGTTTTAGATTAACTTCACCTACTTTTATGAATTCGGTCAGTGTTTGTCTTCTATCTTGTTGTACTTGTGGATGTTGTTCTTGTGGATGTTGTACTTTCGTTGATTTATATTTAATAGGACAAGGTCGGGTAATTTGTGACAGTGATCCGATTGTTCCAATGTTGACATTCTTAATTTCTTCTAACTCCATGTCAATTTCATTAATAGCAGACGTCATGTCATGAATCTTGTTGTCTGTTTTCTGGATGCTTGTTATTTGTTTTCGTAAAGTTACAAAAATTGATTATTAGAGCCGTGGTCTTCACAGTCCGAACAATATTTTTCAGCAACAAGCCTTTTGTTTTTTTCTGAACATGGATCACAAATTGTTTCCATGATGGATCTAGAAGTAGAAATATTATGACATTGATTATTTATAAAAAAAAAATCTTAACATTTTTAATAAAAATAAATCAACATTATAATCTTGAAATAGCGACTTTTTAAATCTCTAATAGCTCGACTGCTATTCGTCTAATCCGATGTGTTCTGTGCATTAGCATATGCAGTGGAGTAGCTTAGGGCTACAGATGCGAGGATCCGGCTTTAGAAATGAATCGGAAGGTGGGGGGGGGGGGGGTCATTTGGAGTTGACACGATGGGTGAAAGCTTGCAAAAATAACACGTAAATAAATAAAAACAAGCAAACACAGAGGCTCGCAACTTGACATTTTGTTTCTGCTTTCATGCTGAAAATCCAGTTGCTAATTAAATTTCTGCCATAACAAGTGAAGTAAGCCCCCCCCCTTTTTTCCTCATTCACTTACCAAAGTGCTGGGGATGCCCTACTATGCTCATGATTTAAATGCAGAACATTAAGCAAATCTAGCGAGGTGTGCAATGGGCTTCGGGGTTTCAAATGGATTCAAACCTGCATTGCTTGGAATTGCGAGGTTTGGTGTGTAGTCCTGGGGTTGAAGCTAATGAAAATGTGCAATAAAAAGCAATACATATATTTTATTTGCACGTTTATGTGTATGTTTTATAGATCGTTGTTTGTCCTTTTTCTTTTGGCCATTGTGTTGTCTGTCCTCTTCGATATACGGATTCTGATTACCCCTTTGGTATCTTCAAACTCTTCTTTGAACAGTAACCACATTTTGTCAAGTACAAAAGGATCAAACAAATGTCCACAATTCAAGAATTTTGTGCATAAATTGATGACTCTTTATTCTTGTCTCTCACCTCTCTCGGAAAAAAAAATTAATTTAATACTATATTCGATATTTGACCATTTAACTTTTGTATGTGAAAAAACAGCCTCGAAATTAATAGAAAAAATATAGTGACCTGGAAGATGCAACTTTTTTTTAAATTTGAATAAAAATAACATTTAAATGTGTTCATATAAAAATAAATTCTTGTTTCGTGTCAAAAATATTTCTGGTTTGGGAAAAAAAGACACCCATCCCCTAAATATTAAAGGGGCATTGTCTGCCAAAATCGTAAATTTTTCCTACCCATAAAAACAATCAGATATGATTGATGCCTTAATAAAACGTGTTTCTGTAACTTATAAATGTTATGAAATGCACGCGCATCGGGGAAAAAAGGTGCAACTGCTCGTGTTTTGAGATCGATCACGAATTGGACGCCATCTTATTAACTATCGGCATTGCTTACGGAGTTTGCCGAATCGTCATTAAATCAATACAACAATGCACTTATTTCTTATTTTCTGTGAATCTGCTTTTAGTCGGCGTTAATTACGGAACACAGAAATTTATGCATAAATATTATCTGGATATATATTAATTTTGTATTGCATGACATGTTTTCATTGTGGTGTATTTAATTTATCGTCACGGTATGTGTTTTCGTGCGTCATCTGTTTTCGTTTTATCCATTTTATTTTGATTTCCACAGCGCACGCATTATTTTTGACGTGTCTTCCGGTTTCTATTTATGGAACATAAACAAGACTACAGCGTGACATCTGTAAAAGATGTTAAAGTTTGCTTTTAAAGACGTAAGTACCAAAAACAGTGAACCTATCTACTGAACCATACTTTTTGTAATGCTAAAAATTTACTTCATTTATAAAGTAGCTGGAAAAAATCCAGAAGGGCTATATAAAATTGAACTATGTCGTCTGCCTCTCAGACACCGGCTCTTCCTGTCATGTAACTGTCATGGGGTCACTGATCGCACTTGTAAACAAAAGAGCTTACTGAAATGTGCCTGTTTCCTATATAAAATACATGTCACTTTGCAGTGCATTGTGGTTTCAGCACTAAACAAACATCTAAAGTAAACACAATTTTGAAAGTGGTCATTTTCAAACATTATGTTGCTTTATTTAGATGTAGTATGATTTGGTAGATGGCCAAAATCATGAAATTTTAAAACCAGCCATTTCCGGATTATATATTCGTTTCCATCCCGTATATCGGCCTTGTTTTTTCTTCACACGAAAACAGATGACGCCATTTTACTGACAACAAAAGTTGCCAGATAATCGAGAGTATATTAAAATACAAGAATGGTTTTAAAAACAATCTTATGTACAACGAAATATTTAACTAGCCATTCTTTGAAAATTCCAATCGTCATATGAATGAAGGATTAACACTGTTAATCGCTATATCGGAAAATCGATAATAGCACGAAAACCGATAACACGATGCTATGTAATTTATTATGCATGGCGGTTTGAAAAGCTCTTGAGAACTTATGTTATACTGTTATAAAATGTACCGACTTTAAATAAAACTTTTTGATTTGATTTGATGCAAGTTTGCAGTTAATAAGCGACAAAATACAATTTAATCGTTTTTACCTGTCACTAGTAAGGTCAGTTGCATACGGAGAAAGCGAGGTCAAATTATTTGCTTGCAAGGAAATAACAAATCGATGGTAATTTCCGTTCTCAAAAGGCGAAAAGTGGTGCGATAAGTTGTTTAATGCGAAATATTTACCTTTATTTCATCATTTTAAAGCTATTTACCAATTTCCAAAACATAATTTTTTTGGTCAAAATCGTAGCTAATGCCTCTTTAAATGGTCGTCCTCTACACCTCATTAATGACATTATAAACATTTCTTAGATTTCAAACTTAATACGTTGATGTAAAGCAAAAATAAATTACTTGAAACGGAAAGTCAATATTGCTTTTTACACGATATATACAAACAACACAGTCATCTGTCAAAAGTATTCGGAAATGTAAAAAAAAATTCCTATATAATCAACCAAAACCATATTTTTTCAAAAAATTATTATGAAGTCATTTCTGGATAGATGTTAACAAATGTTACACCAAAACATTCGGAATTGTCAATATATTGATTGTTTATTTACTTATTATGTAGTTATGAGTGATTTTTATTTGTACATAATTTAAACACAACAAATAAAAATTGACTGATTTTCCTATATATTTCAACTAAAAATTAATCCTAAAAATAAAAAATCATGGAACAATTATGTACAAATAAAAACCACTCATATAAACAAACAAAATATAGACAATTCCGAATGTTTTGGTGTAAAATATGTTAAAATTTATCCAGAAATGACTTCACAATAATTTTTTGAAAAAAATATGGTTTTGGTTGATTATAATATAGGGATTTTTTTTTAATTTCCGAATACTTTTGACAGATGACTGTTTGTGTATATAACTTTATTCTCTAAACTAATAAATGTTACAAAGGTTACAGAGTGAGAGTGTTCAAATCAACACAAAGTAAATACATATCATTACATTAATTATCAAGATTATGTATGTACTTGCTCCCAGCCTTTCATTATCAATAATCATTGATAGCATTAGTAGGGTTAACATTATTGATAACGAAAGGCCGGGAGCAAGTCCCTGTGATCCACGTGGACGTTTGCATGCGAACAACACAGTCAATAGTCCTATATAACATACGACTTCACATTCCATTTCATATTTGACGTTTTCATTGGGATTTTTTCATTTTTTATTTCATGTGGAGGCAGCAAATAGAAAGCAAATAGTAAATATCGCCACCCGAGGTACTATGTGATAGGACTACATAAGTCAAGTGATGTCTTGTTTCATAAAATGTTGTCATCTTCCAATCAATGTAATCAATCCATAATCATTGTATTAAATTCTTTGCTAATTGTTCTGCCCGAAAGGGCTCCTTAATTGGAAATACAAATATTTGTATTGTATTGTATTGTTGTGTTCCAGAGAGATAAATTCGTATAAAATGCATTGCACTGTATTCAGCAAAATGTCGTTATTTGCATTTAAAATGAAGAAAATTTAACAAAATTTTACCAATTCAAATTTCACGTCTGCTTCTGTTATAGATGGAAATTTGAAAAAGGAAGCGTTAATCGATAATTATTAATTGCGGGTCGTCACGTCTCAGACGTGTGCAAAAGCTATTTTGGTCACGTAGGCCATGCCTTAAGGTAGATGGGATGTCTTTCTTTATCCATAGATTTATTTTTATTTTTTAAAGTAACCTTCCTTGTAATATGCCCTTCCAAATAAAAAAGATGAAAAATGAGGGTCACCGGCAATCCAAGATCAAAATTTTAATTTGCAAATTGAGGGGAAAATGGCATTTTGGGGCAACATGTATATAGACAATGAAGGAAAAAAACGTTATTGGATGCATTTATCTGATCAAAATATCAATTTCTAATCCATAGAATTTTCTGATTTTTTGTAATTGAATGGTTCAAATATTTCATAAAAAATAAAATTCAAAAATTGGTGGGTCACCGTCCAAATAAAAAAGATATAAGTAAAATTATACAAGAAAATAAACAAAAAAGGGAGTTAACTCTTTGTTCAATCTGAATGGATTTGCAAATTTACTATCTGTCGGGTCATAACTTTTTTGTCTCTTCAGATAGGTCAAAGATATTTGGCATGTAGGTGTATAATCATGAGAGGGTGTGTCATGTACCACATTTGGTCTTTGACCTTTGACCTTAAGGTCAAATAATTGATATTTTTGAAGTGTTATATGGTGTCCGAGTCATAACCTTTTTGTCTTTTACGATAGATTAATGATATTTGGTATGTAGCATATCCAGAAATGATGGGTACTTTGCTCATTTGCATATCTAAGATGGCGACGCCGGGACGTCTGCAATTTTCATATGATCTATATAGATGATATCATTCATAATTGCATGTGTGCCATTTTCTGAACTTGAAAATAATACATTGAATCAAGCTGAATTAAATGAAATTAAAATTAATGAAAACAATTAAATATTCGCGGTTCCTGGACTAAATGAAAATCCGAGGCGACGAACCCTTTTTTGGCCTTTAGAGTCTATGTAAAAATGTCTGAAATACATGAAACTAGTGGCGTGTGACACAAGATTTAACAATGAATGACATTTGGCGACATATTTTCTGAAATTAATTTAGATTCCTCAATAATACATGTAATTATATTAACTAACCTTATATTTCTAGCTTCTAAACTCGGGGTTCCCACATTAAATATAATATGATCATTTTTGCATGATCGCGATATCAAAGACATGTCTAAAATCGTTACAAAACAAAAATATTTGAATTTTGACAGAAGAAAAACTTTGCGGAAATAAACAATAACTTTTAATTTTCGAATCATTGACGGACACATTGAATTTCCGTACTATAGGCTATTTTTTGACAAATCTAATAAACGATCCATCAAGCTTAAAACTGCAGTCACGTGATCAAGATCTAATTTAAATATGATGAATATTTATGAGGAAGTACCCTCAATTTCTGGATATGGGTGTGCCGTGTATAATCATGAGACGGTGTGTCGTGTTCCATCGTGACCTCAGTTTGACCTTTGACTTTAAGGTCAAATAATTGATATTTTTTAAGTGTTTTTGTGTCTGGGCAATAACTTTTTGCCTTTTTAGATAGGTTAATGATATTTGGTATGTGGTTGTATAATGATGAGACAGTGTCTCACTTACCATTATGATCACAGTTTGACCTTGACCTTTGACTTTGAGGTCAAATATTTTACTTGAGAATTTTATGAATGGGAGACATTGGTTTTAATTCTCTGAAACAATTCTAGTTTCGTTGAAAATTATGGCCGGATTTTGAGAATTAATTCTTCTTTTTAATGAAATAACTAGCTTGTGATGAGCAAAAAATTTCAGATTTGAAAGAAAAGAATGTGAAGCTGGTGAGGATTAGACTATTTTTGTCATAAGAAACAATTATCTGCAACTTTTTGGTCTGGGGGACTCACCTTTTTTTGGGGGACACATATTTTGAGAATCAAGTCTTGTTTATGCAATAATTTATGCAAACATTATTTGGTTGAATTTTTATTTTATGTGTGTACATTTGAAACTTATTTTTTACTTTATTGGAATATGAAATAAATGCCTGAAACCTTTGGGTTTTTTCAAAAGCATTTGAATAAAAAAAAATGCACCTATGTACTGTACAAGCTAATTCCTATAAAATTATGCTGTGTTCAAGGATTGTAATGAAATTGTGCTTAGAAACGGCTAGTGGGGGCCTAGTTGGCCGAGTAGTCTAAGTTGCTAGTTTAAATACGACTGCTGTTGACCATCAGCAAATGGTTTCAGACAAGAAGACTTTTATTGGAATTTCCCATAGGGTCCTATGTTAAATTAAGTTCGGCTGTGGCGGCCATCTTGGTCGGAGTTCTGAAATGCCGGACACAATTTTGGAAGGGGAACACCCAAGGATCATTTCAGGAAAGTTTGGTTGAGATTGGCTAAGTAGTTTCAGAGGAGAAGATTTTTTAAAATTTCATCCCCCCTTTTTCTATTTTTTGCTTGATGGACATCTTGGTTGGAAGTCGGGATCACCGGACACATTTTTGGAAGGGGGCCATCCAAGGACCATTCCACCAAAGTTTGGTTGCAATTAACCCAGTGGTTTCTGAAGAGAAGATTTTTATGTGAATTTCCCATAGGGTTCTATGTTAAGCTAAGTTCGGCTGTGGGAGCCATCTTGGTCGAAGGGCCGAACCACCGGACACATTTTTGGAAGAGAACCATCCAATGACTATTTCATCAAAATTTAGTTCTTATTGAGCAAATGGTTTCAGGGTCCTATGCTAAATTAAGTTCGGCAGTGGAGGCCATCTTGGTCGGAGTTCTGAAATGCCGGACACCCTTTTGGAAGGGGGCCACCCAAGGATCATTTCAGCAAAGTTTGGTTGAGATTGGTTCAGAAGTTTCAGAGGAGAAGATTTTTTTTTAGAATTTCATCCCCCTTTTTTCTATTTTAAGCTTGGCGGCCATCTTGGTTGGAAATCGGGATCACCGGATACAATTTGGAAAGGATCAGCCAAGGACCATTCCACCAAAGTTTGGTTGCAATTGGCCCAGTGGTTTGTGAGGAGAAGATTAAAATGTAAAAGGTGGACGGACGGACGACAGACGAAAAGTGATGACAATAGCTCACATGGTCTAAAGACCAGGTGAGCTAAAGACGGAATATATGCTAAACTACTCCTTGCAATGTAGCTGCAGTTAAAATTTGAGCTCAGTTTGACTTATACTAAAGCAGCAAAGGACAAATGAAGAATTTTTTATTTTTAGCAACAGCAGCTATCTTGAATGGAGGGCGGGGCTGTCGAACACAAGTGTGTAAGGGACCCACCCAGGGACCATCCCTGCAGGTGTGGTTTCATTTGGTTCAGCGGTTTCAGAGAAGAAGATTTAAATGTGATCGTTTATCAAAATATTCCTAATTTGCATAATCAGTATAAATCGGCTGAAAGAAAAAATTCACAAAAACACCCGAAATTTATATTAACCCACTCATTGTCATGTAGCTGCAGTTAAAATTTGAGCTCATTTTGACTTATACTAAAGCAGCAATGGACAATTGAAGAAATTTCTATTTTTAGTAACATCAGCCATCTTGAATGGAGGGCGGGACTGTCGGACACAATTTTAAAAGGGGCCCACTCAGGGACCATCCCTGCCAGATTTGGTTTATCTTGGTTCAGTGGTTTCAGAGGAGAAGATTTAAATGTGATCTTTTATCAAAATATGCCTAATTTGCATAATTGATATAAATCGGCTGAAAGAAAAATTTCACAGAAAAACCCGGAATATCAATCTTAGCTACTCGGCCATTCTCGCTATTCTGCAAATAACCTCGTACGTATATAGTAGAAATTCTTCTTAAATTGTTTGCCGCAAGTTAAGTTAAGTTAAGCCGCACAAAAATATAGTCAACGAAAATCCAATATGGAAGACATACTAAGTAAAATCTAATCATGCAAAACTAATTAAAACTTTAATTGAAATATAGAAAATTGCTTAAAATATAACTTTATCAAACTTTCATGTAACTGACATGTGAAAAGTAGTGCCATTTATACGCCTAATGCATACGAGGTTATTTGCAGGGTAGCGAGAATGGCCGAGTAGTAACGATTGCCCGGAATATATGTTAAACTACTCCTTGTCATGTAGCTGTAGTTAAAATTTGAGCTCATTTTGACTTATACTAAAGCAGCAATGGACAATTAAAATTTCATCCCCCTTTTTCTATTTTTAGCTTGGCGGCCATCTTGGTTGGAAGCCAGGATCACCAGACACAATTTTGGAAGGGGGCCATCCAAGGACCATTCCACCAAAGTTTGGTCTAAATTGGCTCAGTGGTTTCTGAGGAGAAGATTAGAATGTGAAAAGTTTACGACAGACGACGACGACATACGACGAACAACGAACGAAACCTGATGGCAAAAGCTCACACGGTGAGCTAAAATGGTTTATGGAGCTCATGCCTAAAAAAGCTGTCCATAAACTTGCATAATATCCTAAATCAGCTCCCTCCACATGTGTATTTGATTTGTTGAAAACTTTATTTTTAGTTTTGACTAGTTTAAGTGGATATCCAATTTAGCATAAATGAGGGGGACAAAGACTAAATCATAAAGTTTACTCCAAACGACCACTTTGAACCCACCACTGATATCAATATTTTTTTAAAGAACTCTTATTAAGTTCTGTCCATGTATGTTGGTAAAAATAATCTTTTTCACTTAGTAAGGACAATCTTGCAATTGGTATGTTGATGTAAATTAAAAAAAGGTTTATCTGATATTTCAATGGGAGTATAAAAATATTTTTATACTGATTAAAGTACTATATGGGCTAATGGGGAAGTCTTTATCACGATTCGCAAAAGTAACATTTGCTATTCACAGATAACCTATCAGCACCCTTGTGTAACAGAATATGCTTCTTGCATCACCATCGAGCTATGATATAACCTTTTTTTTTCTCAATATAATCAGTAGTGATGGGAATCGGCAGGAATTTCGTAATCGATCATGAATAACTAATTATCATTTATAATCGGAAACTAGAGGCTCCCAGGAGCCTGTAATCGCTCACCTGGTTTTCAATTTGACATTTAAAGTTGATAGAAAATGGGGGTGTTACACATAATTTTGAAAGATCATTTCAACTCAAATATCTGAGCATTTTGATGTGATTTTTATCTCATAATATTCCTAAGCGGAATAAACTGGCTGAAAAAATCTCACAGAAAAACCCAGCATATATGTTAAACTACTCATTGTCATGTAGCTGCAGTTAAAATTTTAGTTCATTTTGATTTATAATAAAGCAGCAATGGACAACAAAAGAAATTTATATTTTCAGTAACAGCAGCCATTTTGAATGGAGGTTTTGGTGTTTTTAAAATTATCGGCCCCAGAAAAAGATTGTTCTTTTGTGAATCTTCCTGATAGAAGTCTTTCAGACATTGCAAGATTACTGCAGACGATAAAATATAAATTGTACCTACGATAGTCAGCTATGTTTTTTTTTTCTAAAAAAATATTCTTATTCCCAATGTTGCTGAAAAAATATTCTGATTTTGGTGGAGGAAAAAAAAACCTGATTCAGGATTTTTGTCATATAACCTTAAGTTATATTCCTGAAAAAAAAATTGCGCTATGCGCGAAAAAAAAGAAAAAAATTCTAACTCTCGTGTTGTCAAACGAAAATAATTCTGAACGAAAAATACCCGATAGCTCCCCCCTCCCCCCTCCTTGCAAGTTAAATGGTCGGTCCCTAAGAAACGAAATTATCTTTATTAAATTTTACGACAGGTCGCCTGATTTACGTTGCTATGCGCAACATCTTGCGCAGAAGGCGCGAAAATTTAAACGCCCCCATCTACCTTCAAGAGGAACGTACAAAGGATGATAACTCTTGCGCTTCTATTCAAACTGATTAAATTTTATTACATTAATTATGAAGATTATGTGTGTACGTTGAATACAAATTATGAAAAAAAAAATGTTTAAACGTTAACTATAAATGATACAAATACCAATAGAGGTGTGATGGATTTTTTTTTTAAGGAGAACTAATTTTCTTATTTATTATATCAATAAGCTTACATAGTTTGCGAATAGTTTCAGATTTCTTTTTGTTAAATAATGATGACAGTTTTAATGCGCTTGGTCTGTTGAAAAAGTATTTTTGGAATTATAATTTTTCTTTCAGCTACAAAATTTGGACACTGTAATACATAATGAAATTCGTCACCAATCTCGCAAGATTGACATAGCTGACACAGTCTATTGCGTCTTTCTACATTTGTCCAGCGCCCTACCTCAATCGATAATCTATGATTAGAAGTTCTAAATCTACAAAAAGTAAATATATTTTTGTCATTTAAGACGTCTAAATATTTTTCAAATCTACAATTCGACTTGAATAATCTATAGCTCAATGCTTTTCGAGATATTTGCAAAGTAGAATGCCAATTTTGTTTGAACTGGTTGGTTAATCTCAGTTTAGTGCTTTCAATTAGCCATTTATGCCTTATATATGACTTATTTATGAGTATGCCAAACGTTTGAATAACCACAGTCATCAAGTATTGACTTAAAAAAATTAATCCATGAAAAAGTATTATTTCCGTGAGTTTTCAAATACAATAATCTATAGATCAGAGATGATAATTTTGATTGCTTTCTGTCAATTAATTTCGGCCAGAATGACAAATTTTCAACTTAACTGTTGCATATGTATATTCAGAGGGTATCTACCAATTTCGTCATATATATATATATATATCTATATATATATATATATATATATATATATATATATATATATATATATATATATATTGGTGTTGAAGTTTTCAGATTAAGCAACGGTTTACAAAATTTTACATGTACTTTTTCTAATATGTCAATAATTTCGGCATATGCTAAAAGGTGGAGTGGAGTCGTCGAGTGGAGTGGAGTCTTGGAGACTCCAAATTGGAGTGGAGTCTTGATTGAACATATGAATAGAGGTGTATTTCAATCTCCAGTGGGTACCATTGTGCCCAGCTGTACCTGAGGTAGCTCAGTCCAATGTTGTTACGGCATGTGCTAAAAGGTCGAGTGGAGTGGAGTTATGGAGTGAAAGTTTGGAGTTGTAGAGTGGAGTCAAATTTTGGAGGTATTCCCAAACCAAGTTTTAATCACATTTTAGAATATAATAAATGATTAAAGAAAAAATATGGTTGAAAATTATAGGTAAGACAAAAGACAAATGAAGCTACATTGTATTTGAATTATTAAACCCATAACTTCACATCATCATTTGTAGGTCGGCATAATTGCTTACGTTTATATTTAAATGTTTACATGGGAACATTCATTAATATATCGGAGAAGGTGAACAAATTCAATATTTTCTTTGTCCATCATCAACGGTACACGTAAGAAAAATTGGTTCCTTCATTAAACATTGTACTCGATACAACATTATGCGATAGAATTTGTGAGTGACTTGCGACAGTTTCCTCCACCAATAAAACTGACCACCATCATACAACTGAAATATTGTTGAAAGTGTCATTAAACACCATATCCCTAACACCTTAGGAACAAGACCGTATATTTTGTTTCTCTCACTAAACTAATTCTACCCTAGTCATTCTTTGGTTAATTTGCTCAAAAGACATTTATATTAGTTGACTTTCCGGTCATTTTGCAGTGCGTATGCACGCGTCTGATAAATATAATATATTATTATGTACGGTTTTATTTCTACAGTGTTTTTTTATGCCAAATTGATGTCCATATTTTGCATTTGTTCAATGTACACAATCGTCGTCAGTTTTTACAAAAGGTCAAACCAAGTTTTCTAAGAAATATCGCTTGACGTCCGAGACTTCAGTATTTGAGAAACAAAGAACGGGACTCTGATTGGAAGACATATTGAGGTTTGGTTACTTCGTTTTTTCACCAATTAACGAATAATTAAATGAATGGGTATAGTTTTCGTACTTCAAATGGATATGATTTTCATGCCGAAGGAATATCTATTTTTCAAACCCCAGCAGCACCGGAGTTCCAAATTTTACCTTAAGTAACAACATGGGACTGAGCTACTTCAGGTACAGCTGGGCACACTAATGGTACCCACTGGAGATTGAAATACATCCCTATTTATATGTTCAATCAAGACTCGACTCCAATTTGGAGTCTTAAAGACTCCACTCCACTCCACCTTTAAGCACATGCCAATAATTTCGCATCCCCATATCTCTGATCCATAGGTTAACATAGGTATAATTATTTTATCAAACAAATCCAAAACACTTACAGATAAATTATGTACTCTTCCCTTGTTTAAAATGTCATACATAGCTTTTGATGCCTTCTCTGCAAGATTAATTTTATTTTTCTTGAAAGACCCTGTTCTTTGAAACATTGTACCCAAGTATATGAATTCACTTACTATTTCTAATTCCATATTATTCATTTTAAAATTTAAACTTATCGGTAACCTCCCCTTTGAAAAAACCATGACTTTTGATTTGTTTGTGTTTACTTTTAAGTTCCTTTTATCACAATATTCGTAAAAATAATTCAACTCTGAGTACAATTCTTCAACAGACCCTGCCAAAAGTACAGTATCTTCGGCATAAAGAATGGTAAATAATTTCACATAAATTTGTAAATCGTTTTCAAAGTCTTCGGAAATGTTTTTAACCCCTTGCGCATTTTTACTAGTCAAAAAGGTATCCAAATCATTTAGATATAGTGCGAACAGAAACGAAGATAAATGTTCGATTTGTCTAACACCGTTTAAACATGGGAAGAAATTTGAAACATAATCATTATAAACAATTCTTGATTTTATATTATTATACGGGTTTAAAATTACATTGTACATTTTACCCTTTATATTACACATAAGTAACTTGTACCACAAGCCATCACGCCACACAGTATCGAAAGCCTTTTCGAAGTCTATAAATCATCATGTACAGAAAAGCTTAAAGAGGCCATGTACAGAGGGCACAGCGTGTTTTTTTTTACATTTTCCACTATTCCGTCACGGAAATTAATCCTTTCCATGATGGCTCCGTCGCGGAAAACACGACGGAACAGGTTGTATTATACATGTGTATTTTCCACGATATAGCGTGGAAATCATCGTGGAAAAGATTAATATATGTGTGTTGACCACGATATAGAGTGGAAATCATCGTGGAAGAGATTAATATATGTGTGGTGTGAACACGATGCAACGTGAAAAAGATTAATATACAGTTGTATTAATCTTTTCCAAGATGATTTCCATGCTATATCGTGGAAATTAATCTTTTCCACGATGATTTCCACGCTATATCGTGGAACATAGTTTTAAAAGGTTTAATATGTCTAACATTAATATTCATTTGGAATGCATAAGCTTCCTAGAATTATGTACACAAGAGTATTTACAGTGTACATTTTCATAGATGTCACAATGAAGCGTAGAAATTAATTATGGGACAAAGTTTAAAACATATAATTATTTGTACAGAATCTATGATTGTGTTCATCATAAATGGTATTGTCATTAATTTACAGAAGTGTATGCAAATTAGGCATTTCAAATATAGAGTTATTTTTCTTATTTTGTAAGTTTATATAAAAAGGGAAACGTTTTGCGTTTTCTTGTCAATTTGGTATAATGGGAAAACAAACATAGCTGTGGTCACCGGGTGTAAGTCCATTTGAATTGAAAAAGAAACCATTTACGTTAAGACCATGCCAGTACACTTAGAGACAATAACAATGTATATGAAGAACCACGTGTAATGGCGTATCCACATTGTTGTATGAAAGGAAGACAAGAAGTCCAGTGGAGTGAATAAAAAATGATTCAGAAACATCCCGGTTTACATAATTTCTGTCAAAGTTTTATTCTTGTGTGAAAATGTGAATAACTTTCATCAGGTATGCTCGAGGTTAAAAAAGATTGGAACGCTCAATAAGTGTTCATGAGTTGGAAAACAAAAGGGCCAAGACCGGTGTGTCTAAACACCGCTAAGACTGTCTTTGTGCACTAAGACTCTAAAAACTGACGCTAAGGACATGAAGGTACGTACATTGTATTGTTTTTGTGCATAATGATCCCTTTAGATGAAATATATATCATTTAACACAATTATGAATTTTGATGGATAGAGTTATGTTAAATGTAAATATCTGCCGACTTTAAATAAAATTTACTTCACTTTATTTTATAAGCAATTTAATATGCACGTGTCGGCTATCACCACTGCTGATTAACAATTTTACCTGTTTGATTGGCAAGTAACTCCGAACAAATAACCAATCAGGACTGGGTTGCACAAAGCACAATTAAAGTTAATTTACTATTAAAAATACTATTAAAGTTAATAGTGAATTATTTCTGTTGCACAAACCGCAATTAACGTTAATAGACTATTAACTTTCGAAGATATTTAATTGTACAAACGAGCGCTATTAAATTCTTAATTGTAAATTAATAATGGATGCCATGCAAGTACTTCTATTCTATTCTATTTTACCATATAGTGACTACCTTGAACTAGCTGAAGATTATGTCACAGTGGAATGAATTTGAATTTGAATTTTGGTGCTTAGCGCCACTTTCAGCAATATTTCAGCTATATCATGGCGACCAGTTTTAGTTGTGGAGGAAGCCGGAGTACCCGGAAAGAACCACCGGCCATGGGCAAGGAACTGGTAAGCTTTATCACTTGCGGCTACGAGTCGAGTGCACCCTTTTTGTAATTTACAAAGCTGGGCGCGAACCCACGCCGTATTGGTGATAGGCTTGTATGAGCTATTAGATCCAACAACCTAACTCATTGAGCCACCCGGGCCCCTGTCACAGTGGAGGTTTACTTACAACAAGACATAGATTAAAAACCAAAAATGTTAATAATATGTACAATGAATGGCAAGAAGATCAAAAAAGTAAAAATAACGTATACAAGTAAATTATTGAGAATTAATGCTGCAGTTTAGAGATGGAGGATTTGAATTACTTATTTAACCCTTACATGTCAAAAGAGCCTATGTTTAGGCTTATCAAACCACCCCTCGAGTGCCAACGATCTATTTATAGGCTTTGCATCAAGCGTCATTCATCGATGACGTCACAAGTTCAATGATAGTGTCGTTCTGTAATATATATCCAACTCATTGTGATAATACATTTTTTTGTTTTTACTTTGGTATTTTTGGATTAAATATTTCTTAATATGTCACTTAATTTTAACTAATATCAACTGCATAACATTATCTTCAAAAATGTGGTGGTTAATTCTATTGGTTGTTCAAATATCATTTAAGCATTCCTATAACAAAACAAAGAAATCCAACCATCGTATTTTAACGGCCTCTTTAAGGGCCAACCTGGACATCTTTAGCACGACTCTTATTTGCTCCAAAACAAAGGCTTGTCCGCCTCTCTTCATAAATTCGTTGAAGTCATTTAACGGCCCTTTTAAGGGCCATACAAATATGTCAACTAGAAGTTTTAAATGAGTGTATAACAATTAAATATCGGGCATTGAACTTTTTTTTTAATGTGGCTTAGGTCAGATGGTTATCTCTGGTTTCCTTCACTGATGAACTCTTTAAAATAATTATACAAGATAATGGTTTTTCTTGATTTGCATGTTTTCCTTTAAATTTAAAGAAAGTAGCCTGTCTTACAAGATGTGGTATCACCAAACTGTGTTGATAAAAAAAGGGCGCAACTTTCCACTGTGACAAGGACAAGCTGACACCGACTTTGGTAGGAACTTTGTTGTTTTCCCAAAATCTCAGTAACTGTAAATTTATCTGTTTATGTTCCTTCATGTTCTGTATCATTTTAATGCTAAACAACCATATTTACCATTTTAAATGAAGCATTTCTTCAGTGTCAGGCAGCAGTGTTGACTGGATGTTGTTTGTTATTGTTTAATACATTTTCTATTGTCATTACATTCCAATTGTTATTTTGCTGTAGATCTGTGGTGATGTTTTTGTTTTATTCCAATTTATATTATAATTCATGTTTTCTTCAAGAAAATAAAAGGTTTTGTGATCTAATATTATTATTAATACATTTACTAATGGAAAAGTTTTTTTTTCTGTAAATTCAAAATTCATGAATATTTTTTCAATTTATTTTTAAATGAAAATTTCAAAGATTTTTCTTGCAACCTTAAATTATTATTTCATTTATCAATGGAAAAGTGTTTTTTTTCCCATCTCCTCGTCATTTTTCTTGATGAATGATAAAAAAAAATCAATATTTGAACAATTAACTTTTCTTTAACAAAACAAAAAACGTAAGTAACACGGAAGCTGAATATATTTTCTCCATTTTAATTTTATGTTGTTCAATGTTGTTTTTAATTCACACAGAGAATTTGGAACTATAATATATATATATTGATATTATTTTTTAGATTATTTTTAAATTAAATAAAACAAATTTACAGGAGAAACATTTTTTTTACTTGTCATAATAGATCTGACTTTAGTCTGTGACAATCTGTCAATGCTGTGATATATATTTGTCCATTCCTTACTTTTATTTATTTATTTTTATATTCAATGTAGATTCAGTTCAATTCGTTGTTAAATGTTATTGTCAATTTTCTTGTTTATTTTTAAGTTTTCTTTTCTATTTTTAAATTTTCTTGTTTATTTTTAAATTAAATTGGAGAATAATTTTTTCACTATGTATAAAAACAAAGTTTGTTTTTGCTTCCTTACTCGTTCACTTACACAACTCACTCAATGATATTCCCAACATAATTAAGTTTTAAAATTCTCCTGTGATTTAAATTTATTTCAAAGAATACCCATTGCTCTAAAATATATTGTGGTCTCCAGCTATTTGAAAATGGTATTGGGCAAGGTTTTCCAGTTATCAGAAACAAGCATTAATAGTTATGATATCTCCTTTATGTACAAACTGCCATGATATAACTGTAATATTGTTGAATGTGGCATTAAACACCATACATCTAACCCGTTATTTACAAAGACATACCTACCTACATATATATCTACATTTTTATCAGAATTATAGATTTTATTCAATTTTTGCTAGTTATTTTCCTATCTTGACGAGTTTCAAATTTCCACAATCAAATTTATTTCACATAACAGCCTGACACAGTGTTCTATTTTTAGAGCAGTAAGAAAACGTAATTCCTGAACAGGGTTTTAATATATATTTACCTACCAAAGGCAAGCAAATATCTGTATATAAGTTTAAATATATCTATGTTCCTACCAAGAGCAGGTAACTCTCTGTATATAAGTGTAACAATCGATTTCCAAATAGCAATGTCTTGATGCGTATTATATAGTATTTCTCTTTCTGCACAGGTATATGTCCAGATACAGAGTGATGACCCCTTTATCCTCCACATAGTTAAGAGCTATGTCCCCGACTACAGTGTTATTCCTCGACACACAGAGTTATGTCCCCTCCTGCAGTGCTATCCCCACATAAATAGTTATGTCCCCCACTGCAGCGTTAAACCTGCACACACAGGGTTATGTCCCCTACTGCAGTGTTATCCCCACATAAATAGCAATGTCCCATACTGCAGTGTTAAACCTCCACATAAAGAGTTATTCCCCCTACTTTAATATTATCCTTGCACATAGAATGTTGTAACTTATTCCCCACATAAAGAGTTATGTCCCCTATTACAGAGTTATTCCCTTCAGATACAGAGTTATTCCTCCTTACTGTAGGGCATAATGTAAGCTTAAACTAGAGGCTCAGTGGGCTGAGCCTGTGTCGCTCACCTTTCATTCTGCTTTGAGGAAATTTAATACAGAACCTCCCATATGTGCTTCCCACCAAATATCGGTTCATTTTGGCAAAGCAGTTTCAGATAAGAAGATTTTTAGAAATTGACCAATCTAAAACAGGAATTACCTGTGGCAGCCATGTTTGTAAATAGATCAAAACGAAATGAGCAATATCAATAGAGGATCTTCCATAGATGCTTCTTACCAAGTTTCTTATCATTTGGCCAAGCGACTTCAGAGGAAAAGCTGTTTTAGAAATTGACAAATAAGAAACAAGACTTGCCTGTGGCAACCATATTTGTTAATTGATAGGGACGAAATGAGTAATCTTTATAGTGAACCTCCATAGATGCATCCTACCAAGTTTCGGTTCATTTGGCCAAGCCGTTTCAGAGAAGATTTTCAAAAATAGGCCAATCAGAAACAAGAATTGCCTGTGACCACCATGTATGTTAAGGGATAGGAACGAAATGAGCAATCGTAACAGAGGACTTTCCATAGATGCTTCCTACCAAGTTTCAGTACATTTGGCCAAACGGTTTCAGAGGGGAAGAATCTAAAAAATCAGCCAATCAGAAACACGAATCCCCTGTGGCAGCCATGTTTGTAAATGGATCGGGACAGAATGAACAATCTATATAGAGGACCTTCCATGGATGCTTCCTACCAAGTTTCGGTTCATTTGGCCAAACAATTACAGAAAAGAAGAATTTTTAAAATCAGCCAATCAGAAACAAGAGTCGCCTATGGACGAAATGAAAAATGAGAGTCTTCCATAGATGTGTCCTACCAAGTTTCAGTTCATTTGGCTGAGGGGTTTTAGAGGCATATTCATAGCTAAAGTAACTGTATTTTACTAATATCTATATTTAAATTAGAGCTATCTCCCTTTGCACAGAATTGTTTTTCTTCAGAAAGCATACAATCATAAACATGAATTGCCTGTGGATAGAGGACCTGCCATAGATGCTTCCTACTAAGCTTTAGTTCATTTGGCCCTATGGTTTCAAAGGAGAAGATTTTTTAAAATAGGGCAATCAAAAACAAGAATTGCCTGCGGCTGCCATGTTTGTTGATGGATCGGGACGAAATTAGCAAACGTTATAGAGGACCTTCCATAGATGCTTCCTACTAAGTTTCAGTTCATTTGGCTGAGGGGTTTCAGAGGAGAAGATTAACATGTGAAAGTTAACGGACGACAGACGAAGGAAGACGGACGACGAAGCCAAGTGATGGTAAAAGCTCACCTTGCCTTTGGCAAGGTGAGCTAATAAATTACATGCAGTATTAATATTGTTTTGTAAAAAAATATTCATGACTAGCTTCGGTAATCAGGGTACAGACAACAAGAAAAGATAATAAAATTATATGAAATGAAGGCTTAGACAGTGATGGTCAACAATTCCACCACTATATATAAAAAGAATTATGTGAGTATTGCACATTGCAATACATTGTCCCCTACCGGCCGCAAACATCAGAGGACCCAAAATATTAGAAGTATCACCTTGCAGTGACTAGATTTTAAACTACAAGTTCAAGGGCCAAAACTCTGGCAAAAATAATTCAAAAAGACAGAAATTTGAATTTTATCTTAGCTTTTACAGGCAAAAATAATTCAAAAAGACAGAACTTTGAATTTTATCTGAACTTAACTAGATATAGCTGTAAATCAGCAAATATCGACTCAATAATACATGTATCTCAAATCACTTCCAAAAACAGTCGTGGCTAGTAATTGATGTCGAATGACAGACAGATAGCAGTTGAGGAAACCAATTACAAAGCAAATAATATATTACATGTATTATATTTTTACATTTTTCACATATTTTTGTGACTACCATCAGTGGTAGAGTTAAATGTTGGATATAGCTATATACCAAATAATATATCAAATCAATATCTCATAGAACGTCAAAAAAAAAAGGGCGGACAACTAAAGTTTGAACAAAAAGTACAAGTTCAAGGGCTATAACTCAGCCAAAGATCATTCGACCAGAACGAAATTCAAACTTAAACTGTAACTCATCTAGAGATAGCCACATACCAAATATCAAGTCAATATCTCAAAGGACGTCAAAAAAAGTCTGGACAACTTAAATTTGAACAAGAAATACAAGTTCAAGGGCCATAACTCAGCCAAAAATCATTCGACCAGAACGAAATTCAAACTTAAACTGTAACTCATCTAGATATAAGCCACATACCAAATATCAAGTCAATATCTCATAGGAAGTAAAAAAAAAACTGGACAACTTAAAATTTGAACATAGAATACAAGTTCAAAGGCCATAACTCAGCCAAAAATCATTCCACCTTAACGAAATTCGAACTTAAACTGTAACTCATCTAGATATAGCCACATACCAAATATCAAGTCAATATCTCAAAAGACGTTAAAAAAAGTCCGGACAAATTTAAATTTGAACAAAAAATACAAGTTCAAAGGCCATAACTCAGCCAAAAATCATTCCACCGGAACGAAATTCGAACTTAAACTGTAACTCATTTAGATATAGCCACATACCAAATATCAAGTTAATATTTCAAAGGACGTCAATAAACGTGCGGACAAATTAAAATTTGAGCATAAAATACAAGTTCAAGGGCCATAACTCAGCCAAAAATCATTCGACCGGCACGAAATTCGAACTTAAACTGTAACTCATCTCGATATAGTCACATACCAAATATCAAGTCAATATATCAAAGGACGTCAAAAAAAAATTCCGGACAACTTAAAATTTGAACATAGAATACAAGTTCAAGGGCCATAACTCAGCCAAAAATCATTCCACCGGAACGAAATTCGAACTAAGACTGTAACTCATCTAGATATAGCCACATACCAAATACCAAGTCAATATATCAAAGGACGTCAAATAAATGTCCGGACAACTTAAAATTTGAACAAAAAATACAAGTTCAAGGGCCATAACTCAGCCAAAAATGATTCGACCGGAACGAAATTCGAACTAAAACTGTAACTCATCTAGATATAGCCACATACCAAATATCAAGTCAATATCTCTAAGGACGCTAAAAAACATGCGGACAACTTAAAATTTGAACATAAAATACAAGTTCAAGGGCCATATCTCAGCCAAAAATCAATCGACCGGATCGAAATTCGAACTTAAACTGTAACTCATCTAGATATAGCCACATACCAAATATCAAGTCAATATATCAAAGAACGTCAAATAAATGTCCGGACAACTTACAATTTGAACAAAAAATACCAGTTCAAAGGCCATAACTCATCCAAAAAATTATTCGACCAGAACGAAATTCAAATATAAACTGTAACTCATCTAGATATAACCACATACCAAATATCATGTCAATATATCAAAGGACGTCAAAAAAAAAGACCGGACAACTTAAAATTTGAACAACAAATATAAGTTCAAGGGCCATATCTCAGCCAAAAATCATTCGACCGGAACGAAATGCGAACTTAAACTGTAACTCATCCAGACATAACCACATACCAAATATCAAGTCAATATATCAAAAGTCTGAACAAATTAAAATTTAAATGTGACGGACGGACGGACAGACGGACGGACAGACAGAGGGACGGACAGACGTACGGACGGACGGACAGAGGGACGGACAGACGTACGGACGGACGGACAGAGGGACGGACAGACGTACGGACGGACGGACAGAGGGACGGACAGACGTACGGACGGAACCTAAAACTATAGCGCCCTTCGTCTTTTGCCGGTAGGGGACTTAAAAAGAACAATCATTTCCTATCTTATCTCACTGAACACACAAAATAAGGGGAACAGTAACATAGGACGTTGGAAATCCAGCCCTTGGGTTGGACCAGGTAGTCATCACAGCATATCTCTGTGCTGTAACATCCAGATTCCTGCAACCTGACAAGAACGATGGTTGGATTTCTTCTTGAATCCATTCATCGTATTTAAACGCCCTTTTAAGAGCCAAACAAATATTTAAAAAAAAAAATTAAATCAGTGTATAACGATAAGCATTTTTATAAGATAATTATCAGACTTGAGAAAAAAACATATTTAAAAAATGTAATTTCTTAATTATAATCTTCTTTTCACAAATAGTACAAGCCACGCCGCTTGCAAAATTCAATGTTACTTGTTTTCCGCGTGGATGACATTATAAAAACATTTCATTTTGCAGTATTTTTTTCAAATCACAACGTTTGTAATGAAACGTTGCTTGTTTTCCGCGTATTATTTTCCCGTATTTTTTTCAAACCGCAACGTTTGAAATACTCCGTTACTTGTTTTCCGCGTATCATTTTCCTGTACTTGTTCAAATCGCAACGTTTGAAATACTTCATTACTTGTGTGATGTTATAAAACATTTTCCCGTACTTTTTCAACAACAAATTCATTTTCGTCACAGAATCTATTTTTTACAAGTTGTATTTTTTATCTATTTTTACTATCAATACTACAGCATGTTATAGCTTCTAAAAGCAACCATATTAATGCAATGTTTCCCAATGTGATGGTCTTAGATCCTCTACAAAAGCTGAAGGTTAAATATGAATTGTCTTACCAACCTACTACCAGGCTGAAATATATTGATAAATTTGACCAATTGCTGATCACCCCACAGTGGAACGTCTACGGTTGATAACACTGTACGATCGTTGATACATCTCACCAATTTTTATCTGATACTATGTAGTAAAACATTTCCCATCATTTATAAAATCATCATTAAATAACTGGTGTCCAATTAAAATGTTTATAGTATTACATGTGTGGATCCTGACAACAATAGCAGTGACTATATTACATAATATACATTACAGTGTAGAAGTTCCCAAAAAACCCCGGATTATTGGTTTTCAAAATATAACCGGAAGTTGCATCACCAGAAATAACGTCATTGGAAGTCTCGTGACCGGAAGTGACGTCACGGGAAGTGACGTCATTTTCCCGCGTTTTTCCTTACTATAGTAGTAGTACATTTGCCATATCTTTTCACTATTCAACTTACTTTTCTTTGGCATTTTCCATATCTTTTCACTATTCAACTTACTTTTCTTCCATATTTTCCATATCATTTCACTATTCAACTTATTTTACTTCCATATTTTCCATATATTTTCACTATTCAACTTACTTTTCTTCCATATTTTCCATATCATTTCACTATTCAACTTACTTTACTTCCATATTTTCCATATATTTTCACTATTCAACTTACTTTTCATCCATATTTCCCATATCAAAATGTACTACTACTATAGTAAGAAAAAAGCGCGGGGAAAATGACGACACTTCCGGTCATGTGAGAAAATAGGTTGTATGATAATAAATATCACCTTTTACTGACACACACAACTGAAAAAAAACCACGTAGTTTTTTATTTTATTATGGGAAAACCCACACAGTGACATTCCGATTATTGAACCGTAAATAGTATGTTTTATATTTAGACAACATATTGACCAAGGTTATTTGTATTTTCTCTTCTTGTCATAAGATTGTTTTATCTAAAGTTTAAAATATACTGACTTATGTAAGACGGAAATAAAACAGAATATTATATCACGGGGTATATCAGGTGAGCCGGAACGGCGAACCTGATATTCCCGTGATAAAGTCAGTCCCAAAAACAAAATGCCTAATATTCTGTTTATCGGTAATTTATAATTAATTTTCAAAAAAATAATAAAATGAATTCTTTAAAACGATATTTTGATGGGATTATTTTTTTGCGGATGGATCTGGTTTTGTAAATGTGATTCGGTTCTGGCGCGCGAAATTCATTCAAAAACTAGTTAACGAGGCTGCAAGATGTGTTTTTTTTATTATTTGACGTATGTTATACATTATCATGATTTTGGTGGATTTAAGTGTGTTTTGGAAATTATAAAGTTCGAATATGATACCGGTAAGTAATTTTTGTCATAAAAACTTGTGCCAAAACCGTATCGAATACGTTTCACTGAAATATTCTGAATGTAGGTCAAATCAATTGACATCCATCATATTCATCCCACTCGGAAGGCATTTAAGATTTTAGGTTATTAATTTTAGAAAGTTAATAATAGACACCGACACAAAGTCTTTATTTTTACTAAGAATGGCAGATATATATGATTTTGTTGGTTTTTTTTTTGCATATCCAGAATACAGAAGTTTTATTTGAGTCTTCCCTCTTACCGATCAGTGCTATGTTGTATTAAATTTTAGCTCTTTTCGGTAATTGGATTGATTTCAATTTCATATCATCATTAGATATTGCAGTGTATACAAATTACAATATAAGCCTAAATAATGATGTTCAATCTTTACAAAGTAGTTATTTCTTGGTTTTCTAGCATTTTGGTTTTAAGGGATGCTGATTATTGAAATAATATGGTCAAACCCTAAATGCTTTGTTTACGATAGTAACGAAAATGACATTGACCTTTTCTTGTATTATTGATTTTGATGACGCAACCAATCTTTTTTTAAAAACAAGTATATTCATGAGCGGTACTTGACGCATGCCTAATATGAACTGACCTAATAATTTTGATATCACGACCAGTACGTTGAGATAAGTTTTATCAATCGAAACACTTCAAAGGAAAACTACACAAATTACCGATAATCTGAAATATTATGTGTAACAGTTTTAAACGAAACTATTTGATTTTTTTTTTTTTCACTTTCGTTTTCCATTGCGTGCAATGGTTGTAAAAATTCAACATCTTGTAAAAGTTGACAAAACACAATTTATCATAAATAATTAAGGGTAATAACAAAATTACCGAACTCCGAACAATCTTACAAAGGGAAAGTCAAAACTCATAATTATATTAACAGACAAAATCAGTCAACAACCGGAAAACTGTGAAAACCGTAATGACCCTGACTTGGTACAGGCATTTCAAAAGAAATGGTGGGTTAAATCAGATTTTAAAGCGCCAAACCTCCCGCTCTCATTACGGTTCAAAGGCTCCGGCTGTCACTATAACAGTATTTAAATACAGGAACAAAAAAGGTAAAATAGTTGTCAAAACAGTACCATATTCAGTGAATGTAAATTTCAAAAACACTTTTACGTCACACATTGATAAAAACATATTTTGTACATTTTTCTTGACTTCTTTATCTTTATACATTTTCACTATATGAAAATGCATCGCTTATTATCGTTTCTGCAGAGACGGAATATATTTAAGATCTAAATGATGTTTATAATAAGTAAATCATGTTACCTTTGTGTTATTCACTGTTGAAACATGTTCGTATCATTCAAATGACTGACCAGTTGACTGCCGTCAGAGGAGTTCATAGAGAGGGGAGTTTAACGTGTTGTAGATATATGGTGATAATATGTAAAGATCATACCTAAGAGACTTTCCGTACTTCCTGCATAAATGCGATTGGTCGTTATTAATATATTGATCCTGTGATTAATATGTTAACACATATTTCGTATGCATGTTAACCTGATTTGTGACCCGTCAGAGGTCAATGCTTTTGTTAGTCAAAAATAAAATATAATGCACGGGTATGTGGGGGTTTTGCTACGTGACAAAGGTGAATACAAGTTGAAACGTGGAAAGATCTTTGTCAGTTCATCGTACTCGTAGCTATTTACGGGGAGAAACGAGTTCTTCAATTATATAATGTTAAAACATTTTTGGCGACATTTTTTTGGTCTGCAGCTATTTGGTCTATAAGTAGTTTCTAGAATTTTTGTATTAATATCATTGACTTTGGTATTGCTGTGTTGGTTTTGAGCCACACCACAGCGCTTGTCCCCCTATTTTTGTCTTGTGTTGTATTTTCATTTTTCATTTTGGTATTGCTGTGTTGCTCTTTAGTCTTTGCATGGACTGCTTTTTCAGTCACTCCACTGGTGCTTGTTACAAATTATGTTATCCCTATTTTTATAAATAGTGTACTGTTTTTGCAGTCGCACACTTGTTTAAATGTGCACTGCTTTTCCACAGGCACTTATATTATCATATTTGATAATGCCATTTGTAAAATGTTATGTTTGTCTTCAAGAAATATGATAGACAAAACCATGTGTGAAGTTTTATGACGAAATATCTCCGATTTCTATGTAAATTTACGAGTTGAAGTTGCGGCTGTATCGAGAAACAGATACGGTGTTGAAAAAAAAACTGTTGAAACTCATAAAATATTGATAAATGCAAAAAATTCTATGTTTGTCTTCAAGAAATATGATAGACAAAACAATGTGTGAAGTTTTATGACGAAACATCTCCGATTTCTATGTAAATTTACGAGTTGAAGTGGGGAAACACCCACAGGTAATTTAGCGATGTATTTTTATTTTGGACAAGAATAATGAGCGTCCTGATTGGATGACCGGTTTAAAACACACTGACTCCGCATGGTAAGAAGTTGCGTGTAAAAGAAATCTATGTTATATTTATTCATTTGTTTGATTCTGGAATATTGTTGATCATTGATTTAAACACGAAAAAAGGGAAAAGGGGGGGGGGGATTTTATTTGTGAATTTTACAGTTAATTAAATGTTATGTTTAGACAGTTTAAAGAGAAAATAAAAATTTGTTGCGACTAAAGCTTAAATCAGCGTTAAAAATTGAACAAATATCAGGGGTTTTGTAAATGAGATTTATTTTAAATAGAAAATCTGAATTTATTATTTATTAATTTATTATTAATGATACAATTTTATATCCCTTGGGAGGGGGAGGGGGGTTATGATGAAAATTTGAAATAAAAACACAGGATCGGACATTAAGCAAAAATAAGAATTCAGGATAAGCTTTTTATTAAAAAAATCGAGGACCCCTGTGTCCATGATATTTTTTTTTTTAAAGTTAATAATATGAAATATTGACATCCACACTTGCCTTTAGGACAGCACATTTCTGTGTCCACACTTGTTTTATATAAAAACAAATCATGGATATGTATTCTACTGGGCATTAATATTCGACGGCAGGGAAAAAAGATCATTTGGGAATGTTTTTGTCTATAATTATCAACATGATTACTTCACAAGATGGATTTTAATATGTTAATGAAGAAACTTGTGACACTAACATTGATCAAAGCTAATTTATACCCAAGGAATGTGGTAACTCTGTCTGATATCTACCATGCTACACGTGAACATGTTTTAACTTTATTTTGTCGGAAGCGTAGTTATAATCCGACAGCCCGATAGTACGACAGAGATATATTTGTTTTTCACTTTCACTGTTCAAGTAAGAACAATAACAAAGTAAACATTCGCGGGAACACATAGGAAAGATCTAAAGCTTTAGGCTGACCAATTTTCTTGAATATTTGTTTGAATTTGTACTTGTACGTCGGAATTTCCATTCACTTAAATGAAGAAATAGTAAGCTCCTTTAATTCCATGACAATCTCAAAGTGATGACCATACGATATTCGGGGAATTATTTTTTGGATCAAATAAAATGTTTTCGTCTTCTTCGCCGTTAATTTTTTTTTCGACAGAACGATGTAGCGGGCAATTTGTTCCGGACTGAAAAACTGTCTTGGCTAGATGAGTCGACCAGAACAATGGGTAAAGGTTACGTATTCCGGGTCTAGGCAATATATTCTAATTTGACGAAAATAATCTTAATATATGCTTCAGTAAACCACATAATAATCTTTCAACGCCAGTTTTTAATATATATGCATTAGAAAACCACAGCAGAATCTTGCAACGCCAATTTGACGAGGGGTCTTGCTTTTACAATGCACAAAACTTGACTAAGCGAATATTTCTTATAAAGAAGAGATGTTTTATTTTCACAGAATATAATGTACTTAGTCTACCGGGACTACTGGTCCGTCGGATTATCGGGATGTCGGATTATAGATCTGGCCCCATTTTGCCTAATTAGGCACATAATGATACATATTGAAAAAGAACCATAGACTAATAAAATCTAACTAACGGTTGTGCGATTAGCTATCACTATATTAATAAAGTTCCAATTAAAGTAATATGAAATGACAAAATCATTATTTTCAGTTTTCTAAGAATTTCTGATATATGTAAAGATTAAATATATAAAGAGAAAACGTCATTTTATTCTGTCTTCGAAAATTCTTGCTACCCGAACAATGATGCAAATCATATGCTATTGACCTCAGATTTGAACTCATTTGGTAGAGATTGTGCGCATGCTCCGCTATTGTCTTGACAGGTAACATCATTCTCGTTTCGATTTACATTCCATTATTTTCCATTCAATCCACGATTAAAAATAATTTTCCCTTAGCGAAACGTTAAACAAGGATCTCTTTACCTGGAAAATAAATATATATCACCATCTATGATCTAAACCGCCGTAAATGTCTTTTAGCGGCATTATGTGTATAATCAAGGACGTATATAGAATCTTATATACAATGTACGTCCTTGATATAATTCAGCAAATGACGCGGGACCCAGTAAGGGGACACTGCATACGCAACTTGTAATTATGTTAAAACATTAGTTTTTTTTTATATTAAAAATGAATACTACTTTGTTTCAAATCTATTTAAAATTTATTTGGCCTAAGAGAAAAGAATGTGAAAGAAAGCACACATTCGTTATCTCATGATAATATATAGGCAAATAATTTGATTCTGATGGGGCCTGGCAAGATTAATCAGGTTAGAATATTTGACAGAAAATTCATTCGACACATAGTGCAGGACAGGTTATAACATTGTTTACTCAGCTCAGGTTATTTTTTTTAATTTTCTATGAAGCAAAGGCCAGCATTTTTTTCCAACTTTGGGTGGCCAGATTATCTATTTTATTTACAAAAACTGCCAGACCCCCCCCCCCCCCCCCCCCCCACCCCGCGGAATCAATTGGTTGTCCCCAAAACAAACCAGGAAATAAACGAACCAAGTTATGGAATGGTTGGTGTCAATATAACGGTGACTTATTATGGACAAAATAAGTCTTTTTTTTGGCATTTTTTTTCTTGTTGATTTTTTATTTTCTTCTCTGACAACTCCAAATGTTTTCATCGTAATGGTTTTGAAATGTACATACTATTAATAATTTACACAGTTTGTACATGCGATACGTTAGTTCCGACGAGGATTTTAAATTCTGAGATTTCTTGGTTCTGTTTCGATTTCCCCAAATGGGGCCCCGTGTCATTCATTATTACCGATTTCCATGTTTTTGTCCCGTTTTTCGAATAAACTGATTCAGTTAGAATGAAATGCATTGCAGTTGATAATCTTTAAGTTAAAACATACATGAAATATTTTCTTTGCAAGGCAAGAAATGCAAGAAAATAATGATACATGTGCTCACCTGTTTACGTTGGTGATGAAATTTCATGATCGGCAATCATCGGTACGGTGCATCCGAAAGTTAAATAGCCGCCATTGTCTTGACAAAACACGTACGAGATGGAAAGATTTTCTGTTCTTAATCACAGATGATCGCGATTTTCGTCCTCAAACATGCACGAATGGTTTAGTTTTTAGGGAATGTAAACATATCAAGAATATTTTTGAAGATGTTTATTTCACCAAAAACTCGTTTCATATTACTTTAAGCTGTTGGTACAATTTAAAGCATATCTTCGGAAACAAATATGGTTTTATTTTAAATATCATTCTTGATCAAAATTACCATATGATGATACACATTACAACGTGCAGTTACCATAACAACAAGGAGAAAGCCCTAAGCTACGGTCATGTGTTTTCACCCTTACAATTTCATATTTTTATCATATCTTCTTAATCTGCGAGGCCATTTGATTTTTTTAAAGTAAATCAAATTATGTATGGGAGGTCCACTATAAAGATTCCTCATTTTTTGTTGTCTTCGACACTACAACATTTGTGAACTCAAATATTAGTAGTGCACGAATAACTATGTGAGCGATTCAGGCTCAGATTAACCTCAAAGAGTTGTCATTGAACTGATTTTTCCTACCAACTGTTAAGATAAAAGTTGTATTTAATTTGGTAAAATTCGTCTACTAAATTCCCGTGAAATAAATAAACAATGGTTCATATTAACTGTAGATATCACATGCTGTACAGCTTTGACCAGTTGTCACTCGTTATACAAATGACAAATTTTCGGCCCTCAGATTAGGTTCAAGATTCAAGATTCAAATATTTGATTAAAGTCTCACTTCTTACATATATACATATTATGCACCATAACATCATATGGAATAAAATACATTTTTAATGCTTTTAAGACCATTCTAAAAAAACTTCTATGTAAGAAACACTCTATACAGAGTTGTGAGAGACTGTTTTCATACTTAAAAATATCTTATCATTAAAACAGTTATATATACACTATAAACATGTTGAATGAAAACAATCTTTGTGACTAGAGTCTTAATATTAAAAATTTTTAAATGCTATATTCATGAATCTTTCCGATTAATCAAAACCACATTTATCACTTATGCAAAAACTTCTACGTCTAGCTAACATATCATAGCAGGTTTTGGCAAATTTATAGACCATACTATCATTACCAAATAAAAATAAAAAGTTTGAACACACATCAGAAGCATCTGAAAATAGAGTCTCTCTTAAGTCATCATACAATGTACACTTCATGATTACATGTTTCTCATCCTCAATCTCATTATCATGATTATCACAAATATTACAGATTCTGTCAGTTACATTTAACCTTTCATATCTACCCGTCTCTATTCTAATTGGTGCTACACCACATCTGAATTTACATAATGCACTACGATAGTTTTTTGGTACAAACAATTCAACACATTTCTCAGTACCAAACTCATTTTTAAACAATTTATATGTACGTAACTTTTACCCTCAGCTAAGGCATTAACATTAATACACCATTCATTTTTAAAGTTTTCAAAATTATTGCATTCCAACAATCTTATATATGACTTACACAAAATATTGTCTGTATTACAATAAAAAATCTAAATCCTTATCTCTAAGGTAATTTGACACTCTAAGTTGGCAGTTTTTTACTCTACTAGTTGCACATCTATTGGCCCACAAAAACACCTTTTTATTAAGTTGTGTACTATCCATTTTTGTACATCTTTGCCAGTTTCTCAGCACACATTGTTTAATAATGGATGGCTTCCATCCCATATCACCAATAACAGATAGATTAGGAGTGTATTTACCTACTCCTAAATAAAACCTATGTTGAACAGCATTAATACAAGAATATTCTTTGGTGCCCCAAATAGCTGCACCGTAACTAATAATAGACCATACTAAACTGTCATATAAAGTTGTATATGTATTAAAAATGAAACCTCCATTAAGTTTACACTTTGCTATTAATAAACCAAGTGTTCTGCTAGCTGACATAGCAACAGCTTTGGCCATAACATTATAATCTAAAAATTCAGTAATAACTAGTCCAAGGTAATTATACTTTGTTACAATTTCAATAGTAATACCACCAATATGAACATCTTTTGACGTTACAATTCTAGACTGATTTCTAAAATGTACAATTTTTGATTTATCATAATTAACGTCTAAATCATTCTTGCAACACCATGTATTCAAAACATCTAAAAGTAATTGCAACTCTGTTTCATTTTCTGCTAATAAAACAACATCATCAGCGTACAATAAAACACAAACGTTTTCATCACCAATTTGTATTCCAATATTAAGCTTATATTAGGTCAATATAAAACAGTTTTATGTGTTTTTTGTTAATTAAAATACTTGGTTGAGATAAAAAAAAAAACCCCAAATAGATCAGATTTCAGCAACTCGCGTTTTACTATATTAATATATAATGCAGGGGCATAGGAGCAGGGACGGGTGTTCAAGGGTAGTACTTTAAATTGTTTGATTGTTTGCAATAAATTTAATTTAAGTGGAATTGTTTGCATGGAATTGATAAATGTACAGTCAACTAAGATGTTTTTGGATATTTTTTATTCCAAAAGACCCGTTTTTGTTTGATAGTTTTTTGAAAATTTCACCCTTTTCAGTCATGGCTGGAAGATTTCCCCACACACTTTTCCACTTGCCACCCACTCCCCGGTCCTCTTCTGAAGCTTGCTCCCTCACTTGCCTTCCACTTTTTAAGCTTGCGCCTTCCCCCTACACTTTCCGGTCCACTCCTATGTCTCTCTAGTGAACAATGTATTCGATTCAAAATTCACAATAACAAATTTACTGCTGATGTTCGTATCGGTTATTAAAAAAATATTATAACCTCTCATTTGAAACGTAAAACAAAATGACTGCTTCAGTATAGTCATGGTAGATTTTTGTTGCGACAAAATAACCCAGACCTTGTAACGCGAAATAATGGCATGCTGGCCTAGTCAACGTCCGTGAAATTATGACAAACAATATAAACCCGGGGCGATTTAACAAACCTATCATAAGATTGATTGATTATTGTTTGACGTCCATCGTACATATTTTTTTAGCTATATTCAGGCTGAGAACAAGTTCAATAGGGGACGTCGTGGTCGTGATCACATGGTAGTTGGATTTACAACTATCTGTGTAATCTGTGCCTATCATCACTAAAATTGTGAGCTAAAGTCCCACTCAGGCGAGGTGCACTCGATACAACATTATGTGATAAAGTCTGTCAATGACTTGCGACTGATCGGTGGTTTTCTCCGGGTACTCCGGTTTCCTTCACCAATAAAACTGACCGCCACGATATAACTGAAACTCCACTAATTATTCTTTTCCAAGCAAAACTGAACAGTGACTGACAAGAAATGTATCGCTTTTGGTAATTATAGGTGGTATGTAGCGAGCGATTCGTTGTTCAGATTGGATAATATTTTTAATGAACTGTTTAATAGTTTAATTTTCATTTAGACAGAGAACGATACAATGTATGTATGCAAAGCAAATTGAGAACAGACAAAAAAATCATCAACCTTAAAGAAGTATTAAATGTAAAATGCCGATTAGCATTCAAAAATGAAATTCAAAGTTTTTTTTTTGTTTTTTTTTAATCAGCATTGAAAATGTGCTAGCTCTTTCGGTTCACTATTTTTAGATTTTCTCTGATATATATTGCGATTGCTGCTATTTTCAGCCGGTCACGGCATAATATGTAAGATTTCCCAATTTTAAGAAGTCGACTTTATTGGCCGAAACTCGGTTTTAGCCAAAAGTTTTTTTGCTGAAAAGATTTTATGCTTCTCAGAACAGAATGGAACAAGAATAAGAATGAAATGATACTTATTATTGTCAATCTCGATGCCTGACAAAATTTACTAATTATTTATATAAATGATTGCATTAATTTGAATTTGAAGCTCTGGCGGAAACAGAAACGAAAGTAAATGTAAGAAGGACAACGCCCTAATGATGCACGGACCGTTATAAGATGTTCTTCCTGAAAATCATGCAGGAAGCAAATTATTCTGCATTGTCTAAATAAAAACTAAAAAATACCATATGATTTGATCTTCCTAGTCTCCGAATATAACTTTCATTGTATAGGAACATTTAGGGGAAAACATCATAAGCTTTAATAGAAGAGTTGATGTATTAGTCATACATTTATAAATGCACATAACTTTTAAACATAAACATATCATTATTCATGTCCATGACGGGCTGCCATAATTTTCAGAAAAAATTTGAACGTGATGCACTTATAAAACGATTTTGCAATTGCTTTATCTGTATTTTGTTTATATTTATTGACACTATGTGCTATGATTGCAAATTTAAAGATTTGAAGTTTTAAATTTTAATGTTTATTTTGTGAAATAATCATGTTTAAAGAGCATTTTATAAAAATATGTCGGTCCGGTAAAATGGGAAAGATCGTACAGTTCTGTTGCATTTATTATATCATATTTCGACTGTAATGTGTTTTTTTCTTTATAGTGATATATACTTAACATTTCATGAACAATTTTCAATAACAATGTGTTTAATTCTATTCATTGTCTGCAATACCCAAGACGATTCCATATTTTATAATATCGTACGGAGCGTAATGGCCGTCAATAGTTTTCACGACCAAATCATGAATTTTTCGTGATTAAATTCATGCATTTCCTCATATTATTTTGATGGCGACTTTTTATATTTCTTAAAACATATGAATATAAAGATAATAGGCTACTTTATTTTTCTGTTGCAATTTGTGCGGGGTTTTTCGCAAATTGACTGGACTAAATGTCACGTTATTATGTGGTGATCATTCTCATTTCAGTTGGATGTAACTTGTTTTTGTCATGATACATTCTTATCAGAAAAAGTGCTCATTTGCCATAAAACAACAATCACTCACCATCAACTCTTAACTATTAAATTTATTGTTCAACTACAAATTACAGACAAATGCACTTTTTTAACTGTTTACCTTGAAATTGAGGGTCTGTGGTATTATCATATTTACTGTAAAAGGGTGGATTAAGTATTTATATTTAAGTATTAGTAAGCTTATTGATTGTCTCAAGGGTGGATGAAGTTTTTCTACTTAAGAAATAGCAAACTTATTGATTGTCTCAAGGGTGGATGCAGTTTTTCTACTTAAGAAATAGCTAACTTATTGATTGTCTCAAGGGTGGATGCAGTTTTTCTACTTAAGAAATAGCAAACTTATTGATTGTCTCAAGGGTGGATGCAGTTTTTCTACCTAAGGAATAGGTAACTTATTGATTGTCTCAAGGGTGGGTTAAGTCGTTCTACTTAAGTAATATATTTTTTTTTATTTGTTATTTAATATATCATGACAAGACGATCATCTTTACACCTTTCTCTTTTACTTGGTTATACATGCACTGTTTGTATCCAAGCAAGTTTTCATTTTTTTTTAGAATAACCTTGTAATTCATATTCCTAGTATAGCTATGCAATATCATGTGGAGTAAGCCAACGATGGATTTAAAATCAACACTATTTATATTGAATCTTTCTAGTATATGAAAATAATCAACACTATTTAGATTGAATCTTTCTAGTATATGAAAATAATCAACACTATTTAGATTGAATCTTTCTAGTATATGAAAATAATCATTTATCTAATTTTCCAATATGGTCCTACATGTTAAAGTTATATCCTGTGGTGTCTGCCATCTTGGATTTCTTATTGACACAAAAACACACACATTTTGTAGAGAACCATCAGAGGAACACTCCAGCTATGATTTCTGTCAAATGTTTAAAAAAAAAAAGAGAGAAGTTTGCCCTGTGGTGATGGCCTTCTTGGATAATTTTTTTCAATCGAAAATCCATCGAAAACCCATTTTTTTTTAAATTTAATATCCATTGAAAAACAAATTGTCCTTAATTTAAATTCCATTGAAAAACCATTGGAACTCAATTTAAAAACCATTGGCTTTTACTTGAAACTCCATTGAATTTCCATTTATTTGGCAAAATATGCTAATGGGCATGACCATTTTAATGATGTCATAAATTAATGGTTTATAAACAGTCCTCAAAATGGTGCCATTTAAATGATGTCAAAACTAAGTGGTTCAGAAATGGTTCTTGTTTACATAAATAATTTATACAGCATTATGTGATAAAGTTTGTAAATGAATTTCGACAGGAAAACAATTTCTACTGTTTCCTCCACCAATAAAACTGACTGCCACAATATTACTGAACTTTTGTAGAAAGTGGTGTTAAACACCATAAAGCTAACCCTAATTAGTGATATTTCAATGTCGTACAATTTTCAACAGCTACAGATTTTATTTTATTTTTCTTTTAACAAAAATAATCAGAAAAAAAACACCTCAAATTGCAGACATTATCCCATTAAAATTATACATGGAGTACACTTGACAGGGTACATTTAGATATAATAGTTCTTGTTTGTAGCAATTCCAGGGAGAATGGTAATAAAAACATAAACAATTTAAGCTAAGAATATCTTTTGTCAGATTTTACTCAATAAACTGTTTGTTTTCACAGCTCTTTGAAATACACATATATTATTCCCATGAATGTTTTCAGGGTAAATGAACATTTTCCTAATATTGTAAAGTGTACCAGCTAATAGGATATAATTGCATTATCACAAATAAATTCTTCAATTCTCCCAACAACCAGTGAATGGTACATGTACAGTATGCCCCACCTATCCATAATGGAATGTTTTGATATTAAAATCCATCCAACATTGTCATATCAATCGAGAGTCTTCATCCTGGATCATTCAGCATTTTGGACAGAGTTCTACAATTTTTTCTGAAATAAAAAATAATGACAATGTATAATAACATAATAGCAGAATAATATATTGTGTAGAGTGTAACCAAAAATAAAAATGCAATTATACCAATATTTGCACATGTGCAATATTACTTGAAATCATGAAGATGATATCTTCATCAATTCCACAATTCTGTTATAAAATAAAAGGGTTATTTGCACAAATATTAATGAATGTTGTCCCTTGCAGAATAGTATTTACTAGTAGTTGAATGAGCATGATCTTGACTTTATAATAGTTCAAGGGTTCTACAATGTCTTTCAAAAAGACACTTGTCTAAAGACATTTTTATCTTATACAAAAATTATACATCAAATAATAAAATATTGTTTATTAAGAAATGTTTGTGATGTTTTAATTAATGAGGTAAATGCAACCAGACGAAGATAATAAAAATATTATTTTTTTTGGTATGTACAAAATATTATTTAATTATTTTTAACACAAATATTATAACATACACTGTGCACATTCTTCATGTTTGTTTCTTGTTTTACAATCACCCGTACAAAAGATTATTGATATACAATCCAAATTTGAATTTTAAAATGAAATCCCATAATACTATGAGGTAGTAACACTTTGTCAAGTTTGCTTCCTATTTCCAAAATTAATAATTGGAAAATTTTTAAAGAGCTACCATTGCAGGATAAACAGATAATATTAATAGAAACAGATGACAGCAACAGATGACAATTGTGGGTCCATCTGTCTAACAGGGTTTTGGTAGTTTTTTGTTGATTTCAAAATTTTTTTAAAGTTAAAACATAAAACTGAGGTTTAGAAAAGTTTTAAGTATAAAATTATTGTCTCAGTAACATATATCCCTACACAAAATATATAGAACTGTAACATTTATCTATTTAGACACAACATAAAGATAATTTTAAACCTATTAAACTGTCTAAGAAGGGATGCTAAAACTATGTATGAAATTTTATTATTAAAAAGTGTTGGGTGACATTGTAAATCAGACAGACTTTATTTGTGCAAATCCAATATTGCAATAAATCCAATGCAAGAGAAAAATCATAATTATCTACAAAGATTACAATAATGTCATTCAAAGTGATGTGTTTTTGTGTGAATAGTACAAAATCATCTGTATTATGTTTTTAATAGCCAATACAATTGCATAATGTCTACTCGTGCTTACTATGAATTTTGCATAAGCATAAGGTAGGCGTGTCTAAAGTAAGGAAAAACAAACAATATGGCTGACAACTTAAATAACAAACAAAATTGATGTAGCATATGAACACACACATATTAATTCCTTTGATTACCATCATTCTGAACAAATTATGCATATTCTATTGTATTTAAAAGTACTATAAACGTATGTACATTTCTGATGAAATAAGATTATTAATTGTGCTTTACTTTGCGAAATAGACATGTAAATATTGCACAAAACACTTGGATAACAGCTTAAAAGATCAAGAATCGTATATATAATTGATATAAATGTAAAGATAAATAATTTTTACATAACGTAATTTCTTCTATGTATATTTGCAAACCTCATATTTTGATAATTCTGATTTTATTTCAATCTGCGGTCCGTAAATATCATATTTTGAGAAAATATCCAATATGGCGGTAATCGGATCATTAACTAGACCTGCTGCCGTGGACACACTTCGACCAATTCTCTATCCAGAGTTGTCGTACACTCGTCGCAACTTCGGCTGATTCCGTACCTTCATCATACCTCGTCCTTATTACGATAGCTCCCATTGGAACTACTTTCGGAAATCTGCAATGAAGGAGGTATTAAAATAATTTCACTTTCGAATATTCGTCCAATAATAATATATTTTCATTCGTCGCAATGTCGGCTGATTCCGTACCTTCATCAAAGACCAATATTTTTCAAAGCAAACTCATCTATTGTCACCATTTTAGAACTTATTCGCGGTGCACAATGGTTGATTGAAGTGATACGGTCTTCCAGCGAAGAAATGTGACGCGTAGACGCATATCAAATACCGTATTACAGCCGAGGTATTGAGGGAGAGAAGCGGATTCACCCGAGGTTTGCCGATTGTCTAGCGTATAGACTCTAACCCGAATAATCCAGTCGTTATACTACGCTTTGCTATATTAACCTCATCCAGCGATAGTGCCGATAGAGGGCGCAGTATTATTCGAGTTATGTAGACTCTAGAATCTAGCGTAGCAGGATTGACAACTCTGGATAGAGAATGATTTCCACCCATATCAGGTGATCGATAGACACTGATGACGATATTTCGTTTATCTCCCCTGTTTGAAGGACTCACTAGGAAATAGAAAATGCAAATATCCCCGGTAAAATGCAAATAATTAAAGATTACCAGTTATATTAGCGTTTACCAGTTAAATTAGCGAATTGTACTATTAATACATTTTATGCTCATTAATATTCTGAACAAATTTATACATACATCCTATATGTACATTTTTAATTAAGCTTGTTTTCGAATACCTTTAATTATGTGTATTATATCATATTGAAATTTATCTTATTGTACAATATTTATTAATTAATAAAAATATTTTTAAACTAATTAAGTAAGAATATCAACATTGTGCATTACGGTGTACAAAAATCATAATTGCCAATATTTGGTTTTTAGAGGTGATTTTGTTTAACTACGTAATTAGTAGTCCTATCCCCCAAAATATATATAAAAAAACCCAATTTAAATAGATCAATAATCGTACATAACAATAACTTCAACACAAAGATAAATAATTTCTACATAAGATTACTCCATCCAACCTTGTGTGATAAATGTTTTCAGTGACTTACGGCAGGTCTATAGTTTTCGTCGGGTACTGAGGTTTCTTTCCAATAAAACTGATCGCCACTATATCATTGACATATTGTTTTGAAGTGGCGTTAAACACCATTGAACCCACAATTTCAATGTGTTGTATGCAAGAAATACGTGAGGAAAAAAACAAAATGGAATTCTTTGTGACGAATGAATACTGTGACGTAACATATTTAATGTATTAACATATATTAAAATCAGAATACGATATATTATCTAACACAAACAAGAAATGATTTTGTAAAAACTGCACATTGTCAAATTCCTATACAAAGCACGTGCTTAGAGCATCAATGAGCAGCAAAAAGAGGGAGGGGGCAGCACAAAAATCCGGCCGGCCACAAGGCAATTTATTTTATCAGCCAGATATTAGGCTAAATAACACACCAAAAATAATCTAATTGATGTGCCAGAAAAGACAACTTCCTCATTCGCTGAAGCTAGTATAAAAATATAGGTACTCAGAGCGTTGTCAAAATCTAAATGATGTTTATCTAGATGACTTGAACAGTAATTCATCTACTGAGCTTCAACAGTTTCACTCATATTTTCGACATAAGTGTAGTGCAACAAAAGCTGAAAAACCTATATACAGTCACGCTGAATAAAGTAATTGTAGAAGACAAAATTGAGTGCGTTTTCCAAACGTAGATATTAGCTTGCGTATATTTTAACATTAATGGTCACAAATTGCAAAACTGAACCTTCATTCTCTCATATGAAGCGTATCAAAAATTCAAACAGAACAACGATGAGACAAGATGGGATGGAATCCATATCTCTGCCCATGATTGCAGCAGATCTGTTGCGCCAAATTAACTTTGAGGATTTATTGATTGGTTGTTGTTTTACGTCAATTTTTCAACTATATTATGGCGATTTCAAGTTAATTTTCAATGAGAGGATGGTGAGGTCCGGTTACACTGAGTTGGATTTTTTATCGTGCTAGCTCACTGAAACAACAGTCCGCGGGTAGACATATCGCTTCAATCGGACACATTATTCTGATTCCGAGCCAACGCAGTCATGCTAAGGTTGTCCATCAATTAAAAATCCATAAACAAAAACGTGTTTTTACTTTTTGGTTAAATACACGCGAAAATGCATTAATTCTACTCATTTAAGCCATAAACCAATACAATTATGTGTGATCTACTCAAAATGAAAAATATATATATCAGAAATCAATCACAGAGGTCACGTGATCACATTAAAGAGAAAGTAGCATCTAGATACGATAACGTAACCCTCAGTCCGCTTTTGCTCCTAGCGAGGGTTACGAATCGGTCCCATTCAACGCATGGGAGCAGCGCCCGGCGTGATTCACACCGGGCGGTTTTTTGTCCTAATTCCGTTGTAAGTGGTTGGAAAAATTAACGGGGGTGAAAGATAAATATATTTAGGTAAACCTTGAGATGTTAAGTAAACGCTGCATCAATCCATGGTAGACTTATATCCATCTGAAAATTTGAATGCATGAACTCTTCTTTCTGTCCGACATTTTGTTTACAAGTTGCTATTTCACGTGCATTTGCCTCGTTTTGGAGATATCTTTATTTAGATGGATTGCCGTAAAATCGTAGTAAAATCGTAGTAAAAGTTTTCCATATTTGGCATTGAGATCCATATATGGATAGGCTCCGCCCATCGCGAGAGTCTACGTAAGGTGTCATGGCGGACAAGAAAGAATTTTCGAATACTAAATCGACCGTGAAGGTAGAAACACGTATTGTAACACTTATTTCCTATCACTATTACTTAAAAATTGTAGGGAATAATAAGTTATGACCAGATATGCAAAAAGAAAGTTGAAATATTCACTTAACGAACATTTTAATTTGCTCCCATACGTTGAATGGGACCGATTCGTAACCTTAAGGGTTACGTTATCGTATCTAAGTAGCATCGTGACCACTAAAACCGAACAGAACAACGGCATAGCAATGTTCAATACAAGTAATGAAGGAACCGGTGGATTGGGAATATCATATTCTTCAAGAAAAATGCGTGGCAAAGTGTTGAATTTCACTTAATGAAATGTGCGAATAGACTGAAAGGCCAAATATGCAAGAAACCCCCCTTTTTCCGAGTTCTATGGGATACTTTTATTTACCAATTATGGGCCCACGAGGGGCATGAATATTCACATATATAATTATTTAAAACATAACATATGTTTAACAAAGACAAAGATACAATAACATATACTTATAACATGTCATTTATATGCTCAGTATGGTTGATATGTTTTAATACATCCAGCTATGCTATACGTATCATATAAATACGATGATAAATAAATAGATAGAGCCGACTATTTGTATCCTACCCGTGTCTGAAGCAGAGAGGAAAACACAATGATAATCTTTCTGCAGGAGACACCAGGTGACGGTGCTAAAAGGATGATAGTCAACACTTAATTTTGAGGTATGAACCATTTATATCCTCCCTGTGTCTAAAGCAAAAAGGCAAGCACATAGGTTGCCCTTCAGCAGAAGACACCAGGGGACGATGCTAAAGGGATGTTTATAGCTCATACCCAACTATTTAATTGTATGAATTGATTATCCTTCCCGTGTTAAAAGCAAACACGTTAGCGAATAAGGTAGCTTGAATGCAGTAGGCACAAGGGGACTGTGCCTCAAGGATATGTTAATTTACTCGTACAGTTGATTTTGCGCTATAATTAAAAGACAAGATGTATCAACTTTTAAGGAAGATGCTTCAAGATAAATTTACATAATGTTTTCAATAATTCAATATTTCAGAGTTAAACAGCCAAATCAGTTTGTTTTGACTTCAAATTTCTAAAGTTACTACATACAGTTGTAATTTCAAACAACATTGATTCTCGGTCTTCATCGTATTTTGAGCATTCAAATAAAAAATGTAATTCATCTTCAATAATATTTGAAGAACATTTTGTGCATACTCTGTTGTGTCGGGGAACACCTTGATATCTACCCAATTCTATCTGTAATCTATGTGAGGATGTACGCAGTTTATTAAAACTTTTCCTTAGCTCAGAATTATTAACTATGGTGAGATATTTTTCATGACCAACATTATTCTTACATATATTATATATTTTTAGTTTACTGTCAGAGAATTGATTAATTTGTTTTTTCCATTCTGTGATAAATAATGATTTAAAAAAAATGTTAACAGTATTTTTGAATTTTCCAAGTGTTTTCTTTAGAAGAAGATTAATATCAGTGTTTGTTGTCTTTAGTATGTTCACAATGATATTAATTGATCCATACCATGATGTTTTTCTTAGAAAGATACAACAGTTTGGTTTCATTATATGCTTCTTTTAAAAGTGGAAATTCCTTTCCAAGATTTTCTAAGCGATACCAATATAATAACATACCTTTAATTATGTTGAAATATAATGGAAATCTCGGTAGCTCTTACAATACTGCAATGTTGGTTGTTCTTTTATGTACACCAAGAATGAATTTACAAAACTTTAAATGTATTTTCTCATATAATGATCCAGAATAGATATTGTCAAAAGATGGGTTTTCTTTTTTGCATTTCACAGTAAATGGGTTGAACATGCCCCAAATATCGCTTCCATATAGCAAAATAGGTTTAATAGTATGGTCGAACACATGCATGCTAGTTGTAATATTTGGATTGAGTGACAGTAGATCTTTTTTTTAATTTAAAAGATGCTTTTAGAGATTTTTTATATAATTCATTTTGAGCATAGGAGTATTAACCAGATGAATTAACCAAATTCCTAGATATTTACAATTTGATACACATTCAATATTTTCATTTCCATACCTAAAATTCTGTTCAATATGTCTGCCTGTCTTATTGAAAATACGAATTTTAGTTTTACTTGTGTTGACAGTGAGACACCAGTCTTTACAGTATGTATTTAGTATATCAAGTTTTTCTGGTAAACCTTTGGCAGAATTAGACAGTAATATAATATCATCCGAGTAGTATATGAGTACGGACAAAGTAGCATTTGCGGGGGAGCAATGGGGAGCAACCGGAAGTGACGTCACCGGAAGTCACGTGACTTTTCCCCTTACGTTTTTCTTCCGTATTTTTTTCACATAATTTTTTCCCGTAGTTTTTTCCCCGTACTTTTTTCCCCGTATTTTTATTTTTTTTCGTACTATTTTCCCGTATTTTTTTTCCCGTACCTTTTTGTTAGTAGTAGTACAAAATGTTGGTTGGGGTGTTCTCTATGACGTCCGCGTCCTATAACCTTCTACGAACTAGTCCTTTTACTGGTTATCTACCCCCCTTTTATTTTCATATATTAGGTGTTCTCTACGACGTCCGCGCCCTATAACCATAGGAAGCTACCCCCTTTTATTTTCATATATTATAGTGTATATATATATATGTTGTGTAGTACTCCAAGGGTGTCCGCGTCCTATAACCTTCTATGAACTAGACCTTTCACTGGATATCTGTCCCTTCCCCGCCATTTTATTTTCATAATTACGTTATTTATAATTACATTTCTTACAAAAGTTTTGTTGTTTTCAGATATGTTGTGTAGTACTCCAAGTAGTCTATCACGTCGGCGTTCTCACTGTGGTATTTCTACTACATAACCTAAGAGTCAAATGAATCAAATGGTAAATTTGATCACTACTTGCAGTCTATAACAAAAAACTATTCCATTGCGAATATCCATTCAAACGTCACCCGTAGGGCTTCCCCTGGAAGGTTGGGTGCGGGCATGCGCGATCGGAAGAGACCAAAAATGAATTTATTTAACCCAAAAGAGGATTGAAATGTTTTATAGCACCAACCAATCATATCACTGGAAATTGAACCAATCAGAAGTCGCTATTTCGGTCGATTAGCCAATCAGATTGCAAGAAATGAACCAATCAGAAGAGGGGTGACTTCCAATAATCCGCGTCCGAACACTCTATACGGTGACAGAATCGTCATTGGCATTCTGTATTTTCCATATCTTATCACTATTCAACTTGGGTTTCTTCCATGTTTTCCCTATCTTTTCACTATTCAACTCACTTTTCTTCTGTATTTTCCAATTCTTTTCACTATTTTCTTCCATATTTTCCATATCATTTCACAATTTTCTTCTGTATGTCCATATCTTTTCAATTTTCAACTTACTTTTCTTCTGTATTTTCCATATCTTTTCACAATTTTCTTCTGTATTTTCCAAATCTTTTCGCTATTCAACTTGGGTTTCTTCCATATTTTTCATATCTTTTCACTATTCAACTTACTTTTCCTCTGTATTTTCCATCTCTTCACTATTTTCTTATGTATTTTTTATATCTTTTCACTATTCAGCTTATCTTTCTTCCATATTTTTCATATCTTTTCACTATTCAACTTACCTTTCTTCCATATTTTCCATATCATTTCACAATTTTCTTCCATATTTTCCAAATCATTTCATTATTCAACTTGCCTTTCTTCCATATTTTCACTATCTTTTCAATATTTTCTGCCATATGGAAAATGCTGAAGAAAAGTAGGTTGAATTGTGAAATGATATGAAAAATATGGAAGAAAAGTAAGTCGAATAGTGAAAAGATCGGGAAAATATGGAAGAAAAGTAAGTTGAATAGTGACAAGATATGGAAAATGCTGAAGAAAAGTAGGTTGATCTGTGAAATGATATGGAAAATATGGTAGACAAGTAAGTCGAATAGTGAAAAGATAGGGAAAATACAGAAGAAAAGTAAATTGAATAGAGAAAAGATTTGGAAAATACAGAAGAAAATACATTGTAGTAAAAAGATAGGGAAAATATGGAAGAAAGGCAAGTTGAATAGTGATAAGATAGGGAAAATATGGAAGAAAAGTAAGTTGAATAGTGAACCGATATGGAAAATTTGGAAGAAAGGGAAGTCGCATAGTGATAAGATATGGACAAAATAGAAGAAAGGTAAGTTGAATAGGGAAACAATATGAGAAATATGTCAGAAAATATTGAAAAGATAGGGAAAATATGGAAGAAAGGCATGTTGAACAGTGAAATGATTTGAAAAATATGGAAGGAAATTGTGAAATGATATGGAAAATATGGAAGAAAAGTAGGTTGAATTGTGAAATGATATGGAAAATATGGAAAAAAATAGTGATAAGATTTGGAAAATGTCAGTTGAATAGTGAAAAGACAGGGAAAATATGGAAGAAAGGTAAGTTGAATAGTGAAAAGATTTGAAAAATATGGAGGAAAGGTAGGCTGAATAGTGGAAAGATTTGGAAAATATTGAAGAAAAGTAAGTTGAATACTGAAAAGATATGGAAAATAGGGAACACAATTGTGAAATGATATGGAATATACAGAAGAAAATTATGAAAAAGATACGAAAAATATGGAAGAAAATAGTGACAAGATATGGAAAATATGGACGAAAAGTAAGTTGAATAGTGAAAAGACATGGAATACATGGAAAAAGGCAAGTTGTATAGTGATAATATTTGGAAAGTATGGAAGAAAGAGAAGTTGAATAGTGAAAAGATATGGAAAATACAGAAGAAAATTGTGAAATGATATGGAAAATATGGAAGAAAATTGTGAAAAGGTAAGAAAAATACGGTAGAAAATTGTGAAAAGATAGCGAAAATATAGAAGAAAGGCAAGTTGAATAGTGAAATGATATGGAAAATATGGAAGAAAAGTAAGTTGAAATGTGAAATGATATGGAAAATACGGAAGAAAAGAAAAAGAATAGTGAAAATATAGGAAAGATATGGAAGAAACCCAAGTTGAATAGTGAAAAGATTTGGAAAACACAGAAGAAAATTGTGAAAGGATGTGGAAAATACAGAAGAAAGTAAGTTGAATAGTGAAAAGATATGGAAAATACATAAGGAAATTGTGAAATGATATGAAAATATGGAAGAAAATAGTGAAAAGAATTGGAAAATACAGAAGAAAAGTAAGTTGAATAGTGAAAAGATTTGGAAAATACAGAAGAAAATTGTGAAAAGATATGGAAAATACAGAAGAAAAGTAAGTTGAACAGTGAAAAGATATGGAAAATACAGAAGAAAATTGTGAAATGATATGGAAAATATGGAAGAAAATAGTGAAAAGAATTGGAAAATACAGAAGAAAAGTAAGTTGAATAGTGAAAAGATAGGGAAAATTATCAACCAATGAGAACGGTTGTACTATTACCTGTTCGAAGGAGTGGTGCCTAAGACTTCAGTTAATTGAGCAAATACTTTAAACGTTTCTGTAAATATCGTTCTTCTGTGTGTGGGGGGGCAAAGATTCATGACAAAGTCTACAGTTTTCCCCACATGTCCCATTTTTCTTTCTCTACATGTGATCGTTGCGTGATCTTTTGTTAGATGCATTTTGATTGGATGCAGTCACAAACAGCTGCATCGAATAGTGAATCGTGAGGACCAGAAATTCCGACTTAATCTGCCAATGGTGAAGAGGAGAGGAGCGGATCGTAACCCTTGGCTTGCGAAGATGGTATTTAACATACATTGAGCGATTGTCAGCCCAGTCACGCCAATCCCTTTTTTCTGGAGGGAGGGGGGGGGGGGGGGGGTCGTGCCGAGTGCGCCCCGCCTGGATCCGCGCCGGAATGTGCATAAAATTAAACATATATATATTGTATTGGTATTTCCAACAGTCAGTGTTTAAACATTAGAAAAACATACAGTACAAAACATACATAGATAAGCATGGGGCCCCTATTCTCGTGGGCCCCCGGGCAACTGCTCAGCGTGCCCATGCGTTAAGATGGTACTGAATACACACCTCTGCAACATCCCTCCAATGTTAATGTTAAAGATTTACAGACCACGCTGGACGCAATGTGATGATAATACCTTGCATGACCCTTTGGGTCTGGTCCTGGCCAGGTAAGCGTTGATCCATGTCCGTTTGTATAAACATGTACTATATATGCACGCGCTACAAAATAGTCCTAAAACCTGATAACGTTAAATGGCTAAAGCATTTGGTTTTGCAGTTTCTAAGAAAAAGGTTAAATATTAATATGAAAAGTTATGGATAACAGACGACGGCCACTAAATGATAATACTTCACTTGGCCGTTTTGGCCAGTTGAGCTTACAAACATGCTAATTTCAAATAGCTAAGCATCATAGAAATATTAAAAAACCAGAAGAAATAAGGTTTGGTAAATAAGAAAGAGCAATGAAGTGAGTGATTGTTGTTTAACGCCAAACGAGCAATACGAAGAACTTGCTATTTCCATGAACTCTGGAAAACCTTACAAAAATACTAATTTTGACAAAGAAGACATTTTGGCAAATCACTGAATATTCCGATAAATGAAGAAAATTGTGAATTATCTACTTTATATTGGATACCAAAATTTCAGAAGAGTCAATATTTAGACAGGTATATTCACGGTTCTTCTACTTGTTCAACAAAAGAACTATCTATAACTATGACTAAAATTTTGCATGCAGTCAAAGGAGGACTACTATCATACTGTGAACAAGTATATTAGCGTGGTAACATCAATCAAAAGCACCGCATCGGTGGCGTAATGGTTAGCGTGCTCGCCTCGAGTGCGGTAGATCATGAGTTCGAGCCCCGATCAGGTCAAACCAAGGATTATAAAATTAGTATATGTTGCTTCTCCACTAAGCACGCAGCATTACAGAGAAAGAGCAAAGATTGGTTGGCTCAGAATCAGAATAATGTGTCCGAATGGAGTGACATTTCTACCCGCGGACTGTTGTTTCAGTGAGCTAGCACTATAAAAATAAAACTCAGCGTGTTGGTCTAGAACAAAGCGGACCTCATCATCATCTCATTGATAATTAACTTGTTCTCGCCATAATATAACTGAAAAAAATGCTGCATTGGCATTAAACAGCAATCACTCACTCACTCAATCAATCAAAAGTGGATACTGAAAGAAGGGGATAATTTTAATTCTCGAAAATGTCATCTAGCCAAATATTTGACTTTTTTACCTTTTACACTTTCATTTCCTCTTTAAAGTAAATTATTCACAACGCATTTTACTTTAAAAAATGCTGGCAACGTTACAAGTTTATAGTGTTGGATCACGAATTAACTTATCTTGTCAATCACGAAACGAAAGGTAAAAAGTGCTACTCATAAAATGAAGTCATCAAAATGTTGGAGTTCCTTATCGATAACATATATTTGTCGAGTTCGAATGGCACATTTTTCAACAGATCATAGCTAGGCATGCCTATGGGAACAAACTATGCCCCTCTCCTCTCCAATTTGCTCTATACTCCTATGAGTCTGAGCTTATGCAAAAACTTATCAAAGACAAAAAAAAGTAGAGAGGCTTAAGCCTTTAATCTCACTCCCAGGTATATTGATGATGTTCTGCCAACATGGACGAACTTTGATAACTGGTTTCCTTTAATAGAGATTTCGCGAAAACTGACGAACGAACGTATCTTCCCGTAACATAACGAAAAAATGCTAAGTTACGTAAAGATCTTTTGAGGGAGACCTTCAATTGCAACATTTGTCTTCAATTGTTCATTTAGTTTAAGTGATTAGATATATATTGTTTTTCATTTCGATGTTTAAAACAGCTAAACATTAATATCACTGGCCAAATAATGGTTTCACAGTGACATTACCAGTCTGCATACAAAATACATATTTTCCTGAAATGATATTTATAGATATACTTCAAGGAGGGGTGCTTTTCAAATTTATTTATATATTTTTTAAATATTTCTGATTTAAATTTTCGCACAAATAAATAATCTTGCCCGACTTGGGAGGAAAAAACTAATCTGACTAATGAAAATCAAGCAGTATAATACCTATGTAAAACTGGATATTGAATGGAACATTTCTGATTTCATATATAAAGAAAAATAAATGATTCCATTCTTCCAAAACTTTCCTGTCCCATGGTAAAACATTAGTCCCTTTTAGGCTTATTTATACGTTTTCGGCGACCATTGCCCGTTCGTCACGTGCAAAAAATCTATTGTTTTTATTAAATAAGGGTAATAACAAAATTACCGAACACCGAACAATCTTCCAAAGGGAAAGGCAAAACTCATATGTCAATAAATAGACACAATCAGTCAACAACCGGAAAACTGGGAAAACCGCAATGGCCCTGACTTCGTACAGGCATTTCCAAAGAAATGGTGGGTTGAATCAGATTTTACGCCGCCAAACATCCCGCTTCCATTACAGTTAAAAGGTTCCAGTTGTCAATATAACAGCATTTTTAACAATACTGTGACAAATTAGGTATAATAGTAGTCAACGCGGTATTTCTTGAAAATCCATCATTTATTATCGTCTCTGCAGAACGATTTAACTAAACGGTCATCTTCTTACACAATTTGATTTCAAATAAGATGTTGAATGACGTCATGCCTAAACCACGATTACTTAATCCTTATCTTGATACATTTTTTCATATTTACTTTATGAAAATCCATCGTTTATTATCGTCTCTGCAGAGACAGAATAATTTTTGACAAGATCTTGGTATCGGAACATAAACTTTTAAAGAAATCGAATAAGGCGAATCTTTTTATAGCCCTGGTCCAGTAGCCTGTTTCTCAGAAAAAGATGACGTTTCAAGAAATCAGAATAATTGCTACTGGCTCTTGCATAGCGAATCAATTGCGAGAAGTAAACATCATATGCAGGAGAAGCTGGTATATTGCTGCACATATTTGGAAAATTTATGATTTTAAAATTGAAGTCATCCCGTTTATCATAAATGTTATTACTGGGTTGACCACTGTCGTCAAATTCGAGGTATATGTCCAAAATTGATGCGGACGAAGCTGTATTTATGGTCTCTTTAATTTCCAGCTTTGGAGGATATATCAATGGAAGAAATTCTGCAAATCTAGGATTATTGATAGATAAAACATCATCAATATACCTGTATGTGAAATTAAAGGCTCTAGCTTCATGAATCTTTTTATGTTTTACAAGATTTTGAAGAAACTCCGATTTATATGATTATAAAAATAAATCGGCTAGAAGAGGGGCACAATTCGTACCGATTGGTATGCCTACGACCTCCAGAAACAGTGCCCCTCCAAAGGAGACAAATATGTTATCGATGAGGAACTCCAGCATACTGATCACTTTTTCCTCAAATAAGAGAAATGCCTTAAAAAATCGACTGTATACTAGTTTAACTCCGTCACTTTTTATTGAAGTTCCTGAACTAAGCCAGGAGTGGTCATTTATATGTGTTAGGGATATCGAATTTACATATTTCTAAGATTTTTCTATTGAATGTTTGAACTGTTCCGACAGTGTGATATATATTTTTTCATTTTATTATAGGTTATGAAAACAAAAAACAGCTGAGTTGCAATTATCAAAAAAAATATGGTTGTGATCCGTCTTCGTAATTAAAATCGTCAAAATGACATACAGTCGAAATGATATCAAATGGTGACTTGCTTCAACATAATTTAAAATATACCTTGAAATTCTTTAAACCTTTTTTCATCACATTCACGATCTTTTATTACATCACGTTCACGATCTTTTATTACAACAATATTTCACTCTTGAAAGTGTACATTTTTTCCTGTTCTAGTTAAAGGCCTTTATCAGTTTACATGTAATGCAGTTAGTACGCATTTAAACCACAGATGGATGCTAAGTGACGACAATAGCTAATTTTTGTTTTAATACTTGAAAACAATTATTTGTAAAATAATTTATTGTATTATTTCTATTAAAAACTACAGAAAATATTATTAGTGTCATAAGTTTGATGAAAATCCAAAAATATTTTAACAGAGAAAGTGTGTTTTTAAATGAATAAATAGGGTAATTTTCAACAGTTGACATAATATATATTATTTCTGTCACAATAGTGTAATTGCGATGAGATGTTTGTTGGATACTCTTTTCTATACTAAGGTCTAGAATACCACAACAAATAAATCGAACAAAGATCTAATTTTAATTCTAACATGACGTCCCGCAGACCACTCGCCACGGTATTTTAGAAGGACGCTGCGCCCTTGATGCCCTTGGTCGCGCCCTACTGCCCCTAGTACCATATCCAAAACGCCCTCGTTCCTTTTTCGTAAGTTTTTTAAAACTTCTACTAAAGCTGCCTTTCTCTTGTTGAAAATATCGATCGATGTTTATGATCTGCCAATTAACAGATTACATCACAAAATTTAACACCTGTTGTATGGTCTGACTGTAGTTAATTACAGGTGATCAAAGGCAATTAACCTTAATTTGCCATCATTCATTTTGGTGAACCACATTAATAAAATAATTGAAGTGTCGGCGGCTTGTAGTGTTCAGCTTGGTACACTACTCATTCTCAAGATTAGTGTCACCGCCCTTACGCTAAGACCAACACGTCAATCAGATCGTTCCACTCGGTACAAGCAGTTATTTATTTAATAAAGTGAAAAATAGGTGCCAATATAATAAAATATGGCACATTCGTTGCATGTTATTGACGTACAATTTTTATTTCTAATGACATTAGAAAATATGTATTTTGTACATCACGGTAACTACGTGCTAAAAATAGCAACCAAGTTCAGAATAACTTTTTATTGACTCTTGCATATTCGGTTACTTTAATTTAATTGAAAGATGGAAAAAGTTTGAATATACCGTAACTGCAAATAAGTGGTTGTCATCTCCGATTTTCTTCTATATAATTCATGTAAAACAACTTTTTTCAAGAAAGTATACCGAGATAATTTCTTGACAAATTTTGCCGAAATTTTCGCTCACAAATTTAAGATTAAATGAGCGAATGTGTAGTGTGTGTTCGGATGAAGTTGAGGACGAAAGCAGCTCATGTTTTATTACGGTGTCCCCTTTATAGTACTTTTAGAGATAATTTATTTAATATTGCTTGTACTTTTAATGGATTTTTTTTTGTCTTTTAATGATAATCAGAAACTAGTGTTTTTATTCTCAGATTTTAATATGATAAGGATATAAGCCAAGACCTGGACCTGTAATTTAATTTTAAATGAAAGAAGAAATGTTTTATATTGTAAATAATGTTGATTTTGTATATATATATGTATGTAATATATTGATATAATATTGTTTTATATATTTGTGCTATAGATACTGTTTTAATTATAGTCTCTTATAATTCTGTAAAGAATGGCTCTCTAATTTATTGTTGTATGATTGTTTTATATGTGTATTATGACCTGTAATTGAGAGATGAGATTTAAATAAAATATTGAATTGAATTGATTGAATTGCTAAATGTGTTGAAGTTTGTTGTTATAATCTTCATATCATTGTCTTATTTTAAATCACAAAATTATATGAAGATTATGAGGACAAACTTAATAGGGATAGCGAATTTACATATTTCTACGATTTTTCTATTGAATGCTGGAACTGTTCCGACAGTGGGATATATATTTTTTCATTTTATTATAGGTTATGAAAACAAAAAACAGCTGAGTTGCAATTGTTACAAAAATATGGTTGTGATCGTCTTCCGTAATTAAAATCGTCAAAATGAAATACAACCAAATTGTATTCAAATGGCGACTTGCTTCAACCTCATTTAAAATATACCTTGACATTCTTTCAAACTTCTACATCACGTTCATGATCTGTTATTACAACACTATTAATATATTTCACTCAAGTGTACATTTTTTCCCTGTTCTAGTTAAAGGACTTTATCAAACAGAATCATACAGTTTACATGTAATGCAGTTAATACGCATTTAAACGACAGCAGAATATTTCTATTTTCCACACCTTGTGGTGTGGGGTCGCTATTGTGCATGCGAAATATTAATTGCAAACACCATTGACTGGCTATATGCTGTCTGTTTAGAATTTTTTTTCTCGATCGACAGTTCAGAAACTAGAAAACAATATGATGAATGTTGTCTGTTAATCTGGCCAAATGGATCAAAACTTGGTAGGAAGGATCCTTGGAAGGTCTTCTATAAAGATTGCTCATTTAGTTCGAATCCGTTAACAAACATGGCCGTCACCGGCCATTCTTGTTTTTGATTGGTTGATTTCTAAAACATATTCTCCTCTCAAACCACTTTCCCAAATGAACTGAAATTTGGTAGGAAGCATCTATGGAAGGTTCTCTATAAAGATTGCTGTCCCCGATAACCAAAACATTTTGACCATTGGAATGAAATTGCGCATAATATTCTTACTACATAACACTTCGAGTTCCCGTTGTACAGGAAGGTAGAAGAAACACTATATTTTTCATGTATATGACAGAAACTTGTGCTTTCTTTTGATATTTTAGAGAAAACGTTAATGTTCTGAAGAATTAATTGTTGAAAATGTCAAATTCTATCTTCATTGATTGAAAACTTATTAAATATTAAATTTCTCATTTGTAGTGCAACAAATCAGACATAAATTTAAAATCCAGATAGTAGATAAAATGGAAGAAAAGCGTCAAAGAAATTCCTACCTGTCATTCCGTGTGACATAGATATGATCTGAGTTCCCGATAGCATCTGTTGTCCAGATAGCCGGTTGTAGGGTGTGATTATTCATCTAAAGATAGTTTAAAAATTCTAAATTGATGCAATAATCAGATGGACTTAATAACACAGAGAAACCAACAAGCGTCACCTGAGGGTCCAGCAAATCATATGTGTGTGAAATTTTGTCAGAAATTAAAGATGTAAAATATTTCAAAGTACTATAAACTGAAACTGTAATTAAGTTAACTTTTTGCCAAATATGGGGGGAGGGGGCAAAAACATCAATATTCTTTGTAACTAATGAACAATTAAATTATAAGTTGCACGTTCAATGCTGATATTGTCAAAATTTACTTAAAGACAGAACCTTGTTAAAATCAAGAAATAGTATTTATCCTGCTTTCATTTTCATTTTTGTATGATAATTACAGTAGGTGCATAGAAATACATTTTTGTAGAGTTAAGGTTATTGTTATGGTGTTTAATGCCACTTTCAATAATATTTCAGGTAAATATGTGGCGGTCAGTTTTATTTGTAGAGGAAACTGGAGTACCTGGAGAAAACGACAGACCTGTCGCAAATCACTGACAAACTCAATCACATAATGTTGTCTCGAGTACACCTCGCCATCTGCGGGATTCCAACTCGTAATTTTAGAGGTGAAAGGCACTGATTGCACAGGTACATGTAGTTGTTAATCCAACTACCATACGATCACCACCACGACGGTTCCTACATTGTTGCATCACCCTTCTGTAGTATATACAAATAACAATCTCCTGATACGCAATGTAATATCTTTACATATATAAATTAAAACAACAGATACAAGTGCACAGTTGGCTGTTTAATATCAGACTGATGATTTTTAGTACAACACGGAAAGAATTGAACTTTTAACCTTAAACCTAGATAACATAGTATAATTCACTTGACGACATCAATTTTATCTTTAGTCTCTTGAAATAATAAGTCAGATTAATGTCTTTAGCACTTTAGTATTAATGTCCTGACAGAAATGAAGCTTGAAAAAAATGAAAAAAAAATATAAAGTTCGCACAATTGTTTTTCCTTTTTTTTCTTTTTTTTAAATCCACGAAAAGTAATTGATTAATAATCCACTACTATAAAAAAGAATAAAAAAAATACACACATAAATATGTACAGATGAAGTATTAAATATACTTCTGGGCAACCAGATGATTATGCCTCATATTTCACAAGTTACCCATTTAATCATTTGCGGACATAATCTTTCAAATAAGATGGTTCTCTTCGATTACATTTTGGGTATTGCCTTATCGGAATGTCCGTTGATTGCGGCGCTGATTTAGTTTGGTGATTTTGTGGCTTGATTTCATTGTCATCTCTGACCGGAATTTCAATGTCTCCATCATATTCGTTTTCAGTTGGTTCTGTGTCAAGTTTGTCCATGTAACATCTCCTAATGTGATCTATATGTCGTCGCACTAATGTTCCGTTGGTGAGTTCGATCTTGTAAGACACTGGTCCAGTTTTAGCTAATACTTTTCTGCTTATCCATTTTGTTTTAGAATCTTTGACAAAGTTTCGCATAAACACATTGTCTCCTTCTTTAAAAAGACGTTCCGTTGCTGTACGATGTCTTATACCATTGACGTGCATGTAGTTTGCAAATTCAGAGCTTGTAAAACTACCTCCAGTGTCTGTTACACTAACATCAGGTAAACCATGTGGCGACAACAACGTAACGTCGTGGATATATTCTCCTATCTGACACCATTGTAATTTACTCTTTTCAAAACCCTTGAAATGCTACTTTAAATAGTTATTTTTTTATGATTTTTAAAACAAATGTTTTTCAACCCTTTTTTTTTTTTATTTCTCGGTGTTTTCATTTAATTAAAAAAGCACAGTAATTACTAAGAAATAAGCCGCTTAAAATAATATGATCAGCTAAAAATAACGTAGTCGGGAACGTTTAGATTTTTTATCGGTTGTATTTTCCATTTGCGTATGGTGTAAATAAACGGTTATTTTTCATTGGATGGAAAGAATTACGTAACCAATTGTCATTTTTCAATAAGCAGGAGCTCTATGGAAACGATCGTAAGTATTTTTTCAACAATTTTTCTACTTTGTCCCGGCGTTTTTTTGCTCATGAAAAACTTCTATTACTTGCCGTCCTATGTTTTGCCTGTATTTCTGCATAGAAGTCAAAAGAAGTCAGAATGTAATTAATTCAAAATCTCAGCTTTCCAGTGATACCAAGGATTTATATAGTAAGAAGGATATGAATCTCGGGAGATTTAACATAGATTGTATGTAAGTATGCTGCGTGGCGAGATTACCCATAGTGCAATTCGTTGACGATGCGCGTGCCTTGATTAACGGTGGAAATTTCATCGCTTCAACATTTTAAACTAGTGTTTGTAAGTATATAAAACCATAATTACAGGAATAAAGTGAAAATATTTGTTCTAAATACCAATCATTGATAAAGTATCGACTTTTTGTAGATGTATATATTAAGAATTGAATGCATTCTTTTGAGGCTTCATTGGGGTATGAAAGCGTTGACCGAAGTACATTTTCAATGAAGTTTCATTGGGGTATGAAAGCATTGACCGAAGTACATTTTCAATGAAGTTTCATTGGGTTATGAAAGCGTTGACCGAAGTACATTTTCAATGAAGCGCTTCATATTGAAAATGTAGTTCGATCAACGCTTCCATACCCCAATGTATCTTCAAAAGAATGCATTCAATTTTTATTATTATATTTAAATCACACCAAAATTTAATATAGTTGAATTTTTGGTTGTGAATTTTATTTGTGTTAGATTATTTGCTATTGGAAATTACTACACCATTGATTGTTTACATCTGACGTCGTCATGGAGGCACGTGCAAGTTCGGATTTGAGTTTCATTGGGATGTGAAACATCTCTTTTATTATCATGTGACCACTTCATAACCAATCATATTGTAACATTTCAATGAAAAACGGAAGTAATGTAATTATTCACCCATATCTCATCAATAATTGACATTAATCGATTTGCCCTTTTGACGTTCATGGGCTGTCAAAGCTCGAATTTAAATTTCAAACTCCTCTTCACTCATCATACCGAATATTGAAGCGGAGCCGTCATTTTTGTGATAATATAATATGTTTCAATGTTAAGTAGGAGTTTTATTGAAAACAGTGCTCCCAATTTGTATTTATTAAGAATTGCTTACATCATTTGACAAAATGGCGGCGTTCTGAGCGGAACTCGGGATGGCCTATTTAGAAATCAATAAACTGCAATGTTTACACGAAATTGACATACCAAAGTGTATAAATGTGTGGTTAAGTCTCCCAAACAACGTTCGGAGACTTATTGTTTTTGCTCCGTTTCTTATTATTATTAATATTAGTAGTAGTATTCTTCTCCTCCTCCTCCTCCCCTTTCTTTCTTTCTTTCTTTCTTTCTTTCTTTCTTTCTTTCTTTCTTTCTTTCTTTCCGTGGCACATGAACTTGTCCACGGCAGATCTCAGGAACTACTCGACAGGATTTCATGAAACTTGGTGGAGTTATAGATATATGTTTCTAGTTGGTCCTAAAGTTTTCAACTTTGTGGTAAATTCGGTCAAAGTCATATTTTGAGGGGTTCAAAGAGGATGGGGGCTACTATAGAATCCTATGGGATAGTTGAAATTTCGTACATTAATGTTGATAACTTCTAAATAGATAATGATAGAGACATAACATTTTACATAGTGATAAGTCACCATTAGAGGAGCAATTCTGCGTTTTCAAAATTTACAAAATGTCTGCCATTTTCAAAATGGCTGTCAAAACACGGCATAGAAAATGGGTGGTAAAAATTCACATTGTCCGATATCATCAAAATTTGATATGTGGGTAGATAATGATGTCCCGAATTAATTCCCGAGATTGAACAATTTCTACCGATCACCATTTTCAAAATGGCCGCCACAATACCGCAAAAAATTCAACATTGTCCGATATCATCTAAATTTGATATGTGGGTAGATTATGATGTCCGTACATTGAAAAATTTCTAGCGGTCGCCATTTTCAAACTGGTCTCCACAAGGCCGCACAATTTCAACATTGTCCGATTTCAACGACATTTCATATGGGGGTAGATTATGATGTCCCGAATAGATTCCCGACATTGAAAAAATCATATCTTGTTATTATTATTATTATTAATCTCTTTATTCTCTTTCTCCTTTCTTTCTTTGGCACATGAACTTGTCCACGGCAGTTCTCAGGCACTACTGGACAGAATTTGATGAAACTTGGTGGAGTTATAGATATATGTTTCTGGTTGGTCCTAAAGTTTCAGCTTTGTGGTAAAGGGGGTCAAATTCATAGTTTGACGGGTTCAATGGGGTGGGGGTTACTATAGAATCCTATGGGAAAGTTGAAATCTCATACATTAATGATGATAACTTCTAAATGGATAATGATAGAGACATACAATTTGACATGGTGATAGGTAACCATTAGAGGAGCAATTCTGCCTTTCAAAATTTTCGAGATGTCTGCCATTTTCAAAATGGCTGCCAAAACATGGCATAAAAAATGGGCGGTAAAAATTCAACATTGTCCGATATCATCAAAATTTTATATGTGGGTACGTATATATTAATGATGTCCCGAATTGATTTCCGACATTGAAAAATTTCTACCGGTCGCCATTTTCAAAATGGCCGCCACAATACCGCAAAAAAATCAACATTGTCCGATATCATCAAAATTTGATATGTGGGTAGATAATGATGTCCCGAATTGAATCCTGGCATTGAACAATTTCTACCGATCGCCATTTTCAAAATGGCTGCCACAATACCGCAAAAATTCAACATTGTCCGATATCATCAAAATTTGATGTGGGTCGATAATGATGTCCCGAATTGATTCCCGACATTGAAAAATTTCTACCGGTCGCCATTTTCAAAATGGCCGCCACAATACCGCACAAATTCAACATTGTTCGATTTCAACGACATTTCATATGTAGGTAGATTATGATGTCCCGAATTGATTCCTGACATCGATAAATTTCTACCGGTCGCCATTTTCAAAATGGCCGCCACAATACCGCACAAATTCAACATTGTTCGATTTCAACGTCCTGAATTGATTCCCAAAATCGAAGAATTTCTACCGGTCTCCATTTTCAAAATGACCGCCACAATACCACAAAAATTCAACATTGTTCGATTTCAAAGGTAGTTTTTAATTTATTTTTTAAACCGGTTGTCAGTGGCCGGTTTGGGAGACTTCATAATCGTTAGATTATAATCATATCTTGTTTAGGGTGTATTCAATGTATACCACAAAACTTGGCGTGATTAGTTGCTTTGTTTTATCATTTTTGATATGCTTTCAGATGTATAAATTTCAACTTTTTTTATTTTACGCGTATGAGGAGTGATGCAGAAAAAATCCTGGAGCAGATCCAGGGGGCGCACCCGGGACGCGCCCCCTCCCCCTAAAATTGGAAAAAAATATGATTTGTTGGCGTAAAATCGTGATTTTTCACACAAAATACCCCAAAAATTTTCGCGCCTCCCCCTGCTCGGCGCAATTTTTTTATGTCCGCCCTCTGAATTCAACGCGAGTAGCTTAAAATCTCGCCACGCGAGGTAAAGCGAGAAAATACGAGTTTCATATCCTTCTTACTATATAAATCCTTGGTGATACCAAACATGACACTTAACACTTAGCGCATCGAAGCGCAAAACAAATAATTGAGAGTTGGTTTCCCGTGGTGTCCCTTATTTTTGACTTCCGGAAGCTAAACGTTTATTATGTTCCTTGAGGAGCAAGCACCTGTTCAGATTATAAAAGAAATACACAACAAACCGATATGCATAAGGGAACGACCATTTAACTTGAAGGGGGGGGGTTATGGTTTTTTTCTAAAAAAAATATTCTGATTCCCAATGTTGCTGAAAGGAATATTCTGATATTAATGGAGGAAAAATAATAATAATCTGATTCAGAGTTTTTGTCATATAACCCAATGTTAAATTTTGGAAAAAAAATTCGCGTTTTGCGCGACAAAGAAAAAAAATATTCTAACTATTGTGTTGTCCGAAAAAAATATTCTGAACGAAATAAATAACCATAACCCCGCCCCCCTCCTTTCAAGTTAAATGGTCGGTCCCTAAATACAATCGAAGGTAGATCTTAGCGAGCATATTTCACCTTTTAACACGCTGAACATTATTTATTTTGTCATCATTTACAAACAAACCAAAAAATAATACAATTCGCAGGATAAAATCATAAATTATTTTGTCAATTTTGGGTTGTTTCAATTTTTGTCACTTCTTCTCTTCTTCCAATGAAGTTCATCCCTCAGTGAGCCTGAGTATTATCGAACTTGTGATATGTACATTCGCCGACAAAGAGGCATGTGATTAAAAACTAAAATGTAATATTTACATTTAAACTGTAAATAAATAAATAGATAAATAAATAAATAAATAAATAAATAAATAAATAAATAAATAAATAAATAAATAAATAAGCTTTATTTAGAGTCGGCATGGTTAAAACAACATACAACATAAACTCTGTTAACCTTTAAACCGACATACACAGACACAGAATAAGTAACAAATAACAAGCATGCAACATACAACTAAAATACAAGACTAAGTTAGCACTACATGTAAAATACTAACAGTTACAAGATAAGGAAAAAAGCAGATTAAAAGCTGATGTTATAAGCTAAGCATACCAAGAGCTAATGTAGCAAACTATGAACAACTAAAAGCTGACATCATGAGCAAAGCAAATTTTTTTTATATGCACAATAAATAAAAACTGGTTATGACCTTAATGGTAGAAATTTAAACAAATTTAAAAGTCAGCACAAACTGAACATTTCCATACATTTCCATTCCAAGATTTTAAAATATTCTTAAACTGATTAAAATTGGAATTTTTTCTAAAATCATCAGGTAGGTCATTCCATAAAACAGCTGCTGCATATTTAAAACTATTCTTACCGTAGGTAGATGTTCGCACCCTAGGTACATGTATATCTACAATATTGGAATATAAAATTATATTTACAATCTTTAAAAATAACTAAATCATGTAAACAAGATGGTGAAAGTTTGCTTAAAATCTTAAAACATTCAATAGCCATGGTACGCATTCTTCTAACTTTCAGAGATGGAACGTTAGCTTTTTCTAATAACTCATCATATGTGCTCTCATAGTCCTCCTCGTACATAAATCGTAAAGCCCTCGCCTGGATTTTTTCTAATTTAGAGATATTACTTTTATTGCAAAAATGCCACGCCAAAGGACAAAAATTAAAATTAGACAAAATGAAAGTATGAAAAATTGTTAATTTATTTAATTTTGAAAGAAAACAGCCAATGCGCTATAAAACATTCAACTGTTGAGAAGCTTTACGACATACATTTTTAATATGATAATTGGAATTAATATCTATTCCTAATAATTTTACAACTTCATCACAAGTAATTTCAGCTGACTCTATTTTAAATACTGGTGTCTTGGCATGCGTTTTATTGCCAACTGCAATGGCTTGAAACTTATCTGGATTAGCCTGCATACAATTGAATTTGAACCAGTCTATCAATACTGAGCTTTCTTTTTCAAGTATATCAATTAATTTCTCATAATTATCATTTACATAAGACAAGGTGTTATCGTCAGCATAATTATACAATGTACCATATTCATGATCATCTGTATCTGTAGACGAACTTCTGCCAATCAAGGCACACCTCAATATGAGAGGAAGGTTAATCCACCACCATAATAATTACGACGCGTAAAATATATAGTATATATAAAAGTCATTATCTAGTATATATAAAAGTCACTATCACCACAGTATAAAACACATAATATGCCAATCCACCACCATAATATAGCAACGCGTAAAATAAATATTTACAAAAGTTCCTATCACTGTCACATAAAGCGACTCGTAAAATATGTATATAAACTGGTTATTATAAAACTAACAGATAAATAATCTAAAATCTGAAAGATTTGAAAAAGTGGGATTTTATCTAAAATCTAAAATCTAAAATCTAAAAGATTTGAAAAAGTAGGATTTCCCGGTGGATGGATAGCTGTATTAAAAGAAGTGAATGCTTACACATGAGCCAGCTCCACCTCATCCTTGAAGCTATCACTGCTAGCTATATAGTACAGTACAGACTAGTTCCTAGCATTTGAATTTCGATTTTAAATGTATATGTGGGATAATGCTTGGATAAGGATATAAAGAGGTAGAGGCGTTAAGGTGCAAAATTAGCCCCACATTATATTAAAAAATGATGCTCGACAAAGAATAAAAAAAAATACTAATTTAATTGTTAGATAAACAAATTTTCAAAAAATATAACTTTCCGTGAAATTGGGTGCTTTATGACGTCATAATGACATCATAATTAGACGGATAATGCTAAAAATGGAATATAAATGACATATGTAATGTACATTTTAGCTATTTTATATACCTCCACAGTCTTCCACCAACACCAAATTGAGCAGTTGTTTTGAGTATAGAGGGTTAATGATTATATCAACATATTTTGTTGGTGGAGGATTGTGGAGGTTGTTAAATATTAAATATATAGCAAGATCCTTAAAATCAATATTTTCACTCTTCTGATTGTATATATGAGACCATTATATACACAATCTGTACATTTCATGATTCATTTCAAGTAATGAAATTCATCAGTAAATAACTTATGTTTCTGTAAATAATTGTATTTATTTTAGATACAGTTTGTGTACATTGAAGCCAAGAGAAAAACTCAGTGCATGTAATCCGGCGTCAATGCCATAAAAAGAACTGGGGACTATAAGTGCCATATATGGCCTCATATTTAATGAATCATTATCTCAGAACATATTTGATTAAAATTTGATGTGCTTTATATTATAGACGAGATCATACTTTTGATGTTAAAACTTGCTTCCAACAAAATCGATACGTATTTGACGTCACTGTGACGTCATGAGCGTTATTTTTTTTCTGTATTTCGTGGAATTTTGCCCGCTATATTTGGACGGTTTTCGAAGAAATTAAGTACCTCCACAATCGTGCACCAGAAAAATATTTTACCAGTTTATTAAAATAAATAAAACACAAATACAGGTACTGTTAAAATATTTTTTTGGTTTCACGAGGTGTTAAATTTCTTGAAAAACGACGGGAAAATGTTCAAATATTCCAAGCGCTTAGATAACGTTTTGATATTTGAGAAGCAATCTTTGCCGTAAAAAACGATGGTATGTCGGCAAGTAACAGTTTTATACAAATGTAAGATAAAAATAAAAATAAACACCACTTCATCCAAAATAGATTTTTTTCATTAACCCCCAATTATTGATTATATATTTTCTTCCGGGATACTGAAATAGTTATTACTACAGGGATACGGAGGTAACGGGTTTAATGGTCTATCGATGCTACTTCTAAAATGAAGAAAAATAGTTTGATCCAAATGGAGTAGATATTTTTTGGGCACAATCCAACAAATAGCTCTAACATTATGACCCAAAGGTGTTTTATGTTATGCACTACATACACAAACGTTTGATCCATCATTTGTCCATTGGAGGTTAGGTGTTTAACACCACTTTCAAAAATATTTCAGTTACTACTTTTGTGGCGGAAATTGGAGTACCCAGAGAAATCTACAGACCTGTCGCAAGTCACTGACAAACTTTATCACATAATGTTTTATCGAGTACACCTCACCATGAATGGGGTTCAAACTCACAACTTAAGTGGTGATAGGCAATGATTGCACAGGTAGTTGTAAATTCAACTACCATACGACCACGATGGTTCAAGTTCAGTTAAGATGAAAGGTAATTGTTTTATTGATATTGATGGAATTTATGATTATCCCTGTTTATAAACTTTCTTTTCATATCAATCAATGAACAGAATTGGTTTGCTGTAAGCAGGCTTTTTGTTGGGGTTCATTGGATGGAATTTGCAGACACAACGTTAGGCATATCAGAACAATACCCTTTTTTTTGCCACCAGACTGGGATGGTTGACCACTGAATTCACATCACATTTTCATAAATTATATAAAGTTTCACCTTTTGCGCCCAAATTAAACTTTTAACTTCTATCAGTTCCATTTTCTTAAATCAATCTCCAATGGACAAATGATGGATCAAAAATTTGTGTATGTAGTGCATTGAAAATGCGTTCTGTCATGTGAATAAGTTATTGTTTGCATGATTGACAGTCAATATTCATCATATCGTTTTCTAGCTTCTGAAATGTCGATCGAGAAAAAAATAAAGTATTCTAGACAGGCAGCAAATAGCCAGTCAATGGGGTTTGCAATTAATATTTCGCATGCACAATAGCGACCCCACACCACAAGGTGTGGAAAATAGAAATATTCTTCTGTGGATTAAATGCGTATTAACTGCATTACATGTAAACTGTATGATTCTGTTTGATAAAGTCCTTTAACTAGAACAGGAACAAAATGTACACTTGAGTGAAATAGTGTTGTAATAAAAGATCGTATTAAAGAATGTCAAGGTATATTTTAAATGAGGTTGAAGCAAGTCACCATTTGATATTAATTCGGTTGTATTTCATTTTGACGATTCTAATTACGGAAGACGATCACAGCCATATTGTTTTTGATTGGATTAAAATTATAGCTGTATAATAATGTATAATATCTTATTATTATTAGAATCCTAACATGACTGCGAATAAAATAACAAATGGCTTCCTCTAGGACAACGCCGACTTTATGTGAAAGGGACACCAGACAGCTATGAGGAACGAATTTAATACATCCCTTAGCGCGGGATGTAAAGGACACACTCCTTACACGTAAAAGAAAACTTACAGCAGATTCTGATAGCAACAGTTTATTGGGAGTGTTGTTGTTGGTTTGTCACGAAGCAAAATAATATCTACCATCTCCTCTTTTACTAGTGACAATCAAAACAATCATACATAGACTCATGGCAGCGACACACATTTTACCTACACGATTAATCATATGGTTGTAAACTTGTTCTCATCATAAATATATATGAAATACTTGATTGTAAAACAATTATCTATCGACAACCACTTTCTATGGGATATCTGATTCCAAGGCTTGTTATCAGTTTATTAAATAAAAAAAATAATTCTCACATGGTCCTAGCTAAAATCGGTACACATTAAACATTTTGCTTCACACCATATCGCAAAATATTTCCATATTATAAAAAAAAGCGATTTTTAAATATTGGACTTCTCTCAACCCGCACCTTGGAATTTTTTTTTTATAGATTTGTGATGGTTGTCTGTAAAAATGTACTGGAATATATTATCGCATTGGCTGTCGTTAAGAATAAAGTACGGTTAAAAAAGTGCTTAACAAATTTTCAAATATGACAAAGTTCTATTGTCCAAATAAATCTATCTATTACTTCATTAAGATTAATACTAAAATTTCGACCAGTTTTCGACGATCAATGTTAATAACTTTCTGAATTGATGTCCCATTGATATTAATAAGTTTCTGAATTGGAAAAAATAAGATTTTTTTTATTTTTCACACGAAATACCCCAAAAATTTTCTTAAGTTCGCCCCCCTAACTTGAAGTCCTTTATCCGCTCCTATTGACCTCAATATGTACATTATCAATGTCATAGCAAACGATGAATCCAAAATTGGTCTGTGTGAGATATATTTTTTAAATGATTAAAACTTTGTTAAGGTGACGAAAAAATGAATTAACAATTTGAACGTGAAATAATAGATGTGGTACGTAGTTCTTACATTTAAAGATGACATTTTTAGATCAGATTTCATGAGATCATTCATGCAATTTCAGCATCATAATATAACTTCTGACAAATTAAGCGATCAAAATAATGAGAAATTTTATAACGTGAAACAAACCGTCGAAAACAGTAGACCGTCGAAAATGGGTGACGTTGCGATATTACTATTCGTTCACTTTAATTTCATAATACAGTTTCGGAACTTGTTTTTATTCCTGAAATCAATCCACATTGCATATTAAGTCAAATTTATGCTTTGTTTATTGAGTTTTATTATGTTTTGTTTTTGTTTTTGTTTTTTAATGATATGCATTATAATACAATGATACGTACGTTCTGTATAATGAAAAAAATGACGTTCACTGCTTTTCATTACCTGAATTTGTCGATCAGCTGTGAGGAATTAGATACACATATTAACTATCTGTATTTATTTCTGAAAAACACACATTGTGAATACATTTTGGAGAAAATTTTATCGACATCTCCCCTTAAAATCTGATTCAACCCACCATTTCTTTTGAAATGCCTGTACCAAGTCAGGGTCATTACGGTTTTCACAGTTTTTCGGTTGTTGACTGATTTTGTCTGTTTATATAATTATGAGTTTTGACTTTCCCTTTGTAAGATTGTTCGGAGTTCGGTAATTTTGTTATTACCTTTATTTACATAGTCCTTGGATATGAGTAGCATAAAAAATATAACGGGTTCTGAAATCACACTTCACTCTTCAGGCTTGGAAAATATTGATATCATGTATTACATGTACAACATAGTTTTGTATTTTTACACCTTAAGACAAACATCTAAAAATTATATTTATTTTCTATGATCTTTTCATGGATTTCCAGTCAATTCGGCCCCAGGTCAAATCGGCCCTAGTCAAATCGGCCTCAAGTCAAAACGGCCCCAAAATGAAAGTCAAATCGGCCACATATTTCAAATTGAATAAAAAATTATGTATTAACATGAATTGTTATTTTTTGCTGAAAGATTCATGTATAATTTTATTTTTCTAGATGAACAGGTTTTTTTTTATGGATGACATTAATTAATGATTAACTTATGACATAATTAAGTGATTAGTAATTTACATAAAATGTCATTGGCGACAATTATATAATTATCTTTATATTGATAATTATTCTCTATTAAATACAGTAAACACAGGTCAAATTCCTTTAAATAAACAACTTCATATACAAGATCAAAATTCAAAAATCAAAGAATGTGAAAAATTGTCATTTTTACGTAATATTTATGATGAAAATGAATGGCCAGCTTATGTAGATAATATTATTTCGAAATCAGATAGATTGAATATCGCCAAATTAAGAATTTGTGCCCATAACCTCGAAATTGAAAAAGGCTGCTATTTTCAAATAAATAGAACTGAAAGATTTTGTAAAATATGCAATGATTTAGAAATTTTAAGATGAAAACCATTTCCTTTGGCAGTGCGAAAAATATAGGAAAGAAAGAGAAATATTATATTAATTTTTTTTCCAAACTTCCATAATGATACAATGAAATCAAAATTATTACTTAACAGTAAATCGGTGCGAATTAACAAATTATGCACAGACTTTATATCAAATTTGTTAAAAATTAGAAAAGATAGTATATCTTAATACAGTTATGTCATAAAATTGTTATTCATGTTGTTAATATAGTATATACTGCATATATACATATCCTTAAGTATTGCTATTGTATTACAATGGGCTTTTACCAATTATTGTAATTGCGTTTTTGCCAATAAAATATTGTCTTGTCTATTGTCTATACCAGAAATTCCCAAATTCTTCCTACAACCTTTGTTAAAAATTCACTTTAAAACATTCACGAAAATTCATCATAGCCAATAGTTAATAGACATAGGGTACGTCAATTTAGCCACTAAGAACCGCAGATCAACTTCAAAAAATGACACTCGGAACGCGGACTTTGGCTACTAGGAACAAACAGAGTATCATTTGTCAATACGATACATATGTCAAACCAAAGACTTTAAATATTGGTATATTTGCTTCTCCAACAAGCATGTAGCACTAGGGAGAAAGAACAAAGTCAGATATCTGTATTTCCATTTGATTTTATATATACCATATATGGGGCCCATTTGACTGGGAACGATTTGACCTGCTACCTTTTCATGTATCAGGCTTATCCAGATCATGATTCATAACATATTAGGTCAAAAAAAAAAATATATGTGTGTTTACTGTCACATGTCAAAAAAATATAGGGTCGGTCGGTCGGCATTAATTATTTTTTTTAAACTGTCGGCAAAACCGAAAATAGTCGTGCCCGGTTCCGGAATCCGATTTCGGTATTTCATTTTCGAAATTTCCGGTAAGCAGCCATTTGCTTTATGACGAGTTACACAGTTTTTCTACCTTCTTTGCTCTCAATTTCGACAAAAAGCTAGCGCTTGAATAAATAAAACATTGCTGCTGATTAAACAACAAAAATGGTTATCCGAATTCTGTGTAAAAATTGATAGGGTCGTTAGCAAAAATTAGGGTGGAATAATTGCCGATTAAAAAGGTTAGGGTCGGCGGCTGAAAAATAGGGTGGGTCGGGTGACCGTAAACACACATATTTTTGTTTGGCCTTAGGCAACAACCATTTGATTTTCAAGGGGGGGGGGGGATTTGATTTTTGGTGTTTTAACGCCACCTTCAGCAGTATTTCAGCTATATCATGGCGACCAGTTTTAGTGGTGGAGGAAGCCGGAGTACCCGGAGAAAACCACCGACCATGGGCAAGCAACTGGTAAACTTTATCACTTGCACCCTTTTTTGTAATCTACAAAGCTGGGCGTGAACCCATGCCGTATTGGTGATAGGCTTGTATGAGCTGTTAGATCCAACGACCTAACTCATTGAGCCATCCGGATTTTCTTAATATGTTTTTCGACATTAAAAAAACCATCCTCTATTAATAGAAAAAAAATATTTGGTATTGGTCAGGTAACAAAATATATATTTTTTTTTTCTTAGATGATAAACAAAAATTGGCTGTAAATAGATATCCATATACCATTTTTAATAAAAATAAATAAGTTATGTTTAGGAACATGAAGATATCATAAACAATTGAAGTATTTGCTTAAGATTAACCCTCATCAAATTAAGCAAAAACAAAAATGAAGTTGTTTCATCTAAAATAAATCATTATACATTGTAGTATGATGAGAAAATAAAACGCTCATTACTTTTAATTACTTCAAATGCTATAAAGGTAATTATCAATAAAGCAAATCCTGATTAACTTTACCTGATTAATTTAAATTTTATCAATTAGGCATTGCTTTTTTTTTAATTTACACTTTATAAATGATCATACATGTAGCAATGAATAAAATGTGCGAAAATATATTTTTATAAGTATTTTTTGGGGTATTAATTCCCACCTTCCTTTTTTAATACCATTATAGGGATGGGTTTTTATCTCTTAAGATCATCATGATCAATATAAAAACAAATGAAATGTATGGCACAAAATACACTAACTTATACTTTTCATTATTGCCCATTGGTTTTTTTTTGTGTTTTTTTTTGTCCTGTTCCCAAGTATTTTTCATCCTTTGAAATACAGAAATTAATTGAATCAAATTTGAATCCTCAAAACCTGCAGGTTCAATTGGCCCAGTTCAAATTTCTATTTCTTCTTAGGGTTGTATTTACCAATACTATTTTGTTTCTTTGACATGCTTTTGACTTTGTATTTGTTGTGTGTATAGGTGTACCTATTATATCTCTTTATTATTATTATGACCTGTTGATATTTATTTCATCCTCTTGGCATTGGGTATTGCTGGTAATTATAATAGTCTGCTTAATATATAGTTTGACTAATTATATATAAATATATACATTGTATATATAATAATGCACTTCTAGAGGTACATAATAATGGACATATTATACAAATGTATCCTTGTGTCATTGTTATGTATTATGATTATATTAAGACTAGTGTAATGATATCTGTATATATTAAATATGGTGATCTTTTTATTTTGTATATTTTAGGTACATAGCTATCGATTTTAACAGTGGTTCAATATCGTGTATGAGGGAGAAGACACATTCAAGACACACAAATTATAGGAGGACTTTAAAAATGGACATTTAAAATTATTTTATAAAAATTATTGTGAAATGTAAATTGTATATGATGGCATTTAGTCTGAAACATACACATAGAATATAAAATTATAGATATATGAAATGATTTTATTTTATTACTTGTGTAGATCATCAGTAACGAAAATTAGTGCAGGCATAGAGAAAGCCATGACAACAAATATAAAACAGAATTTCGGTATATAACAATACAGAACATTCAGATTGAGAATGTATGTCATAGACTAAGAATGAACTTATATGCTCTAATAGGTTAGCAGCTTCTCACATGATATTTGTCTTGGTCATATATGATTGAAATTTGCTCTTGAAATCTGTAGTTTGAAGAAACTTGATATAGAGAAGGCTCTGAAATATTCTTGAAAACAATTGTGTGACTTTTGGGGTCAAGGATAAAGTTTGTTGGTGGCTTGCGACAGGTCTGGAGTATTCCTCCACCAATAAAACTGACCGCCATGATATAGCTGAAATTTGTTGAAAGTGGCGTTAAGCACAATAAAAACCAACATATATGATATGACAAGGTCATATGAAGGTCGTGATGATAAGCCACACATTCTTCATGGCAATACATCTTTATACCAAATTTCATAAGCAAAAGATGACAATATGGACACGAAAATAACCCCAAAATTCATTTATTTGACCTTAATATCCAAGGCATATGAAGGTCGTGATGATACATGACACACCTTCTTATGATAATACAGCTACACACCAAATATTATAAGTCTATGACATAAGATAAAAAAAGTTACAGCCACAATACGAAAATTCCCCTAATATCAATTATTTGACTTTAATATCTAAAGTCAAGTTCGTATGAAGGTCGTGATGATACATGACATGCCATCTTGGGATAATACACCTGCCAAATATCATAAGTCCATGTCAAAATATAAACAAGTTGCAGCGTGTAACTCAGTTAACATGATTTCCCTTGCAGTTGCGGGTATAATCACTCGTCCTCCCCATAGAAGTATTCCATCTTGCAATTGATTTCATGTTTACGGTTAAAATACGGTTTAATTTCATCACTTGTGCACTCTCCAGACCACCCATGCAGTACATATCGTAACACTTTAGATAAGATTTTATCTTCACTTGTCCATTTCTGAATTTGTTTTGATGTTACAGGCGTATTTACTTCTAAATGTTCAATTGTCATGATTGTATCTGCTGGGATACTGTTTTTTACGTCAGTATTTTCAGAAATCGGTAATCTACTCAACGCATCAGCATTGTTACCCTGGCCTTCACGGTACACAATTTTGTAGTCATATCCAGGAAGTGTAAGTGCCCAGCGCTGTATTCTAGATGCTGTCATAGCTGGAATAGCTTTATATTCTTTATACAGTCCAACGAGCGGTTTATGATCAGTTATCATGGTTACAAAGTTTCCATACAAATACTGGTGAAATTTACGCATGTCAAAAATAATGGCTAAACTTTCATGCTCAAGCACAGAGTAATTCTTTTCAGCTGCTGTAAGTGTTCTTGAAGCAAACGCAATGGGTCGGTCGCTTCCGTCGCTCATTCTGTGTGATAGTATGGCTGCTACTCCATATACAGAAGCGTCGTATGATGACAACATATCTTTTGCAGGATCGAAATGTACCAACACGTCTGCTGATTGCAGCAATTGTTTTGACTCCAGGAAAGCTTTTTCCTGTTCGACACCCCATGTCCATTTTACTTTACTTTGTAAAAGTAAGCCTAACGGATGTAAAAGTGTTGAAAGGTTTTTCAGAAGCCTGTTATAATAGGCTAACATACCAAGACAGGCTTTCAATTCTGACACATTCGTAGGCCTCGGAGCTTTGTCTATTGCTTCCACTTTGTTTTCAACTGGCTGAATTCGTCTTTGGTTATTTTAAAACCAAGATAAACAACTTCTTTAGCAAGAAATGCACATTTGCGTTTCTTGAGCCTAATTCCAAATTTCTTGAATCTGTCAAGTACATCTGACAAGGTTTTCAAATGACTATCTCTGGTCTTTCCGGTGATTAATATGTCGTCAACCCTAACTAACACATTGAGTATTCCCTGAACAACATTTTCAAAATACCGGGACTTGACGATACTCCATATGGCAGTCTGTTGTATCTGAACAACCCCTTATGAGTATTAATTGTCACATACCTTTTACTGTCTTCATTTAATTGAATCTGTTGATAGGCCTGGTTTAGGTCCAGTTTTGTAAATTCCTGGCCTCTCGCAAGTGTTGCGTACAAGTCTGCAGTCTTAGGTATCGGATAATTGTCTAACTTAGATACGGCATTAACTGTCACCTTATACCGGTAATCACCACAAATTCCAATCTTTCCGGATTCTTTCAATACCGGAACTATTGGTGCAGCCCATTCTGAAAATTCGACCGGTTCAAGTTGACTCTCTCTCTGTAGACGCTCTAGTTCTTTCTCGATCTTTTCCTTTAATGCATACGGCAACGGCCTCGCTTTGTAATATTTTGGCACTGCTTGTTCATCAACATAGATTTTGGCTTTGACTGACGATATGCATCTAAGTTCATCTCTGAAAACTTCTTTATTGTCCTAATATTTCCTCCAATGTCTGGTTCTTGGAAGCCATCAATATTTGTTTCCAATCTAATTTTAGTTTGGCCAACCAGTCTCGACATAACAAATTTGGTCCTTTATGCGCAACTATGGTTACTGGCAATTTCACAGGTTCTTCATCTTGAAGTTGTACAGTCACTTCCGTTTTCCCTAATACTGGTAACGGTTGTCCTAAGTATGCGCGTAACAGTCCTTTGACGGGTGTCAACTCAGCCTCTTGTTTGATTATTTTGTAAGTGGTATTATTAAACACAGTAACTGAAGCCCCTATATCAATATCCATCTCTATTTCTTTTCCATTAACATTCACATTTACTTTGTACGGGTCAGTTTTGTCTGTTCCAACCGCGTATGTAGAATAAAGTTCATCTTCACTTGAACTTGCAGCTTCAACATAATTTGTTTTCTTATTAAAACTACCCTTTTTGGCAAAGTGCTTAATGTCACTGTCCTGTTTATTCCGACATTTCTTTGCTATGTGACCTTTTTTCTTGCAAAAGTGTCATTTTGCATCCTTAAATTTGCATTCGTACGCATTATGGTTACCACCACAACGATAACAATCATCCCGTTTCCCAGTAGAACCTTGCTTAAAGAGTCACCTGGATTGATGTTTTGTAACATTATTAACGGCTTTTTGCGGTAATCCTCCACTAGCTTGAATGTCTTGCGCATTCTTTGCCGCTGTTTCCATTGCGGTTGAAATATCTAAAGCTTTCGCAAAGTCAAGCTGCGGTGCAGCTAAAAGTCGTCTCTGTATTCTGTTATTATTAATCCAAACAACTAGACGATCTCTTAGCATTGCATTTAAAGTATCACCATAATTGCAATGTTCTGTCACACTAATTCTCAGTTCCGCCAAGTAAGAACGTACCGATTCTTCGCTGTGCCTCGTCCTACTGTTGAATTTGAATCTCTGGATACTTTCGGAAGGTTCTGAATTTCTGTGTTCCTTTATTAATTTGGTTAAATCCCTAAATTACTTTTCACTGGGCTTTGTTGGGGCCAGTAAATCCCTCATTAATTTATATGTCCTTCTCCCACAAACGCTAAGTAGAATGTCTCACTTTTTGTCTGCATCATCTATGTCATTTGCATTAAACATCGGAACCTGCAACCTGACCGCTGAGGACTAGTGCTGCCCCTAGCAACAACTATCTTAGATTCCTCCCCCCCCCATTTTACACACACATCAGTGGAAGACTAACTAATTAATCTGTGCATGTCTTATTGACTTCAAATGAATTTTTTTTATCTTAAAGTTGGTGGCAAATCGGGGTTTTCGTTTATAATTAATTAAATAAATAAAAATGTACATGTATGATAGACTGATCACAGTCAAGTGACTGTGGATTGATGACGTAATGTATTACTACCACGTGTTCCCAACCGGGTCAAAGGGACTTGCTCCCAGACACTAAATTTGCGCCATTGAAGAATCTTTTTCTTACTGTCAATATGGTGCCCACTGAACAAAATGCGTAACACCTTTACCTTTACCTATCCTGTATTGCGCGTGTTTCACGGTTTAATCACGTTTTCACGTTATGATTTTAGTTTTAATCACGTGTTTTCCTGTTCATTTAACTTTTTAATGGCTATTTGTTCGTTTTGTTACCGTTTTTGTTTACGTTTTTCGTGTTTTGGGTGGAATTACAGTGTTATTGTGGGTGTGGGGGTGGTGATGGCTGCTGCTACTGCTGCTGCTGAGATGGTGGTGGTGGTGGCTGCTGCTACTGTTGCTGCTGCTGGGGTGGTGGCTGCTGCTGTTGCTGGGGTGGTGGCTGATGCTGCTGCTGCTGGGGTGGTGGCAGACATGGGGTAATCGTAATTGTAATCGTAATCAGTTGTAATCGATTACATTTTTTTCATGTAATCGGATGTAATCTGTAATCGGACCTTTTTTTGATTACATGTAATCGTAATGTAATCGATTACATTCATTTTAACCCTGTAATCATGATTACTTTCCGATTACATTTAGATTACTTTTCACCATTTTGCCTTAACTGAAGCATGTATCTCCTTAGATATTTAATGTATGATTTATGTAGATGATTTTTCTTCATGAAATTTATTAAACAAATAATTTAGAATGGTTTACTAGGAAAAATATAAAGTTTATTGACATCTAAATAAAAGCATATGTTATGAAATTCAATTGTTAAAAATTCCACAAAAATATCTATTAAATAAGGTGGCAATCACAACATGAATCAGAATGACTTGTTTTTTTTTATCTTCTGAATTATATATCAATATATATCAATGACACACATTGAAATGGTGTGAGATTTAGCAATGGTGATTGTTACATAATTTGGTGTCATAAATAAGGTGTCTTCCCATTTATCCAACTTTTATTTTCTTACCTGTAGGATTGTTTATTTAACATTGATTAGGTGTTTTTTACCAAAATACCTGATAATTTGTTCCTTAGAACTTATTTATTGATGAAAAGATTGCTAATCATGCAACAAACATGATGATCATCAATAACATCGCCCAAGCTTGCCTCTGTTATTTCTCAATAATTTAATTAAACAGTGATCAATTAAATTCTGAAATTGAAGTAAGTCGTCTTTTTAAGGATTTACCCTATTCTATTCTAGATAAAGACGTGATCGACTCATAAAGAAATATCATATTCAATTAAATTTTGATATCAGTCAAAAATAGTAATAATAATTTGTATTCTTTTTCATTTTAAATGAAATATATGGAAATAAATATTAAATGTTGTACATAAACATGTAGTATATTGTCCTGGTCCAAATTTTTGTCCACTTATTCTCCTGTTACACAAACCAAGCTTTAATTAAGCGTCATTTAAAGTTTGTTCTTCATTATCTTTGATCTCATTTATCCCACTTTTATTTTTTACCTGTGCTGTCTATTTTTCAAAAAGTTGGATAAATGGGAATGAACCATAAATAAGACCTTAATTACAAGTTTTATCTGTGGTACGGGTTAACTGATAGTTTATTATCCACAATAAACTTTTGACAGGATTATATTGCAATTATATGATGAAATATATTATATGTCTGTTATAATATCTATTAATAGTACAAGATGGAATGAATATTGATCATAATTACTATGACACAACATATTTTATAAAAAAAAAAAAAAAGGATAAAAAAAAAGAATTTACAATGTACTTATGTACTGTATGTTATTGCATGTACTGAGCTATATCAAGGCAATGAAACAAAAAGAAATCAAAGCACCAATTATATATATTACTGTACACATACCAACAAGCATACAAAGAAACAGAAATTTGAAACAAAAAGAAGTAACATAGCAAACTTGAATATACATTGGTTGTCATGACATCAAATGTAATCAGTAATGTAATCGATTACATTTACAAAGTAATTGTAATGTAATCGATTACATTTGAAAATTGATGTAATCGTAATGTAATGTAATCATGAAAATTGCAAAGTAATTGTAATGTAATCGATTACATTTGAAAGTAATTGACTCCAAGTCTGGGTGGTGGTGGTGGTGGCTGCTGCTGCTGCTGCTGGGGTGATGGTAGTGGCTGATGCTGCTGCAGCCATCACCACCACCCCACCCCTGCAGCAGCAGCCGCCACCACCTCAGCAACAGCAGCAGCCATCACCCCAGCAGCAGCAGCAGCCATCACCCCAGCAGCAGCAGCAGCAGCAGCAGCAGCCACCATCACCCCTACCCCCACAATAGCACTGAAATTCGACCCAAAACACGAAAAACATAAACAAAAACGTTAACAATACGAACAAATAGCCATTCAAAAGTTAAATGAACACGAAAACAAGTGATTAAAACTAAAATCATAACGTGACAACGTGATTAAAACGTGAAACACGTGCTAACAATACGACAAAAACTCGTACAGAGCCGTCATTTGAGGAGGATCAGGAGGGGAAAATGGTTTAACAATAGCGCTATACGGGCCCGATACACTACACACACATGTGAGAATTAACTAATATAATTCCTTTATCATACATTTTTTAAGAATTTTCCGGTCATTTCAGCTTTGGGGTAAATCATATCAATTAGGACCCTTTTTCAGGAAACTGACACTCTTTGCTGAGTAAACAATTACCCTGACTGGACAAGTTAAGATGATTAGACCGATTTACGGGTGTTCTTACGGGTGACAAACATATAGATTTTACACCAAAATTTTTGTAATTGTGCGCTGTCACCCAGGTAAAATAATATGTCTAAAATTTGATTGGTTGCTAAGTTGAAAAAATAGTGCAAAGTCTTGAATTTTCTTTATTCTGTCGAAAGCGTCACTCTGCCTTACACTTAGGAAGAATAAATGTTAAACAAGAACTTGACTATTTTTCAGGTGAGTTTTACTTTAAAATTATTTCATTATTATCATGATTATGTTGCAACCATAATTGTTTTTTTTATTTCAAGTTTAAAGTAAAAAGCTTTATAAGTTTTATATATTTATTCTTTATTTAATATTTTGAGATTCCTCATTTTACGGAACTTACATTTTCAAACAAAAGGTCTCGTCACAAGTTATGATATTAAATATGTTTTTCATTTTAATTTTGAATTGATAAATCATGTTTTACAACCATCTGAATGTTTAATCTTCCAAAACATAACAATTTTTGATTTATTTTGTCACTGTTCGTTTTCCTTTTATTAGCATGTCCCAAACTAAAAAAATATAATTTTGTAACAAAGGGAGGTAACTGAAGACATGAGCATAAACAAGCAACATAATAAGCTAATTTCTACATTTAATGAGTGCATAATGTTGCAAATAGTGTAAGAGTTTTATTATTCACGGTGTATTTACATAATTGCTTGCATCGCTAGGTAACAATGCTGCGTAAAGTCTAGAAACAGATTAAAGTTATGTTTTCCCTGTAACTTGTAAGGCTGTGTGCCGACAAATTATTTTTATTCATGCAATAAGAAGCTGATTCTTTAAAGTTAATTTCAAATAAAGACTTTATTATTTTATATTTTAATGATTCCCCATTATGTATTGTATGCATATTAAGTTCCCCTTGTTGTAAGATATGTGAGTTAGTTTCCCAACCAAAGATTTATTGTGAGTTATTCCCCTTGACCTTGTGATAAATATTGGTCTTGTTGAGCTTCAGGAATTTCAATAAGGGCAGGCACCCGGCGATATGTCGCCGCTTCAAACAACTGAAATCGCCGATTCGACTGTTAGAAACTAAAATATGTGTTCATTAAATAAAAGAAATATACAATATTTATTCACTCTTTCAACTTAAAGATTTTTTAAATCCACAATTATACAAAAAACAATGCATTTCAGGATCGATAGCAATGCATTTGTCAGGGATTATATAATACTAGGGGAATGAAACAAATTTATCCAAATTTATCATTGATTGGTGTCAATTCTACGCTTACCTTATTATCATTTGATGTTCGATTAAACGTTTAAATGATAGAGATATTTCAATTGAAAAATCTAAAGACACATCGAAAAGATAATTATGTTATCGATGGATAACTCATGAGATATGCAAATGGAAAAGTTTGAAGTGCCATTTAATGTTTTTATTATTATTTTATTTTATGTATTTACAATGTACATATAAAACCTATCTGACTAATTGGGATACATGTATCTAGACCCTTTCACAACAACTGCTAGCTGTTATTTTCCAGTGTACTGGATGAAGGGGAAACACACGCTTTCCCATTGAATGACGTCAGGAACAATCAAACAAAAATGACTTTTCTATTCCATTCTCGCCAGAAAATAAAAGCTCCACGGTCATTTTGAAATGGTCTTATTGTTTGCTAAAATTAAAAAAAAAAATCATTTCTATGAAACCTTCTTTTTCATGCACTTGTAAACTACCTTAAAATGCCTCAGAATGCACCATTTTGAATGTAAGTGAACAAAAAATTTCCGTGGGGGACAAGTCACCCCTTACCCCCCTTTTATCATGTAGCCGCTTCAAATTTCAATTCAGCCTGTTCAATACAATCTTATTGAATACCCTGAGCTTGTATATACTTTTGAGTTAACATGAGATTTTAGTTATAACAAAGGTATGGAGAGTCAATTTAGAACTTTTATATAAAATTATTTTATATTTTCTTTGAACAATTTAAAGTAAAAAGGTTATATTTTGGAAATAACATTTATTAATAGTTTAATATGAAACCGGCACGGCCATGAATGCTCGCACATCTGGAAATTATCTGGCAATTTCACGCTCATCCAGTGCATCAAAAAGTGTTGAGATTTGTTGGGCCGGGATATATTGGGGACGACTTTTTTTTAGGGCCCAGGGCTCACCACACATTGTAAAAACAGGGAGAGTTGACTTCTCTCTCTCTTGACTTAAGGGCGAAGTGAGGGAAAATCTGGGAGACTTCTGAAAATCGATCCAAATTTTAACGTTTCTTTCCTCTCTACCGCATGTTCCCCTACCTTTCACAAAGCAAACATGTTGCACAATGATCTTAAAAAGGATGCAATTAACGAGTTTGGAATAAAATATTGAACATCAAACCCTGTATGGGTCAAATTTCAGGAACATGGGAGCTCCTTTTATGTGAATATTGAAGAAAAAGTATGATTATTGGTGAAAAAAATACGGACTTGAAAAGACTGACAGTGCGACTAAAACTTCGCTTTTTGACAGAAATTGGGCGACTTCATTGAAACCAAGGTGAAGAAGTCGCCCACTTCGCCTGGTTTGGTGAGCCCTGAGGGCCGAATTTAGTCTCATTCAATCGAGTTGTCGTTCCTTTATTCGAGTTATCGTTCCTTACAAAATCTCAAAAGTTAACTTCCGGGTAGAAACAAAAATTCTTGATAGTATGTTAGAAGAGATTTAATAAATTAAAAAAATATCAATATAAGTAAAACAAGCTAACAGAATGACTTTTATTACACACAGGTTCCGGGTTTCAGTGGTATCGGACGTACAAGAGAGGGTACAAGACTTCAGGATCACCTTTGCACTTTATGGTAAGAAGATCTTCATTAGTTAAGTGTGTTACACGGAACCAGTGTTTGCAAAGCATCGATTTTTTTTTATTCGTCCGTATATGTGCAGCCATGTTTGTCAAAAAATCCTACGTACACATTTTATACCATAAAGAGCTCGCTGACGCTCGCATATTAAATAGAATAAAGTCAAAAGCTGTCTCAAATATAAATGTATGCATTTAATTGCCTATTTAATTAACCGTTATGGTATTCACATTAAATTATTATTTGGAGTTTCTCGTTTAATTATTATTTGGTCATTTTTAGTTCACCTGGACCAAAGGTCCAGGTGAACTATTGCCATCACTTGGCGTCTGTCGTCTGTTGTCTGTAAACTTTTCACATTTCAAGCTTCTTCTCCGAAACCACTTGGCCGATTGGAACCGAACTTAGCAGGAATGTTCCTTGGATGATCCTCTACAAAGTTACTGTTTTTCGTTCCAGTCGAATATTCAATATGGCTGCCAGGGCCAATAATATGCTCTGATTGGCTGAAATTTCAAAGATCTTCTTCTCTGAAACTAATGAACTGACTGAACCCAAACTGTAAAGGAATGATCATTGGAATGTCCTTTACCAAGTTACTGTTTTTTATGCCGATCGGAAATCCAAGATGGCCGCCATCGCAGGACATAGATTAACATTGGACCCTATGGGAAAATGTTCAAATGCCTTCTTCTCAGAAACTACAAATATGATTAAAGCCAAACTGTACATGAATGTTCATTGGATGGTCCTCTACAATCTTAAGGTTTTTTGTTCCGATATGAAATTCAAAATGGCGGCTACGGCAGGACTTAGTTTAACATTGGACCCTATGGGAAAAATGTTTCAAAATGCTTCTTCTCTGAAACCACTTGGACAGTTGAAACCAAACTGCCCAGGAATGATCATTGGAAGGTCCTCTACAAATTTTCTGTTTTTTATGCCGATCGAAAATCCAAGATGGCCGCCACCGCAGGATATAGATTAACATTAGACCCTATGGGAAAATATTCAAATGCCTTCTTCTCAGAAACTACAAATATGATTAAAGCCAAACTGTACATGAATGTTCATTAGATGGTCCTCTACAAACTTTACGTTTTTTGTTCCGGTATGAAATTCAAAATGGCGGCTACGGCGGGACTTAGTTTAACATTGGACCCTATGGGAAAAATGTTTCAAAACGCTTCTTCTCTGATACCACTAGGATAATTGAAACCAAACTGCCCAGGAATGATCATTGGAAGGTCCTCTACAAGGTGTGTGTTTTTTATGCCGATCGGAAATCCAAGATGGCCACCACCGCAGGACATAGATTAACATTGGACCCTATGGGAAAATGTTCAAATGCCTTCTTCTCAGAAACTGCAAATATGATTAAAGCCAAACTGTACATGAATGTTCATTGGATGGTCCTCTACAAACTGTACGTTTTTTGTTCTGATATGAAATTCAAAATGGCGGCTACGGCAGGACTTAGTTTAACATTGGACCCTATGGGGAAAATGTTTCAAAGCGCTTCTTCTCTGAAACCACTTGGACAGTTGAAACCAAACTGCCCAGGAATGATCATTGGAAGGTCCTCTACAAGGTTTCTGTTTTTTATGCCGATCGAAAATCCAAGATGGCCGCCACCGCAGGACATAGATTAACATTAGACCCTATGGGAAAATGTTCAAATGCCTTCTTCTCAGAAACTACAAATATGATTAAAGCCAAACTGTACATGAATGTTCACTGGATGGTCCTCTACAATCTTAAGGTTTTTTGTTCCGATATGAAATTCAAAATGGCGGCTACGGCAGGACTTAGTTTAACATTGGACCCTATGGGAAAAATGTTTCAAAATGCTTCTTCTCTGAAACCACTTGGACAGTTGAAACCAAACTGCCCAGGAATGATCATTGGAAGGTCCTCTACAAAGTTTCTGTTTTTTATGCCGATCGGAAATCCAAGATGGCCACCACCGCAGGACATAGATTAACATTGGACCCTATGGGAAAATATTCAAATGCCTTCTTCTCAGAAACTACAAATATGATTAAAGCCAAACTGTACATGAATGTTCATTAGATGGTCCTCTACAAACTTTACGTTTTTTGTTCCGGTATGAAATTCAAAATGGCGGCTACGGCGGGACTTAGTTTAACATTGGACCCTATGGGAAAAATGTTTCAAAACGCTTCTTCTCTGAAACCACATGGATAATTGAAACCAAACTGCCCAGGAATGATCATTGGAAGGTCCTCTACAAGGTGTGTGTTTTTTATGCCGATCGGAAATCCAAGATGGCCACCACCGCAGGACATAGATTAACATTGGACCCTATGGGAAAATGTTCAAATGCCTTCTTCTCAGAAACTGCAAATATGATTAAAGCCAAACTGTACATGAATGTTCATTGGATGGTCCTCTACAAACTGCACGTTTTTTGTTCCGATATGAAATTCAAAATGGCGGCTACGGCAGGACTTAGTTTAACATTGGACCCTATGGGGAAAATGTTTCAAAACGCTTCTTCTCTGAAACCACTTGGACAGTTGAAACCAAACTGCCCAGGAATGATCATTGGAAGGTCCTCTACAAATTTTATGTTTTTTATGCCGATCGGAAATCCAAGATGGCCACCACCGCAATACATAGATTAACATTGGACCCTATGGGAAAATGTTCAAATGCCTTCTTCTCAGAAACTACAAATATGATTAAAGCCAAACTGTACATGAATGTTCATTGGATGGTCCTCTACAACCTTAAGGTTTTTTGTTCCGATATGAAATTCAAAATGGCGGCTACGGCAGGACTTAGTTTAACATTGGACCCTATGGGAAAAGTGTTTCAAAATGCTTCTTCTCTGAAACCACTTGGACAGTTGAAACCAAACTGCCCAGGAATGATCATTGGAAGGTCCTCTACAAAGTTTCTGTTTTTTATGCCGATCGGAAATCCAAGATGGCCACCACCGCAGGACATAGATTAATATTGGACCCTATTAGAAAATATTCAAATGCCTTCTTCTCAGAAACTACAAATATGATTAAAGCCAAACTGTACAAGAATGTTCATTAGATGGTCCTCTACATACTTTACGTTTTTTGTTCCGGTATGAAATTCAAAATGGCGGCTACGGCAGGACTTAGTTTAACATTGGACCCTATGGGAAAAATGTTTCAAAACGCTTCTTCTCTGAAACCACTTGGATAATTGAAACCAAACTGCCCAGGAATGATCATTGGAAGGTCCTCTACAAGGTGTGTGTTTTTTATGCCGATCGGAAATCCAAGATGGCCACCACCGCAGGACATAGATTAACATTGGACCCTATGGGAAAATGTTCAAATGCCTTCTTCTCAGAAACTACAAATATGATTAAAGCCAAACTGTACATGAATGTTCATTGGATGGTCCTCTACAAACTTTACGTTTTTTGTTCTGATATGAAATTCAAAATGGCGGCTACGGCAGGACTTAGTTTAACATTGGACCCTATGGGAATTTTTTTTCAAAATGCTTCTTCTCTGAAACCACTTGGACAGTTGAAACCAAACTGCCCAGGAATGATCATTGGAAGGTCCTCTGTTTTTTATGCCGATCGGAAATCCAAGATGGCTGCCACCACAGGTCATAGTATTAACACAGAACCATATGGGGAAAATACAAAAATATATTCTTCTCTGAAGCTATTGCACTGATTGAACCTAAACTGTGCATCAATCATTGGAAGGTCCTTTACAAACTTTGTGTTTTTTATGTTGATCGTAATTCCAAGATGACTACCACTGCAGGACATAGTTTTTACATAGGACCAATTTGTTTTTTTTATTACCAGGTGAACGATACAGGCTCTTGAGAGCCTCTGGTTATAAGTTTGGAGTTGCAAAATAGAATTTAAATATTGGTATTTACACATATATGATGAGCAAGTAAATTTACAATGATGTTCATGAATCATTATTATGTGTTATTATTATGTTTTTGCATATGTATTTGTTATATTACATTTACACTCTGCCTTACGCTTTCAAAGAATAAAGGTTAAACAAGAACTTGACTATTTTTCAGTGCCAACAAGGACGTCTGTCGAAAGGTTGTATTACAAACCTTTGGCCTAGTGAAAACACTTATAGTCACCAAGCTCTACCTAGACAAGCCCAAATTACACCCCAGAGGCTTGTGTGTGTCAAAACCACCAACCTGTCGCAAGTCACTGACAAACTTTATCACATCTCGTCTAAATGGATTCAAACTCTTTGATAAATTGTTTATTTTACACTTTTCTTTTGTATTAAGAACCCAGATAATTTCTTTTACAAGTAAGTGAAAAGTTAAAAAAAAGAGGTGTGTATAAACATTACCAATTATGGTTAATTCAAAAATTTAGGAAGTTTTAACATGACATACTCAATTAATTAGAAACTTATTTGGCTTTCCTAATGAAGTTTATTCCTGCACACTTAATCAGTCTTCACGCTTAACTTTTTACCTTACAAGCCCACCAGGCCTGTAAGTTCAAATATTTACAGGCCTACCATCAATTCTACAGGCCCGAATTTGAAAACTACATTAATGACCATTAATTCAAACCACCAAAACTCAAAACATGATGATGTACCAAATATTATGTGGACATGTCAATTATACATTAGGTAAGACCAGAATGCAAGTAAAAAACACAAAAAGACACTTTATTTTGGATTCATGTTTATGTTAATCTCCTGAAAATTCTAAAATCATATTGTCAATAGCATCCTCAGTATATTCCATATCATCACTGTCCACCTCCTCCTCCTCCTCCTCATCATCATCATCACAACCAATATTGTTATAATACTCTTATAACAAAAACTTGTGATGTCATCATTGCGTGAGACATATAATTTCGTGATTATTTTTAATATGTACCCCCCCTTTTTTTTTTAAATATCACTATGCTTTGAATTGATACCACACAAAATGCAAAAAGTCGTATTTGTTTAGCCTTCAGCAGAAGAAATATGTACAGTACATGTGTATATGCCAATTTGATCAACGGTCCAACTATATATAGAAAGCTAGGGAATGCAAATATAGCACGAACGTATATTGACACTCGCTACCGGATGTTTCATCCCATAACCAAAACGGACCATTACCAAAACGGACCATAACCAAAACGGACTATTGAAATAAAAAATGTAAATTTCTTGAATAAATATGATATTATATGTATTATTTCTATGATTTTATATGTATTTAATTATTTGTATTAATTTGTTTAGTGTGTTTTAATTATAAACATATGTTCGTTTGCACATAAAGAGGGAGAGGCGTTAATTATCGAAAATAACAAATCAAGGAAATTAAAATAATTTAAATCGAAGCTTGAAACTGCGCTTTGGTTTGTAGAGTCATATGGCCTTGTACCCCAGTACTTAAAATTAGAAAGTACTGATGGGCAGACTTTTAGAGTCGATTTCAATCCGTCGTCCAGCAAATCTTCATACCAAGATTTGTCTGAAGAAGAAAGACAAAAAATTTAAGATTTGTTATTTATTTTGGAAAAATTTAATGTTAGCGAGAGCGCTAAAAGGGAACTGACAGTATTTTGTGATGGGCTACCACGAACATATCTGGTTTCATCAATGCCAGGAAGATATTAACAGTTTATCTCATTTTGAAAGAATTTCGGGAAATATTCCTGGCGCATATGTTACATCACATTTTCATATATTATATAAAGTTTCCCCTTTTGCACCCAAATTAAACTTTTAACTTCTATCAGTTCCATTCTCTTAAATCAACCTCCAATGGACAAATGATGGATCAAAAGTTTGTGTATGTAGTGCATTGAAAATGCGTTCTGTCATGTGCATAAGTTATTGTTTGCATGATTGACAGACACTATTCATCATATCGTTTTCTAGCTTCTGAACTGTCGATCGAGAAAAAAAAATTTTTTTAGACAGGCAGCAAATAGCCAGTCAATGGGGTTTGCAATTAATATTTCGCATGCACAATAGCGACCCCACACCACAAGGTGTGGAAAATAGAAATATTATTCTGTGGCTTAAATGCGTATTAACTGCATTAAAACATGTAAACTGTATGATTCTGTTTGATAAAGTCCTTTAACTAGAACAGGAAAAAAATGTACACTTGGGTGAAATAGTGTTGTAATAAAAGATCGTGAACGTGATATACAAGTATGAAAGAATGTCAAGGTATATTTTGAATGAGATTGAAACAAGACACCATTTGATATTAATTCGGTTGTATTTCATTTTGACGATTTTAATTACGGAAGATGATCACAACCATATTGTTTTTGATTGGATTAAAATTATAGCTGTATAATAATGTATAATAACCTATTATTATTAGAATCCTAACATGACTGCAAATTTGGCATAAATAAAATAACAAATGGCTTCCTCTAGGAAAACGCAGACTTTATGTGAAAGGGACACCAGAGAGCTATGATGAACAATTTTAATACATCCCTTAGCGCGAGATGTAAAGGACACACTCCTTACACGTAAAAGACAACTTAAAACAGATTCTGATAGCAACAGTTTATTAGGAGTGTTGTTGTTGTTTTATCGACATCTGAGGTGGGGCCGATTTTGGCCCTTTGCAAAAAAAAAAAAACATTGCAAGCACATTTTTAGTCAAATCATACAATTAATTGTTACACACTTAATTACAATTATGATTAATTTGATTTTTATTTGATTAAAAGTTAATTAATTTTAAAGAATTTGGTTTTAATTTACAAAGATTATTAAACCCTCAATGCTTTAATCTTAGTTTCCCCCAAAGAATATGGGCTTGGGTTGATAAAAAGAAAAAATAGTAATTAAGATATAATTAACCGATTGCAGTACATGGAATTTTGATAAATTCCATCACAAAAACGAGTAAATTTCTTTGATCTTTGGTTCATAGACAACAAAAGAACATGGAGTTTGTTTTCATTCATTATCATTCTCACAATGGGGACAGACCACTGTGCAGATTGCTCCAGAAAAGTAAATTCAAGACAACACACACTTACACAATCACCTGATAATCAAATCATTTAATCTAATTAAAAGTGATTTGGGTGTCATTAACCAATTAAAACACCAATAATTACTTGGCCTCACTAAGTTACCTGTACTAATTTGATTTATTCATAAATCTAGAAAGTAATTATCACAAATAAGATAAGTTTAAAAAAAAAACCAATCAACGCACACTAAAAATAAAAACTAAATAAAGATTCTTGCAATACATATTTTTTTCTGGTAGTCCATTTTGGTTATGATCCGTTTTGGTTATGGAATGAAACATCATGTAGTGTTGACACTGACAGTCATAAACTGAAGCAACTTAAAGTAAAGATTGTAATTATTATTTGTCAGACCTAAAATCAGAGTGCAACAATGGAACAAAACTACTGTAGTTCAAAGTCTATTTTCTAACTGCAGAGGTATTAACCCTTAACGTGGACACAGGTCTGTCAGCAACAGTTCTATACATAGATCGCAATTAATAAAAAAAAATACCGATCGGATTTGGAAGCGGATCGAAAATAATCTGAAATGTCTCCGTGCATTTCAATGAATTTTGAATGACCAACCTTCTCAAATATGAACATATTATATATGAGAACTCAGACTTTATGTCACAGGATTGAGAAAAAAATTAATCAAAAGTTTGTTTGGTTAAAAGTAGCTTCGATCAACATTTCCCGTAGCACAGTGTCTGATTGCGCCCCATTTCTCGTGGTGCCATTTTTATTTGATATTGAACGAAATTAAAGTTTCTTTAAACCGAAACGGATTACTTTTCAAGAAAGTCACTTTCAAAATACTTAATGAATAATATAGAATTCAATAAACACGATGTCGATATTTTCATAAATGGCACGTGGCAAAAATACGCGGGCAACATAGGGCGACTCTTCAAAATTACAAGGCTACTTGAACTTCGCTTTTGACCAACGAGAAATCGAAGTCAATTTTCACAAGGCAACTACTTCGCCCTCTAATGTGAGTCCTGCTTCTTGTCCTTTTTTAAAACCTACATGATAGTAATTTCCTAAAAATATCAACCAATCAAATTGCAAAAAACAGACACACCTAAATCTATTTCGAATATCGGAAATTCTTAAAAGGCGTACCCATTTTTTGCATTGACTCGGCAGCAACTGAAAACGGAGAACATTAAGCTAAATATCTACACACAATATCTTATGAAATCAACTTTTGAAACTATATGACTTTTTTTTCACAGGCCCGTCGAACTTGTGGAAGTACTCATTTTATACGCCCGTGTACAATTTTACACGCCACAGGCTTCGGACTACCACCTTATTTCGAAGACTGCTTAATTTGATATCTACATTTTATTTTTTATTTAATATTCTAAATCATACAGGGCAAATTCAGATGGAACTAGATTACCAAATAGAGTCCAATTTGACCACCAAGCATTATGGGTGTGTCCAATGAGCTGGTGAAAGCTGTAGTCAGACATAAGCACTTGGATCCAAAATTTTTTTTTTCTTTTGTAAATTACGTCAAAATTAGATGATTCTGCGTAGAGAAGGTTAGAATAGAGGCACTAAAAGGGAAAATATTTAATTTTAATGAAAATAACGAAAATCACAAAGTGTACCCAAGTGCCTGTGGTGCATGGTGGCGGCACTGGTTTTCGATCACCTGACATCAAAATCTGTTTTGAAACATTCCATAGAATAAAGAATTTTAATTGACCTTTTCGAGCCTTTACTTTGATATCTTATCAATTAATTTTTACGCTTCAAATGCAGTTTCATACACATGTTTATCTATTTTGTTTATATTATAGTTCACTGACCTCTGATTGATGTTGCCAAAATATGTTCAACATGTGTTTTCGATCACCCCAAAGGAGTTCCAAATTTGATAAGGAGCACCTGTGTACTGTGTGTATAATTTCGGTTTACTTCCACATTTAACCAATTTGTAGTATAACTATACATTTTTTTCTTTTGTTTTTTGTTTTTGTTTTATTATTTACAGTGTATTTCTGAATGGTGTGTGTTCAAACTGTCGAGGACCATGAGGAGACGTTTTAATGTTTTTTTCTTCATTTCGTTGTGACTTTTTACATTTACCACTGACTACATATTTTCTAAATATATCACAAGGACATTTAGCCCACATTTTCTATAGTATTTATTTATTCATTTTGTTTGTTTGTTATGTATTACCATTTTAAAAATAGCAACAATTTACATTTTCTAATATAAGGACTCACTCCTTTAGACCCTCACTTAAAATAGACATGATGCCATTGGCCAATCTGATCACATGACTTCAGGTTTCAATGGAAGATCAATATTGCAGACGACAACTTCCACAAGGAAGGATATTAAAAAGGGGTAAGGGTATGTCTGAAGTGGGTTTTAAACTTGGACTTTTTTGGGAACTAGAAAAAATGGCAACATTTTAGTACAACAAGAAAGAATAAAGTGTCTTACCTGCTTTATTCGCATTGTGTCCGATGTAAGCTGCTCAAAAGATTTCTTGCGTCCTCTTTGTTTGCAACCATATGCAAATTAGTGGAAGTGTAGTGCACGCGCTACACAAGAATGTTTGGTATGCAAAGATCGAAAACTAGTGCCGATCGAAAACGAAAGCAATGACCATACAATACAACCATAGTCAATTGCAACATATCAAAAACCCATTTGTTTCAGGTGGTTATATGGTTTAATAGTCAAACTGAATACACACAACCTTAGCACAGATGGTATAATGGTTAGTGTGCGGTAGATCGTGGGTTTGACCCACAGTCAGCTCAAAACCAAAGACTACAAATTTGGTATTTGTAGCATTCTCCATAAGCAAAGAGCACTAAGGAGTAAGAACAAAGAGTGTTTGGCTCGGAATCAGAATAATGTGCCCGAGTGAACCGACATGTCTACTAGCGGGCTGTTGTTTATGTGATCTAGCACTATAAAATCCAACTGAGCATTTTGGTCTAGTAGAGAGCCGGTGATACGAATAACCAAAATAACCCTGATTAACCGAAATAACCTGTTAATAACTAAAATAACCCTAAATGGCAGTGAAATAACCTTTTTATAGATTAATTTTTGTATGAAATGATAAAATATCAACTTAATATAACTTTATATAAAAAAATAAGTTTGTATTCCATACGCTTCGATATTTCGTAGAGTCAGGCTTGCAATCTGCCATACAGAGTTGTCGGTCGTGAATCTACTTTTAGTCAGCATTAATTACGGACAAAGAACCATGCAAGTTTGCAGTTAATAAGCGACAAAATACAAATTATTCGTTTTTAACTGTCACTAGTAAGATCAGTTGCATACGGAGAAAGCGAGGTCAAATTATTTGCTTGCAAGGAAATAATAAATCGATGGTAATTTTTGTTCTCAAGAATTACCAAGAATCTATCAAAACATGATAAAAGGGGAATAACTGGAATAGTATTTTTAATGTATTATTAAGGTAGCTAATTTTCTGGCTATCATTTGAAACACCTTTGTGGTTTTCGAAAATGTAGTTCCGAACGTCAAAAAGTAGCTAATAATTATAGGACACAGGACGTGATTCCATAATTTGTCACAATCATTCTTTCACAATTGAAAATTTCAGAAATAAAATACTTGAAAAAACTCATGTAAACATGATTAAAATGTTATAAAAACACATTTTTGCATAGTTTTGAACTTTAATTCATCGATTTAGAGGTTATTTTGGTTATTAACAGGTTATTTCGGTTAATCAGGGTTATTGTGGTTATTTCGGTTATTCGTAATACCGTTAGAGAGCAGATATTATCATCATCTAATCGAAAGCAACTTGCTCTCACCATGATATACATGTAGCTGAAATATTGCTCATTTGGCGTTAAACATCAATCTCTCACTCGTTTAGAGCAGGGTATTCAATAAGATTGTATTGTACAGGCTGAATTGAAATTTGAAGCGGCTACATGATAAAAGGGGGAAAGGGAGGGGGTGGGGGGGGGGGGGGAGCTTGCCCCCCAGAATTTTGTTTTCACTTACATTCAAAATGGTGCATTCTGAGGCATTTTAAGGTAGTTTACAAGTGCATGAAAAAGAAGGTTTCATAGAAATGATTTTTTTTTTTAATTTTAGCAAGCAATAAGACCATTTCAAGATGACCGTGGAGTTTTTCCATTTGCATATCTCATGAGTTATCCATCGATAGCATAATTATCTTTTCTATGTGTCTAGATTTTTCAATTGAAATATCTCTATCATTTAAACGTTTAATTGAGCAAACTGCTTTGACAACTATTTTACCTATTTTGTTCCAGTATTGTTATAAATATGTTATAGTGACAGCCGGAACCTTTGAGCCGTAATGAAAGCGGGAGATTTGGCACTTTAAAATCTGATTCAACCCACCATTGCTTTAGAAATGCCTGTACCAAGTCAGGGTCATTACGGTTTTCACAGTTTTCCGGTAAGATTGTTCGGAGTTCGGTAATTTTGTTATTACCCTTATTTATGATAATAAGTTAAGCGTAGAATTGACACCGATCAATGATAAATTTGGATAAATTTGTTTCATTCCCCTAGTATTCAGGGGTTTCAAAGTTTTTTATAATAGGAGGTACTTCTTAAATTTTAGAAGGTACCTAAAAAAGTAGGCTGAGGGCCGTAAGGGGTTCAGGGGGCGGAAGCTCCTGAAATCTAGCATTTTGTGGACCAAAAAATGTACTTCAGAGACTGCAAAACATAAAGTGTTTTTGAAAGAAAAATCCCATTAACTTTCTCTTTATAGAGTTCAGATTTCACCAAGACCATGCATAATGGATTTTTTCCCCAATTTCTTTATTGAATATTTCTGTTTACAGACTTCAGCCAAGATTATTCATAGATAGTCTGCCATATCTTAAAAAACCACAAAAGGATCATAAAGTGCTACGGTTCCCAAGCCATTGTTATCAAAGCTTAAACTTCCTAAAAATGCTTTTATTGGCTTTGTCCTTTTCTTTTTCACAATACCTTGGCTTGTGTGGTTTTTTTTACTTTATTACCAGTAATTAAACTCATCAAAGACCATTGGCACGGATCAAGACATATAAGTGTCATAATTAATGAAACATATAAATTTAATTTGCAATCATCATTAATAAAATTTATAATTTTAATAAATAGATCAATACAAATATAATTAAACAAAAACAATATATATTGTTACTTTCACGACTTATGTGCAAAAAAAAATGTTCGAACAAAAACGAAGACATTTATTAACATTGAATCACAAAAGTTAAATTATTTTGGAAAAAAAAGTGGGGCCGGCGTTTTGACGTTACAATGCAATTCGTATTTGAGCTATGTCCGGTCCTTTTTCAAAATTTCTAGTAATTTTCTATCCCTTATCTCCTCGTACCCCCTTTAAAAATGTTTGTCATCACACTTTCATTTCTGTAAACAACCGCGGTAGTGCCACGTCAAAATATGTAAATAAATTAGCCATAGGTTTTTATTTTTTTATACCGGAAGTTAAACAATATGGACGGAGTTAAGCCAATCGTAACTACTCGGCCATTCTCGCTAACCTGCAAATAACCTCGTACGTACATAGTAGAAATTCTTCTTAAATTGTTTGCCGGAAGTTAAGTTAAGTTAAGCCGCACAAAAATATAGTTCACGAAAATCCAATATGGAAGACATACTAAGTAAAATCTAATCATGCAAAACTAATTAAAACTTTAATTGAAATATAGAAAATTGTTTCATGTAACTGACATGTGAAAAGTAGTGCGATTTATACGCCTAATGCATACGAGGTTATTTGCAGGGTAGCGAGAATGCCCGAGTAGTTACGATTGGGAGTTAAGCAACAAGACAGTACGCCCCAAAATGATTCGACCCTGGGTTTTAAATGGATAAAAAAAAATCGCACAAAATATTGTGTAGTCATATATTCATAATACATAATGATCATACTTATATTACTGAAGATTACACTAGTTTGTGTTTGAACATAATTTGTAATCGGTCATTTTTTATTTTGAAATAATGTCAGCTTTGTTCCGGTCCGAGTTTTACACAAGGATGAAAAGATATTGGGGTGTAGACATATCTATTTACCGCATGCGCAAACTGCTATTTACGATTCTAAGTTAAGATATTTTTAAAACAGGGAATATATCCCGTCAACTTGGTCGTGGCTGAACGCAGTTGTTCGATTTGAATGCGAGAATTCAGCAATTGACGTGATCATTAATTTTTTATGAAAAATATTCCACAAGCCTATCGTACTTGTGGTTTTGACCACAGCTAATTTTTGGGGGGTTCAGTAATTTCTGTCGGTACTATACACGATCTCAGACGGGTAAAAGTACCGGGTACCGGCCCACTTTGAAATCCCTGAGTATTAGATAACCCCTGACAAATGCATTGCTATCAATCCTGAAATGCATTGTTTTTTGTATATTTGTGGATTTTAAAAATCTTTAAGATGAAAGAGTGAATAAATATTGTATATTTCTTTTATTTAATGAAAAAAATATTTTAGTTTCTAACAGTTGAACCTGCGATTTCACTCGTTTGCACTTGAAGCGGAGACATATCGCCGGGTGCCGGTCCTTATTGAAATCCCTGTTAGAGTAATGTTTTTTTTATATTTTCAGATCCATTCACAATGCAATATTTAGAAGGAGATAGAGCCATGTTGAATTGTTCAGATGAATATAACGAACAGCACGTGTAGTCATGGTGATAAATATGGTCTCCAAGATTTGTGCGATGGTCATACAGCATGTAGTTTTGATGTTACCAATAGCAACGTTGGAAGTTCATGTGGGGCTGATGGGAAGGCGTCGTTACAGACGTTAGAAGTTTCGTATAATTGTAAACGTAAGTTATATTCATTAAAACTAAGGTCAATCTCCCTCAGGTATTAGTAACTTTAACTAAGGTCAATCTCCCTCAGGTATTAGTAGCTTTAAGGTCAATCTCCCTCAGGTATTAGTAGCTTTAAGGTCAATCTCCCTCGGGTATTAGTAGCTTTAACTAAGGTCAATCTCCCTCAGGTATTTGTAGCTTTATCTAAGGTCAATCTCCCTCGGGTATTAGTAGCTTCAACTAAGGTCAATCTCCCTCAGGTATTAGTAGCTTTAACTAAGATCAATCTCCCTCAGGTATTAGTAGCTTTATCTAAGGTCAATCTCCCTCAGGTATTAGTAGCTTCAACTAAGGTCAATCTCCCTCAGGTATTAGTAGCTTTATCTAAGGTCAATCTCCCTCAGGTATTAGTAGCTTTATCTAAGGTCAATCTCCCTCGGGTATTAGTAGCTTCAACTAAGGTCAATCTCCCTCAGGTATTAGTAGCTTTATCTAAGGTCAATCTCCCTCGGGTATTAGTAGCTTCAACTAAGGTCAATCTCCCTCAGGTATTAGTAGCTTTAACTAAGGTCAATCTCCCTCAGGTATTAGTAGCTTTATCTAAGGTCAATCTCCCTCAGGTATTAGTAGCTTTAACTAAGGTCAATCTCCCTCAGGTATTAGTAGCTTTAAGGTCAATCTCCCTCGGGTATTAGTAGCTTTAACTAAGGTCAATCTCCCTCAGGTATTAGTAGCTTTAACTAAGGTCAATCTCCCTCAGGTATTAGTAGCTTTATCTAAGGTCAATCTCCCTCAGGTATTAGTAGCTTCAACTAAGGTCAATCTCCCTCAGGTATTAGTAGCTTTATCTAAGGTCAATCTCCCTCAGGTATTAGTAGCTTTATCTAAGGTCAATCTCCCTCGGGTATTAGTAGCTTCAACTAAGGTCAATCTCCCTCAGGTATTAGTAGCTTTATCTAAGGTCAATCTCCCTCAGGTATTAGTAGCTTTATCTAAGGTCAATCTCCCTCGGGTATTAGTAGCTTCAACTAAGGTCAATCTCCCTCAGGTATTAGTAGCTTTATCTAAGGTCAATCTCCCTCGGGTATTAGTAGCTTCAACTAAGGTCAATCTCCCTCAGGTATTAGTAGCTTTAACTAAGGTCAATCTCCCTCAGGTATTAGTAGCTTTATCTAAGGTCAATCTCCCTCAGGTATTAGTAGCTTTAACTAAGGTCAATCTCCCTCAGGTATTAGTAGCTTTATCTAAGGTCAATCTCCCTCAGGTATTAGTAGCTTTATCTAAGGTCAATCTCCCTCAGGTATTAGTAGCTTTAACTAAGGTAAATCTCCCTCAGGTATTAGTAGCTTTAACTAAGGTAAATCTCCCTCAGGTATTAGTAGCTTTATCTAAGGTCAATCTCCCTCAGGTATTAGTAGCTTTAACTAAGGTCAATCTCCCTCAGGTATTAGTAGCTTTATCTAAGGTCAATCTCCCTCAGGTATTAGTAGCTTTAACTAAGGTCAATCTCCCTCAGGTATTAGTAGCTTTAAGGTCAATCTCCCTCGGGTATTAGTAGCTTTAACTAAGGTCAATCTCCCTCAGGTATTAGTAGCTTTAACTAAGGTCAATCTCCCTCAGGTATTAGTAGCTTTATCTAAGGTCAATCTCCCTCAGGTATTAGTAGCTTCAACTAAGGTCAATCTCCCTCAGGTATTAGTAGCTTTATCTAAGGTCAATCTCCCTCAGGTATTAGTAGCTTTATCTAAGGTCAATCTCCCTCGGGTATTAGTAGCTTCAACTAAGGTCAATCTCCCTCAGGTATTAGTAGCTTTATCTAAGGTCAATCTCCCTCAGGTATTAGTAGCTTTATCTAAGGTCAATCTCCCTCGGGTATTAGTAGCTTCAACTAAGGTCAATCTCCCTCAGGTATTAGTAGCTTTATCTAAGGTCAATCTCCCTCGGGTATTAGTAGCTTCAACTAAGGTCAATCTCCCTCAGGTATTAGTAGCTTTAACTAAGGTCAATCTCCCTCAGGTATTAGTAGCTTTATCTAAGGTCAATCTCCCTCAGGTATTAGTAGCTTTAACTAAGGTCAATCTCCCTCAGGTATTAGTAGCTTTATCTAAGGTCAATCTCCCTCAGGTATTAGTAGCTTTATCTAAGGTCAATCTCCCTCAGGTATTAGTAGCTTTAACTAAGGTAAATCTCCCTCAGGTATTAGTAGCTTTAACTAAGGTAAATCTCCCTCAGGTATTAGTAGCTTTATCTAAGGTCAATCTCCCTCAGGTATTAGTAGCTTTAACTAAGGTCAATCTCCCTCAGGTATTAGTAGCTTTATCTAAGGTCAATCTCCCTCAGGTATTAGTAGCTTTAACTAAGGTAAATCTCCTTCAGGTATTAGTAGCTTTAACTAAGGTCAATCTCCCTCAGGTATTAGTAACTTTAACTAAGGTCAATCTCCCTCAGGTATTAGTAGCTTTAACTAAGGTCAATCTCCCTCAGGTATTAGTAGCTTTATCTAAGGTCAATCTCCCTCAGGTATTAGTAGCTTTAACTAAGGTAAATCTCCCTCAGGTATTAGTAGCTTTAACTAAGGTAAATCTCCCTCAGGTATTAGTAGCTTTAATCATTTTAACTTCTTTGTTTAGGTCATTTGGTTTTCTTTTCGCCCAGAAATTTCTAAATTGCTTAGTTTTGGAGCGTATCTGATGAAGTTTATTTTAGGGACGCGTCGTGTGCACTAAATTAGATATCTACGTTTTTTTTCGTGTATTTAAGTTTGACTTTCTAATACTTTGGAGTCTTGCACGATTGATGAGGATAACTACAGACATGTGTATATGGTTACTAAGTTAATAAGTTGATGTTGTCAGATTAAAGAAACGAACGATCGTGACACAACAGCATACAAGCAAATAATATTAAAAGAGGTACAGACAACATAGTCTGCTATAAACAAAGTAGTCATCAATCAATATATGGTGGGGCCGCTGTGGTCGTGACCATATGTTCAATCTAGGTATATCACCTCTATTGTTGTGAGTTCGAACCCCGTTCATGGCGAGATGTACTCCATACAACATTATAAGGGGGAAACGATTCACCGTATGTACCGAAATCACGATTATTTTGGGGAAGGTTCGGTTCACGATACGTGGAGGCTGCTTACGATACAAACGATATGATGCTCATTTAAAAAAAAAAAAGTAGTGTTGAACTTCCGTTTTCTTCTTTTGGTGATCATTTAATATTTTGAGAAAAGTGAATCGATTAATTTACGCTTTTAAAATTAATTAATAAAATATCAAATATTTATAATTTCCGCTAGTACGTAAGCGACCTCATATAAAAAAAAAACATGGCAGAGCCCATGTCGACCAGCATGGACTTCAAGGAATAGTTACAGTTTCCTATAATACGTATCGTAATACATATCAAATATCGCGATACGTATCGCTTGTGGAAAAAGTGTATCGTTACACCCATACAACATTATGTGATAAAGTTTGTCAGTGACTTGTGACAGTTCGGTGGTTTTCTCCTGGGACTCCGGTTTCCATTAGCAATTAAACTAACAGCCATGATATAACTGAAATATTGTTGAAAGTGGCATTAAGCACCATAAACCAAACCAACCCATCAATATGTGGTTCACACAATTATTTCAACAACCAATCGATCATTGTACCCGTTTTTTAAACCAATAACATTTTAATAAGCCGAGATTCTCTTATACGTAAACTGTTATCTGTTGTAAATTCTGGATTCATCTACTGCAATATATCATAGAAATTGAATAATAAAATAAATTTGTGCTTAATTCGTCAAATGCATGTTGTCATCAAGACAAAATCATGTAATACTATGCTATGACCGGCAATGAAAAAAAGGGGGGGGGGGGAGATATAGTTTATCACTTGCATCACATAATAAAAACATAGATATATTTAGTGCCCACGAAGCGTTTCTCGAATAACCTTCATCAGGTACAAATGTACACTCAAAATCGAACGACGGGAAATCCCAGATAATTTAAAGTTTTGAGAGCAATAGATATATAGACATCCTTGTAAATTATGGTAGGTTATTGGTGTGTTTAACATCACATTCAATTAGTTTTCCAAGGTTTGATTATGAGGGTACCTGATTGAGGTTATTCCTTAGACGCGTTGTGCACACTATTTTTATTTCTACAATATTTCAGTTAGGTCGTCACTGACAGTTTTATATATTGATTAATGAGGGTAGATGTTACCCGAAAGAAAAACATCTGACGACTGGTTGCAAGTACCTAGCTAACTTTATCGTGTTGCGTTTCGAACCAAATTCAGAACTTTAGTGGTGAATCGACATTCATTGCAAAAGTAAATATCATTACAACTATGATAACATCGCGGCTGCAACAAATCCCTTGTAAAT